>JAUPMG010000013.1:15501513-15513894 GCA_031762675.1 Pachysandra terminalis | reverse complement strand
ATTTATATAATTCATCATTTATCAAAAAAAAAAAAAGTAATGTGTTTAGGGTTAGAAGTGTCATTAATGTTTAGAAACCACTTTCTGCATAAGTGATAAGGAGAACAATTTCTCCTTATGGGCTATCTTCCTCTACTGCTTATGGGTAGGAACTTACCCATTCATCGTTACCAAACACAGTTATAACTTAAAAAGGTACTTTAATAAGTTATAAGCTCCAATAAGCACTTAATTAAGCAGCGCCAAACGCAGCCTAAGCTGGATAAAAATGACATTTTTATCCTTAAGATTTAAGAAAATTTCTATGAGTTTGTCTTGTTAAGGTATTTAAGTTATCCGTATTACCAGACACTTTTTTTCTTTTCAAACCAAGCAACTTACTGATGTTGTGTGTCACTTACCCAACCAGTGCTTATCCAAAGGCAAAAGCCGGAACAAACGCATCCCAAGACTGTTTAGCACTTTTTTTTGGTTGGGGTGTATGGTTAGTAGATGATTCAGGAAGCTCAAGCCGACGTTCTATGCTAAATTCTGAACCATCAGAATCCCTGTTGTGCCTCACTGTATATGCAAAACCAAGGTGGATTACAAAAGTATAAGGGTGTCCAATGATTTAGTTATTGGGTGCACATGAGCTTTATCTTTTAAATCATTACCCTTTGCTGTATCTTTGCAACAGTTTCCTGAATTCTATATTTGGCCTTCCAATTTTTTTATATAACTGAAAATATTTTAGTTTTGAGGTATGTAATTTTTGAATTGTGGGATGTTTGCTTTTTGGGTATTCAAGGTGCATTGCCAGACTGTTACTGATGGATCAAACAGTATTGATCCTTGGAATTTTAAGATTTCATATGACAAGTTGGTTATTGCATCTGGAGCAGAGGCTTCCACTTTTGGAATACGTGGCGTGAGAGAACATGCTATGTTTCTTCGTGAAGTTCATCATGCTCAGGAAATTCGTAGGAAGCTACTCCTGAACCTGATGTTGTCCGATGTGCCTGGTATGTTGGCCTGAAGTTATGCAACATGCTTAGAATTAGCATATATGATGCTTCACTGTGAGTTTGTCTTTCAGGTTTAAGGATTTGATTAAGAAGGCTGCTTCACTCCTCTATTGTATTGTACATACAGGAATTTCTGAGGAAGAGAAGACTAGACTCTTGCACTGCGTTGTTGTTGGAGGTGGTCCGACGGGTGTTGAGTTCAGTGGTGAACTTAGTGATTTCATCATCAAGGATGTTCATCAAAGATATGTTCATGTGAAAGATTACATCCATGTGACTTTGATTGAGGTTTGTTCTTTAGAGTCTAAAGCTTACACTCAAGTTGATTCCTTTTCTTTATTGTTTTTTCCTTTTCTTTGGTATCCTATTGCTGTTAGGGGAAAAATACTTGTACTCGAGAAAGGTTTTAATTTTCTCTTGATAAATCAGTTAGGAATTTTCAGTATATAAGTGCATTGAGGACACATTAACAAACTTTCCAAAGAACTGCATCAAGGTAATATGTAACAGTGAAAACTACCCTTGTTTTGACAGGCAAATGAGATACTATCGTCCTTCGATGATCGCCTCAGACAATATGCCACTAAGCAGTTGAGCAAGGTTAGGATTCTCAATTGCTAAGAAGTAGCGGGAACTGTACATGAAATGTCTCATTGATATTTTTCTGTGCGACACTTACATACACTTAGCGTTATTCTTCCTTTGGTTGAAGACCTCATTTAAAATTATCTTCTTATAAAAGTTATTTGCCATGTCATATAAAATTCTCTTTGTTTATTCTGTGAAGAAGAGTTGGTACATTGGAATGCAATACTGAGATTTAAGAATACAATTTACTTTCTCATAGAAAATCCTTAATCATCTTTAGCTTAGCACTGAATTTCATTACCATAATATTTCCCTATTGTGATATAAGTTCCTAAGTAGGTCAAGGAAGAATTCGTACCATCTGGTGCCTACCTCAAATAGTCTATATAAAGCAAGCACCTTTGTTGCTGAAGATATACAACAAGCAGAAGAGTGACCATTTTCATTATCAGTTTTACCATAACTGGACCGGTGTCATTTACTTTTGCCTTGTGTGTTTTTTTCCTTTCAGGATTTTATCGACTATTTAGTTTTAGTTCCTGATCCCCATCCCCACAGAGCATGCACACACACACACATGCACACCAAGTCACATTCTTGTTTTAGTGACTCTGGTTTTCTGCATGCTGCACTTTCTAATCAAGTTTATTATTTGTCATAATATGTTTAATTTAGAAATTTCCCCTCCCTTCTCTCTCCCTTTCCCTCCTCATTTTAATTATGAATTTTAGCATTTCATATTTTCTTTCAGTCAGGAGTTCGTCTTGTCCGTGGAATTGTCAAGGATGTCCAACCTACGAAGATAATTTTGAATGATGGCACAGAGGTTCCATATGGGCTGTTAGTATGGTCTACAGGTGTTGGTCCATCACCTTTTGTACAATCTATGCAATTTCCGAAATCTCCAGGTGGAAGGTATCTACCATGTTTCTTATTAGAATGCATTACTTCTATTTAGTCTTCTAAAACTTATTTCAAGAATAGAAATTTATTATCTAATAATTTTTATGTATGTTAAACAGGATTGGAGTTGATGAGTGGTTACACGTTCCTTCTGTGCAGGATGTGTTCTCAATTGGTGATTGCTGTGGGTTTCTTGAAAGTACAGGCAAACCGGTCCTTCCAGCTTTGGCCCAGGTAAGTTGTGAACAAATACAGCTCTTTCAGATTTGATTCTCAGTTTGTTGAGTTGTTGAAGTCTAAAGATGCACAAGCTAGTTGTTGTATGCTCAGATTGTTGTTTGAAACATAGTTGGATGAGAATCAAACTTTTTTGAGAATTGAAAGTCACGACGTTGGTGATCAGCTAGGACAAAACAGTGATCTGATGCCACAAGACATTAATTGTCAACTCTGAGGAGGCAACTTTGTTTGTCTCAGCTGATTCATGAAATTTCTAGGGTGGAATGTATGAATATGACCTATATTATTATTTTTTGGGTAAACCATGATCAGTGTTATTCTATTTATGTATTCGTAAAGTAATAATTTGAACCTTATGGTACTGATCAATTTTTTATTTTTTTTTGGTGATGTGAAACCCCCGACCCCATCCACAAGGACCATATATCAGGTAAGCTGGGGGACTCAAACCTGGGACCTCCAGTTCCTGAGCTGGAGAGCCTGCCAGTTGATCTAACCTATGTGGGTTAATTACTGGGTCAACTTGCCTGGTCATTTTCTTATATCCAAGGAGTCAATTCCTGATTTTAGTATTTTTCAAATTCTTTCCTGCCTGGTCATGTTCTTATATCCAATGAGTCAATTCCTGATTTTAGTAATTTTTCAAATTCTTTTCTTAAAACTATTGAACATTCTGATTTTGATTTCTGGTAGCAATTGCTAGTGGGTAGAGTATATGATGCTCCTGCAGTTGCATAAGGGTGTCAAAGTTTTTTTTTTAATGTGACATGGAACCCCCTACCCCATTTAGTGGGGATGGTAAACCCCGGATACATGACCCCACCCACAAGGACCATATTTTGTTTTTAACTGTACTACCTGGGAATGTTGAACTAGGTTGCGGAGCGACAGGGCAAATATCTAGCTAGTCTATTGAACAAGATCGGTAAAGCCGGTGGAGGGCATGCCAATAGTGCAAAGGACATGGAATTTGGAGAACAATTTGTTTACAGGCATTTGGGAAGCATGGCTACCGTTGGCAGATACAAGGCTCTTGTGGACCTCAGGGAGAACAAGGTCAATTTCTTGCCACATAAATTCTTGTTTAGCGGATTGCGAGTAATTAACTTGCTAGCTGACTATTACATCTTATATTCTGCAGGCGGCAAAAGGGTTGTCTATGGCTGGATTTGTAAGTTGGTTTATTTGGAGGTCTGCTTATCTCACCCGGGTGGTAAGCTGGAGGAATCGGTTCTATGTGGCGATCAATTGGGCAACAACTTTTGTTTTTGGTCGTGATATAAGCCGGATTTAAGTCTGACGAGTAAGGTATGCCTATGCTTATCACTTATTATTATTATTTTTTTTTGGTGTATTTGTGTGTAGAAAGTAGGGGTGCAACTCGGTTCGGTTTGAGTTAGGTTGACATCAGCCCATGACATCAGCCCAAGACCAAACTGACATTGGTGAAGCTATAACCCAAAACCGAACTTCTCAACCCAAAACCCAACCTAATTGACATGGAAAACCTTAACACCCAAACCAACCCAACCTAAATTGCAGTTTCAGCTCGGTTTAAGTCGGGTTGATACAATGTTTTTTAGAATTACATTATGTATAAAAAATATCATGTTTTATATATGTATCATATATATCACATATAATACATATATAGACTATAATTTAGTTTAAATCAGTTTGGTTTGGTTTGGTTCAGTTTAGAATTATATACACTGTAGTTCGGGTTTTGGTTTGGTTTAACCGAGGTTTCAATCCAAAACCAAACCAATCTAATTTAGTTTATAATTTCAAAATCAAAACTGAACCAAATATCTAGAAATCTGACCCAAACCAAACCGAAGTCGGTTTGGTTTGGTTTGGACACAACCATGGACATGGGATGGACGTGTCGATGTCCGAATCTGTGTCCATACGTATGGACACGGGATTCGGCAGGTTGAGGGAAGTGTCCACGTAACATAGAGTTTCATATATAATATGGATATGTCATATATATCACATAAAATACATATATAGAGTATGATTTGGTTTAAATCGATTTGGTTTTGTTCGGTTTAGAATTATATACAGTAGAGTCTGGGTTTTGGTTAGTTTAACCGAGGTTCAACCCAAAACCAAACTGATCTAATGCGGTTTTATAATTTCAGAATCAAAACCGAACCAAATATCTAGAAACCCGACCCAAACAGAACTGAAGTCAGTTTGGATCGATTCGGTTTCATGTTTAACCAACCCAAGTTGCACCCCTAGTAGAAAGTAGAACAACATGTTGTGCAGGAGATATTGTTAAATTTGTTATTTATAGTTTAGTTCAGACCTCAGCATCTGGTAATGCAGATGCCTACCATTGCCTGCAGGATTTGGTTGTTGGTTCCTTTGGTGGGCTGGTATTTCTCTTGTTCTCAGTTTCGTAATAAGGTCAAGGATTGAATTGAATGCGGCAGGCGCTCTTCCAAAGCTACCATTTGGAATTCATAGTAAGATAACATGGATGGCATGCTAAGTAGGCACATGAGGGTTTTGTTTATAGCTTTTATTTATGTACAATGCAAGCAAGAGCACAATAAAGCATGTTTTGCAGGACTATTCTCTATGATTATCAGGAAAAAAAAAAATCAATATCTAGTCTATTACACATGACAAATTTGATTAGAAACGTAAAATGCGCAGGCTTGGGATCGGGGACCAGACCAATCCTGGCTGGTTTTGGTCCGGGTTCGCAATGGCAGTACCGTTGGGTATCGTCCGATCTGGATCCGGTACAAAAGAAATGAAAGATCCTTTAACGGCCAATTACTGTCTACACTAAGGGAAAAAACACTTTTCATTTATTTATTTATTTTTATTTCTTTTTACTTTTCTTTTATTTCTTTCAAAATCCAAGGGTCCAAACACAGCCTAAACTTCCATTCAATGATTATTTTATAGTTATTAATTAAAATATAATATTATAATTTAATAATATAATACATAAATAATAAATAATCCCAAAAAAGAAGAGGTGACTAAGCTTGGCTAATGCGGTGAGGTGAGGTCGAGTTCCGATTTAATCGGGTTTGAGTCCGCCCCCCTTGCTGCATCCGGAATCCGAAAATAGCCATTGAAATTGCCGTTAAAGTAAACATGGTGGGTCCCGTTTCACCAATTCTATTTGTTTGGTTTGAGTCGTACGAGGACTCGACGTTGAAGAGCTACCTTGCTACCTTTCTTCTGGTTCTCTTTATTTATTGCAAAGCTTCGATCATCACCGTCGATTCGATCCGCAAACACGCAACTCAGAGAAGAAAAGCAAGCGAAAAAAAATAAAAGATACAAAACAAAGGAGAGAAATGCATTGGAACTGGAACTGAAACTGAAACGAAGAAAAAGTCTTTCCAACGATCACAGACAGCTCGTTGCTGGTTAGCAATGTTCGCCAAACGCCTCTTGCAGAAGGCCATGCACCATCCTCAGGTAAATTAATCAGTCTCAACTTTCCTTCTCTCTCTCTCTCTCATATGCTTTCGCGTTTGCTTGTTGTGGATTACAGTCTCGTTCATCGATTTTTGATTTTACCATTTTAGCTATCAAGGACGACTTCCTTCTTTTGTTATTGATACGGAGACGTTCTAGGGTTTTTTTTTTTCTTTTCCCTTAATGTTGCAGTTTGGAGCGATTTCCTTTCTTGTTATTGTTCTTTTAATTGTATTTTCCCTTCAATTTGTTATAGATAGAGTCAATTGGAAGCTAGAACAATGATCCGATTAGAAGAAAAGGAGAATGAGTCTTTGTTTGAAAACAATCGATCAATAGTACTTTTGTTAATGAGCTAAAATTTATCACAGCGTCCACCACCAAAACTAAGTTTAATAGACTAAGAAAAATCTCTCGCCCAAAGGTGTCCGGAGGAAGATGAGAAGGGAAATGAGTAAAATCAAGAATTAATCATTTGGTTCCAGTTTCATGTAACAATTGAAATATTCACATTACTTTTTGTATTGGTAATTGTGCCTACTTTCAGAGATATCATACTAATTAGTGTCGGTG
Organism: Pachysandra terminalis; assembly: GCA_031762675.1. Classification (NCBI taxonomy): domain Eukaryota; kingdom Viridiplantae; phylum Streptophyta; class Magnoliopsida; order Buxales; family Buxaceae; genus Pachysandra; species Pachysandra terminalis. Next base: position 15,507,130 of record JAUPMG010000013.1, on the reverse strand, counting down.
TCTTACTCAAGGGATTCTTCACCATACTTGTATAATTAATTTTTCAATTTATTGTGGATGGCAAAAAATGCAGTAGGACTTGAAATATTATATGTCCCATTACAAAAATTGCTCCTGATGCTTCACTTGATTTAGATATTTCTGTATTATTGGGATGTATGTCACATGTGTCTTATTCTTCTCTTTTATATTGTGTAGCATCCTGAATTTTGATTGATTTCTCTTAGGTTTATGATTGTTCTGTTCCAGAGATGAATATTTTTCTTGTGTTGTCTAATTTCTTAAAAAGACATATCTTCCTCTTATATGACAACAACAGATTCATTTTTGTTATTTGATGTTATAAATAATTCATAAAGTTCTCATGTAGATCCTTGATGAAGGGGGTGCTTTATTTTTCTTTTTAAAGTGTTTTTGGTGTTCTTTTATTCATTTAAAAAAAATATAAAATGGCGTCTATTTTTGGTCCCAAAATGTTTTGGTTAACCAATATGTGAAGTCTCATTTCAGCCTTCCTTTCTATGGCATAAATGGCAACCCACTATCTTGTGTAACTTGGGGAGAGATGCTTTTGGCATGTTGATTATATTGTTTACTGGTAAAAATTGTTAAAGTGCGATTTTGAGCAACATAGGCATTCACATTGATCAAATAAAAAAGGATGCTTTTCCTTTGCTAGGCCCTTTCTTTCATTTAATTTTATGGAAGCACATCACAAAAGTGTAATAAAATGTGCACTTTGATTTCTGCTTACTTTATATCTGCTTATGATAATGTAACATTATTTCATTATTTTCCCTCTTTAGCATAATTTGCAACAAGGAAGCTTGACACCAGAAGACTTGGATTTCCAAATTGTTCTTCATTATGGGATCCCATCTTCTGCATCGGTCCTTGCTTTTGACTCCATTCAACGCCTCTTGGCCATTGGGACACTGTGAGTTCAAATATTTTATTTTTCATTAACATGCTCAAGTCTGTAACAAGAATTAGTATTTAGTATTTTAGCTATCTCATTAGCAACTATGTTATAGTGCACATGTTGTTTGGACAATATTTGTTTCTGCCCTTCTCAATTTTAATTATTTTTTCTCTTTCTTATTCTATTTTTAATCTTATATATATATATATAATTGTATTAGAGTTCGATATTCCAAATAGAGGAGGATTAAACAAAACAAGGGAAGTTTTTTAGTTAAAAAAAGAAACTAACGTTTTTTTATTGTTGCAGGGTCTAAACGTTTGACTCGTGTGAATCGTACAATTAAATTGTAAATTGTAAGATTCAAGCATAAACTGATTTTTTCACTGATTTGAATCGATTTAGGTCAAATTGAATCAAATTATAAGATTTTAACAATGACATGCTTGGATACTGTCCTTTCGTTACAACTTACATCACATATATACTCAATACATACTTTACCAATTGAGGAAAAAAAAAGAAAGTTGTCTACTAGTTCATTAATAACATGATTTGGGGGAGGAGGGGGGAATGGAATTTGGAGGTGGAGGGAGCAATGTCTAAATCCCAGACTGGATGTTGACTCATCCAGGAGGTCACGCCAGTTTTGACTATGGGGTCAACCTGGTTGACAATTTCAAAATTTTTCTAGAAAGAAGAAGTTCAAAACGGTAAGATTGCCAGATCATTTGTCCAGTTCAATTTAGATTTTAGCATCTTTTTTGTTGGCTTTACTTTTAAAGTGTACTGAAGTACGATATACTGTATACAAATTAATAATTAATCTGAGTTGTGATATTATGTAGTTAATTTGAAGTATTTCTAAATAAAATGGCTGAAGTACAAAATTCTCTTTTGTTTCTTATAATTTAAGCATGGGCAACAATTCAAAACTTCAGATGCTCTTCCAAAATTTTCAGTATATGTACTGGAGAAAGATCAAATTGAGATCACAAAATATGATCTGGGAGTGAGAGTGGCACCATTTGGAAAGATCTGGATATTAAGACCTACTATTATTCACTTTATGCAGATGTTCAACCTGAAAATAGAAGGAATTAATAAGCCTTGCATGATACACTTTTTTTGGTATTGTTGTAGTGTCAAAGATTTTGATCTGAATAAACCTCAGTGCACAAGGGATATAGGTCAACTGATGGGTGAGGAGTTGAGCTAGTGCCAACTAAGCATTCTAGGGTCTGCAAGAGCTTACTAGGCCACATTAACTTAATATGACATTTTTACATGATGTAGTGGCTACCAGAACCAAAAGATGGCAACTTATGGGCAACATGGTAACCATCTCATTTAAGTTATCTTCTTCTTTGCAGGGATGGTAGGATAAAAGTTATTGGTGGTGATAACATTGAAGGCCTTCTCATATCCTCAAAGCAGTTGCCATACAAAAATTTAGAGGTTTGCAAGTATAGACTTATGGAATATTTGTTTTTTCCCGTCTTTAATAGTTTAATTCCTCATAACTAGATGAATGCCATCAATAAAATTAGTTTTATCACTCATTTGTGTTTTCAACCACCATCAGAAGTATCCAAATATGCATTTTGGCGCACTTAGCTCTGATGTTATATGTTTGTTCCCATTTGCAGTCTTGTGATTCCATATCACAAATAAATACATATACACCCACATATATAATGTGTGTGTGTATATATATATATATATATATATTATATCTATATGTTTGTATAATTTGTAGTACTTGAGTGTGGATTTTTATTTGTTTGAATCAAGTCATGCTTTTGGTTTAATTATTGTCTGTCTGAGGATTGCCAAAACAATCATACTGGCCTGAGTGACCACGCATCTAATAAATGATTGCTATGTTTTGCTTGGTAAATGCAGAGCCATGTTGATGCGTTGAGGCATTTAATCAGAATCCAAAAGTAGAAGTAACATTTTTGATGATGGTCCAGAATAGCTTGTGGTAAATTTATCCTGTAATAACGTTATCTTACTTTTTTTGGCAGTTCCTACAAAACCAAGGTTTTCTAGTTGGTGTCTCAAATGAAAACGATATTCAGGTATTACATTGTCAGTTATGCAAGTATCTGTTTCTTGTGAAATACGGTTTTTTACATTATGATTTTTTTTTCTTCCATTTCCCCATTCATCGTTGATCAATGTGGAAATCCTAATTTAGTTGTTACATGTTTTTTGAAGCATATCTTTGTTCATTGCCTTTATTCTTAACATAATGCTTTCTGGCAATAGTATCGAATATTGTTATTTTATTTTTTTTGATCAGTAGTATCGAATATTGTTATTGCTAGCCATTCAACTTGGCTCTGATTTTGGCAGGTTTGGGATCTGGAACACAGGCGTGTGGTTTGTTCTTTACAGTGGGAGTCCAATATTACTGCTTTCTCGGTGATCAATGGCACCTATTACATGTATAGTACTGACAAAAAAATTGTATCAACTGCATTCTTTCTCAGTCATATGCTATTTGGCTATAAATGCAAGCAAGAAGCTAGTACATGAACATTGTTACTCTTTGATTACATACAGGTATGTTGGAGATGAGTATGGGTTGATGTCTGTGTTGAAGTATGAAGTTGAAGAAGGAAAACTTTTGCAGTTGCCATATCACATTCCTGCAAATTCTATATCTGGTATTTTTATTTATTTATTTTTTTGTTTTACTTGGTAACTCAAATTACTGTACAAGAAAAGTTTCTGTTTGGACAAAGCTGGTTTAGTTTCATTTTTTGACATGAGGTTTTCTGTGATATCAAGGGTTATATGCTTGATTTTAAGTATTGTCCGGTGTTGATCCGGTCTAAGGGGTGTTATGGAAAAAATATTGAAAACACTTTATCTCCTCTGTTACCCACTGTTTTTGACTGGACTGCCTAGTCCATACCAGCTCAAGACTGGTAAAATTGATACTTTCTGGTCAATTTCTGAAAAAAAGAAAAAAAAAATCCATAATAAGCCGTTCTTTGGCTAAGAAAGCGCACTAGTCATTTCTGAAGAGGAAAGAAAAGTAATTCTCGAGTTCACTTTTATGCAAGTCTTTTTCTTCCTCTCTTCTATTCTTCTTCAGCACCAAATGGAATGAAAAGTGAAACTACTATCTATTAAAGGGAAAACAAGCATAAAAGTGATTTATTGCTACAATTTTGTCACCGTGGTGAAGTAGTCTACCTTTTTCAGTAGAATCAGTCTGTTCCCTGGAGTGGCCGATATATAATGGTATTGGTGAATATATATGATCAATAGGGGTGACAACATGGTGGATTTTGGCAAACCCTAACCAGCCCCTAGGATTCCACCCTATACCAAGCATGCTCCTAACCCGATTGAGTCAGGGCTGGGGCAAACCCGACTTCAACATATAATATGAATAAGATGTAGTTTTCAAGTAAAATATAGAACTTCATTTAATATTTTTGTATAAATCATATATTTTTGCATAGCTGAGCTAAACCTGAACCCGATTTATACCTTACCAAACCTGCTCCGTTAGGGGTGGGGCATCCGATTGTCATCCCTACATTAAACCATGCTTATGTGTCCAATCTGATTGTTTGTTCAATTAGGAATTCCTGGATGGTCCAACAAATCACCCTTGCCAGTCGCATAAGCTATTTTTCCCTACATTTCTAATTTCTAATATCTTTAACAAGAAAGATGTTGGATTTTTTTTCCCCCACAAATAGCAAATGTATGTCATTAGTTACAATAGGATTGCTAAAATGTTAATGAGTTGTACCACGAAATTATAGGTAAGAGTGATGGCGCAAAGGTTTCGAAGAATAACTTGAGTGTCAGAAAATCAGTTTGGCTTTATATCAGGGAGGTCTACCATTGAGGCGATCTTTTTACCTAATTCAATTAGTGAAGAAATTTAAAGATAAGAGGAGAGACCTTCATATAGTTTTTATCGATCTAGAAAAAAGGATACGATAGAGTTACCTAGAGAGTTAATCTGGTAGGTTTTAAGCAGAAAAGAGTACCGATCATATACATTGACGTTATCAAAGACATGTAAGAGGGTGCGCTAAATGGGTTAGAGCCATGGAATGATATATTGTATCGTATCGCCCGCTACGGGTGATACGTATCGTGTATCGACACTGTCGATACGATACACATGCACTGTACGATATAATAAAAAAATGCACCGTATCAGTCGATGCATGTGCTGTATTGACCGTATTGACGGATACGTCTCGATAAATACAGACGTATCAACTATATCGCTTGATACAGTCGATACATGTAATTTTTTTTTTTTAAAAAAAAATCAGAATTAGATGGGGGAAAAGAGGAGGAGAGAGAGAGAGGAGGGGTACCTGCAGCTGCAGCTGCAACTGCTCCTGCTCCTGCTCTCTTCTTCTTCTATTCATCATCACCGACATGATGAAGTTAAAACAAACCTAGGCTTAAACTTAAAAGCCCTTAAAGAGTTAAAATTATCTTATAAGGATATGGTACACTGGCAGTGTACCGAATGCATAATATTGCATAGCCACTTAAATAATTTTATTTATATATTAATTTATATTATTTAAATATATATATATATATTATAAATATTATAAATTTACAATATTATACATACAAATATAAACATTGTATATAATAATATTTTATAGACATATATGAATTAATTATAAAAGTTATTTA
>JAUPMG010000013.1:15483557-15493960 GCA_031762675.1 Pachysandra terminalis | reverse complement strand
AAGAGGTTCTGACGGTGCGCTTCTCACTTAACTGAGCTTATTCACGTCCAGGCCATAATCATTTACATCTTAGGTCTTTGCAATCAACTTGTCTTCTGCTATTTGTTGATGCACTGTGTTCAATTCCTTCTTTCTTATATAGAACTGTATATTATGTCCTGCAAGTTCATTCAGATGGTTTAACTGGAAACTATTTTACTGACTATTATGACGCTCTTTATCTTCTGGCCCAAATCATGTATTTGATATGCTATGCTTAGCAGTTCATACCTTTTTCTGTTTTTTTTTTGGGATATTTCTATAAAATATTCTTTAATATTAAGAGGGACTGTCCCTTGGTGTGATGGTAATAAAAGCTTTGGGCTGCCAGCATGAAAATGCGGGTTTGGGTCTGAGCACAACCACTTTGAGCAAAAATGCCAAAGGGTTAAGTCTGTTGCCAGTCCATCCTTCTCGGGACCCTGCCTTGGGGAGACCTACACTGGGTTATGGTCCTATTCTTTAATATTAAGTATTAACTCCTCTAAGTAACAATAGATTACCAAAAAGTAATTTGTGGAAAAAACGAAAAAACTATTAAAAATTTTAAAGAAGAGAATGAGAGTGGAACCTTCCCTGGGAGCAAGGAGTGATTTGAACACCTACGATGGCTATTGAGTTAGAAATTTAGTTTGTATCACTAAGAATCTGGCCGTAAGATGCCGCTCATCCCTTTGAAAAGTCCAAGTTATTATCTCATGTATCAGCCAGACGCCAACGCCAAGGGGCTGTTTAAGAGTCTTGGTTCAAATAATAGCTAGCACCCTAAGTTTTTCTTTTTCTCCTCTTTATATATACATAGCACAACAAGAACTCCCACTTCTTAGAACCATTAAAAACAGATATTTAAATTCTAACACCTTGGCTTCTGAATACTAGTTGGTGCCTATGGTACAAAATTTGGATTTCTCTGACAAGACTAACATGTAATACATAACATCTTTCAGCACTTTCTCCATATTACAAATTTCACATGTCTTTCTTTTGATTGTGATTCTTTTAAAGACTTCTCCTTCTCCTTATTTCACTTAGATCTCGTTCTTAATAAGTGAAGATTTATCACTTGCTACCATGTGTTCATAAAACAGTATATATATATATTATATTCCAGCTTTAGAATTAGGTGAGAAAGAAACAGAGAAGAAACGCCCTCTTTGCAAAGTGCCAACCTTTTTGTTCAGTGTTTCAAACTGTGTGCAGGACTTACACGCACAAATTCCCCGAGGCTCATGCCTAAGTGTGAGGCATACAGAGTATGTTGAGGTGTGCTCCTCATACATTAACCAAAGTCAGGGTTTTCCTACAAAGAGACTGACATTTCTTTTCTTTGTTCAAAATATTTAATGTTGTTAGATTTAGTGAAACCCTTTTGATCTTGTGTATCATGGATTGACGTGGTGGACTTGAATGAATATAATTCATGGTAGACTTCATTGCAACTGTTTGTTTTGATAAATGTTCAGAATATTGGTGATGAAAGATCATGTTCTTTGCAATACATATTTAACAAAATGAAAATTGTGTTCCTAATGTGTTGAAGTGTATAAATGATATCAACATTTTTGTTATTGAGAATCTAACAGTATGAATGGTGGAAATGTGAAGAGTTGCATCCTTTTTGCCCTTTTTTTTTTCCCTTTCTTTTCCTGAAATGTTAAAATAAACCAGTGTAAGGTGCTATCAATATTGTGTTTGAATGTTACAGGTCTTGAGTCTTGAATGGTCGTCTGGGATAGAAACTTTGAAATGCATTGGACGGGTGGACCTTACACTTAATGGATCTTTTGCAGACATGATCTTAGTACCAACTGCTGGGGCCACAGAAAACAACCACTCTTCTGTTCTCTTTGTATTAACAAACCCTGGGCAATTACATGTGTATGATGATGTTTGCTTATCTGCCTTGAGATCTCAGCCAGAGAATAAGCTTTCTGTTCCTGCAATGCAATTCCCTGTGGTAATACCTACTGTTGATCCAGACATGACTGTGTCGAAGTTCAGTTTTATACCCACGGGTGAAAACTCATCACAGGCTCTATCAAAGGTACTGCATTTCTATTATCATGTGAGCAAGTCCAGAATGCTCAGCTTGTCTGGTACAAAATCTTTGGGTTTTGTTAACCTCCAACTCATCGATTTAGGTTTCCTTTTTCTCATTTAGATAGCCTCAGCTATGAAACTTCAAGCAACACCTACTCTGCCCGCGGGAATGAAGTGGCCTGTCACTGGTGGAGTTCCCAATCATTTGTCACCTGAAAACACGAGGGTTGAGAGAGTATCTATAGTGGGTTATCAGGATGGATCTGTTCGAATATGGGATGCTACATATCCAGTCTTGTCACTCATTTTCGTTTTAGAAACTGAGGTTAGAATTTCAACTCTTCCTCTTTCACACACACACACACATACACAACCTTCCCACTTCCATTTGTAAATTATCTTGTGGTATGCCTCCTTTGGTAGAGCTATCAACATTTTCCTATTCAGTAAATTTGGGGAAAATGGTATTTGATAGCAACATGCATCATATGATGTACAGGAGCAAGGTATCGAAGTGGCTGGTGCAAATGCTTCAGTATCAGCCCTGGACTTTTGCCCCCTCACACTAAGTTTGGCTGTTGGCAATGAATGTGGTCTGGTAAGAACTAGTGTTTTAACCATTTACTGTAGAGGCTGAGTGAAATCTTATGTGCTATTGATTATCTGTATTTCTATATTATTTGGGATAATGTAGGTTCGTGCTTATAAGCTTTGTGGGGATTCAGATGAAACGACTTTTCACTTTGTGACGCAAACAAAACATGAAGGTGGCTTTCTGTATAGACATCATTTTGGTTCTTCAAGTATGATATACTTCTTTGATTAGGGATAACAATGGGGTGGGTTAAACGGGTAACCTGCTCTGCCCCGTCCCTTTTGGCAAGTCATAAATCAGGTTCGGGTTTGACCCAGCCCAACCCTAACCTGCCCCATTGCCGTTCACGTATATGATGATTATATGTATGTATATATACACATGTATACATATAATATATTATAGGTAAATATGTTAAGAAATTGTATATTTTAGTTGAAAAAATGTAATTCATTTTGTTGAAGCCAGATCTGACCTGAACCACCCCCACCCCTGACCAGTTCAGGTTAGGAGCGGTTGGGTATAGTGGACTCCTACCGGGACGGATTAGGGTTTGCCAAAACCCGCCGTAATCTGCCCTATTGCCATCCCTATTTTTTTTATGAAAGTGCTCAGAAGTTAGATGCAGGAAGAAGGAGTTCAAGGGAATGTGGAGCCATGAAAAGTTTGAGGAAGTGTTGGTTCTTGAGAGTATGAGTAATGGGAGTATCAAAAAGCATCTATTTTGTTTTGTAGGATATGTTTTAATACTAAGATAAACCGAGTCACTAAATATATCATTTATGAGGTACCAAAAACTATAAAGGTACCAATAATTCATGATGTTTAAGGTAGACTGAAAAGAGGAAAAGGGTACTTGTAGATAGGGTAAGGAAAAGAGTTTCTGAGATTTTAGGAAGGGGACGGGTAGAAGTTTTCTGCAACCAAGGCTTGAAATCGAGGACCTCTTTTTTAGCAAAAGGGTTCATAACTTGCATGTGCAATAAATGGTTGATTGGTATTGTAGTTGATTGCATAGGTGATGGAAAATCAAAGTTGTTGGCAAACGTCCTGATTTTCATGAATCCAATGCAATATGTGGACTTGCACAAAGTATTTCTTATCAGTATTTGTTTTTCCTGTTCTTTATTCAAATTATGCAGAAAATTACAAAATTTGGACTTGATGCCTGTTCCTCTTCACTGAAATTGACTTCGGATGTGTATCTTTTGAACATGGTGACTCATTGACATGTTCTAGTTTCTGGCATATAGGCCATTTCTGTTGATTTGTTTCTGCAAATGATTCTTGACTGCATTTATTTTTCAGTCATAAATCATATGTTAATGTTGTGCAACCTGTTTCACAGTTCAAGTTATGCGTCAAGGAAAAGGACTTCAATGTATTGCTTTGTTTTCCCTCCTCAATTCTCCTATTCGAACCCTACAATATGTGAACTCTGCAGTCAAAGTTGCTGTAGGATTTGAATGTGGACGGGTAAGTTTCATCTGTCTACATATTTATATCATATCTCTTGCTCCTTTCTTTCATGAAGCTATCATACTGATTTGAAATTTCAGCTAAATTATTATTAAGGATTCACCTTTTCAATGCCTTGTTTTCAGGTCGCAATACTTGATATTAGCTCGTTCTCAGTTTTATTTCTTACAGACTGTGTATCTGGCTCAAGTTCTCCAATAATTTCTGTTGATGTGAAAGCCTTTACAGCGATTCATAGTCTGATAAGCAGTCCGAAACTTGCTGAGTCCAAAAGTATGAATAATCTTGCAGAGGAAGTAGCATTCATTTTGACAAGAGATGCACACGTTGTTGTTATTGATAGTATCAGTGGTAATATGATTAGCTCTTGGTTGCTGCCCCGGAGAAAGGACTCGACTGCGATTTCCATGTATGTTATAGGCAAGTAAAATTTCCATATCGTAAGTAAATTTCAATGTTATTTTTACTATAGCTCTCTGAGAACTGTTGCACTTCAGAGGGTAGTATTTCAGCCGCTGAACTGTCCAATGAGAAGCATACACAGCTGTCATCCGAACGTAGTGATGCTAAGAATGAACCTGTTCAAACCAATATTCCTGCTGGCAATAATCCACAAGAAGTTGAACATCACACCTCTGATGAAACTTCATTTTCTTTTGAGAGATTATTGGACTCGGTTGTTTTACTTTGTTGTGAGGATGCATTACACTTATACTCTTTAAGATCTGTGATTCAGGTGCGCCTTTTGCTTGTTTTCAGTATCATTTTCCACAGTATTACTTTTCCATTTACAGTATTAGGTAGTTTTTGTTTTAGGGGAACGACAATACCATTCATAAAGTGAAACTTACGAAACCATGTTGTTGGACTACAACCTTCAAGAAAGACAAAAAAGTATGTGGACTGATTGTACTCTATCAGACTGGAGTCATCGAAGTAAGGTAAAATGTTGATTTTGTCAGCTTTTCTAGCTTATCTTATTCTGACAATGTATCAAAAGCTTTGATGATGCAACATCAACTGCATTAGTGATAAATGTGCAAACATAATTTTTGGGTTGTAATCCTCTCTCTCTCTCTCTCTCTCTCTCTCTACAATTGAAGTGCATTAGGGTACTTTGTACGGAAAGGTTGATGGTTGATATTATTTATCTTTCTCTTTTGTAGGTCTTTGCCAGATCTGGAAGTAGTGGAAGAAAGCTCTTTGATGTCAATTCTAAGGTGGAGCTTCAAGGCTAGCATGGACAAGACAATGAGTTCTTCTGATAATGGGCAGATAATGCTAGTTAATGCCATTCTTACCTTATGATACAGATTAGTTACTTGAAATTTTGATCTATCTATGTTGTTTATCAAAATGAAAATAAATAAGTAGAGCTTCACTATTCTCTATATATTGCCTGGAAAGTAAATGCCCATATTAGAGGTTGTTAAACTACAGGTATAGTTAAAGACTTAAAAGGGTAAAAAAAATGAAAATCACCAATTTCTCGTTTATGCCCGAGTCTATAGAAATGAAATATTACTATTTTGAATCCCTAAAACTCTACCTGTGGTTGATCAGGTATACGTATATCCTATGAGAAGTAGATCAGGTATACATATATCTTATAACTGTTTTGAATTGTCTCGACATCTTTGACATGAAACTTTTTTGTAGTTAACAATCTACAAAGTATCGAAGATTATTATTACAGATAAAGTATTAAATTTTCTTTTATTGTCAATATTTTTCATTCTTTCTACAAGTGTGAAAAAAAAGGTTCCTTGAAATGTTCATAATTAATCAAATCCATTTTCCTTTTGACTATAATTCTTGGACATGCATATCATAATATGATCCATTCTCTTGTACTCTTACTATGCTAGAAAAAGAAAATGCTAAGAATTTGTCTATATGTTGGTAAAATTTAAAGGTTTATTGATTTGGTTCATAGATTCAATTCTTAAACTTCACTTCCTGATAGTGAGGAATTTTATAGGCAAACGGTTGTGAATTGGCTTTCATCTCTCTTTTGGCCGGTGACAATGACTTCAGGTATTATGATATATATATATATATATATTAGTCAACAACCTGCGACTTGAATGTAATGTTAGGATAGAGATTCTAAAACAATTATGCGGATGCTTTCAGGATTCCAGAGTCTTTGCCTTGTCTTCATGATAAAGTTCTTGCAGCTGCTGCTGATGCTGCCATTAGTTTCTCTTCAAATCAGAAGAAAAAACAGGTTTTCCTTTCATGGTCTCACGTTTTTATTTTTTCTTTTTCTAATTTTTTTAATCAAACATTCTGGATCTTGCTTTACTTCTTTCTTCTATGTTTTAGGGTACTGCTCCTGGGATCCTAGGTGGTATTATTAAGGGCCTTAAAGGAGGGAAAATGGGGCATCCCATGGATCTCTCTCAAATTCCTAAATCTAAATTTACATATTTAGAGAGCATATTTTCAAAGTTCCCTTTCTCAGACCCGGCTGCAACCACTACAACAGATGATCAGGAAGCTGTGGAGCTTAATATAGGTCCAATCTCTCTCTCTCTCTCTCTCTCTCTCTCTCTCTCTCTTTCACTGCATACTTTTATTTATATAGATGACATTGAAATTGATGAGCCCATCGTAGTGGTGTCTTCTTCGACTCAAAAAGGAAAGAATGGTAAGAGAGGTACATTAGCCATTGTATTCAATTCTTGAATGTGCTTAAAATTTTTGTATTTGCACAACAGAGAAGGAAACAGAGAGAGAAAAGTTATTTCAAGGTGCAACTGCTGATACAAAGCCAAGACTCAGAACACCGGAAGAAATCATGGCTAAATATAGAAAGGCTGGGGTAATTTCACATGACAAGTTTAGTTTAGCCATTTTATGTCTCTATAATATGCTTCCTGACCTGCTATGCCTTTCCAGGATGCTTCCTCGGCAGCTGCACATGCAAAAGACAAGCTTCTTCAACGCCAGGAAAAACTTGAGGTATTATTACCCCTTCTTTACACTGATAGATGCAGGTAGGGGTGCAACTTGGGTTGGCCTAACCCGAACCCAACCTGACTTTGTGTCAGTTTGGGTTGGGTTGAAAAAAGTCAACCGGAATTAGTTTGGTTTGGTTTTGGGTTAGGGCTTCGGATAACCCAAACCGAAGTAACCCGATTAATCATATATATATATATATATACTAGAAGTATGTAAGTTTTAGAATTTAGAGGTTTATAAAAACCCCTCTAATGTTCTGCTATTTCTAAATAAGCCTCTTGTTTGGGTAAGTTAGATTTGATTTTTCAAGTATTTGCACATTGTTTAGATTGGTTTAAGTCCACATATGATTGAAGCTGTGATTGTTCTTATCAACCCAAATTAATCCAACCCAAACCAACTGGAAATTGCAGTTTGGGTTGGGTTTAGGGTTTACAAAATAGAATCGGTTTGGTGTTTGGGTTTCAAATCGGGTTGGGTTTGGGTTCACCTTCAAGGAGGTGAGTGAGTAATTAAGCCTTATTGAGCTAATTTTATATTAGCCGGTTGACAATGCTGTTATATTCCACAGTTGTTAAGCAAGTGCGAAATTTGAGTCTTTAGACGCCTGGTAACCATTCATGTAAACCGTCTGATCAATGAACTGTTGTGCAAGATAAGCAATTAACCATATAATTTTCACTATCTGATCATTTATATAAATTGGAGGAAGATGACACGAGGCTACCGATTTTTTTGGAAGTCCCAACTGAAAGTTATTTATCGGATGATTAGAGTTATCTAACAGTTGCTCATTGTAGAATGTCATCACACCACCAAGACCTGAGGGGTCAATTATGGACTAGGTTTACATGCCACATCCCTGGTGGTTGGTGAGGATTTTTCCTAAGCATGTCCTCGATCAGGCTGAAGAGCCAGCAATTCATAGTGTTAAGTATTGGCTGATCCCGAGTCGGATCGGCCGATACAACTTGGGATCAGCTCGGGACGAGTCATGATCCCAATCTGATCCCGAAAATTGTTAAAGTTCCCTGATTCGGTTTCGGACGAGTCAGATCGTCCAATCCAATATCAGTTTATTATTATTGCCCATAATTTTGCATTCTTATCACCCTAAATGAAATTTTTCTTTTTACTTCTTCCAGAGGATCAGCAGACGTACTGAAGAGCTTCAAAGTGGAGCTGAGGACTTTGCATCAATGGCTGACGAGCTTGTCAAGACATTGGAAGGTCGAAAATGGTGGAAGATATAACAATTCGGCATTGGCTGTGATTCTTATATATTCCTTCGATCCCCGATTGGACGAGTTTGGTGACAGGCAAGGTCTCTCTCTGTCTATTCCTCATAGATATGTAGTCTCAAGCAATGCTCTTTTGTGTTATATTTATGGTTTCTCACATGGTAGTAGCTTGTAGGCATCTAATGGCGCCGCACCAATTTGGCAAAGCTATGCGTGTTTGTGTCTAGAGAATGTAAACTGTATTAGCATTGGAATTAATATGCTTTACATATTGGGACTCGACACTGTCCGGAAATCGTACATTCACACATTATACAGGAAAATCAACTTTCTTTTATTTTCGACTATCCAAACGGAGCCTTGAAAGTTGGAAACCATGTTAAAGGGGACGGAGTCACTACCGTTATAGGTTCGGTTCAACCCGACAAATCGTACTAATCCGATCCGATTAAACTGTCCTCCTCTTCTTGGGTTCATACCGTCTGTTAGCGGTTATACTGTCCAAGTCTAACCCCAAGGTTGACTCTTTCCTCGAAAGCGGCGACGAGCTTGAAAATTAAAATATATAAAATAATTGAAATAGCTTACTTACACGGTTACACCTCCTCAAATATCTGATAATTGCATTCAGATCCTTTATGGTTTCTGATATTATATACCTTAAGTCTTAAATCAATACTTAAATAAGAGAAAAATCTTTAAGGGTGTCTTTGTCCTTCTACTGTCGTTTTTGCCTGCCCTTTCAATATCAAATTTTGGGTGTAAATCGGTCGTTTGGTTCGGTTTTGTAATCAAATCAAGACCAAATCAAATTATAAAAGATTAAATCGAACCGAACAGAAATAGAAAACGTTATATAAAACCAAACCGAATTATAATGATTAAAACTGAATCGAATCAAAATAAAAACCGAAAATTCAGTTTTTCTATTTTCTATATACATATTTTGGTCTAGTTTGATTTTTGATTTGACTCGATTTAATTCAAAGCCTTGACCATAAATCAAATTAAACAAATTCAGTTTTTATTTTTAAAATCGTGATCAAATCAAATTGAAAAAAAAAATCAAATCAAATTGATTTTTCCGGGTTGGTTTGTTGGGTTTTTGAGTTAGGCTGAACCAATTTTCTTAATTTTTTTTTTGGGTTGGAATTAGACCGAACTAATTGATTTCCCTAATCATTCTTATCTAAAGTGATATTTTAGTTTCTGTTTTTTTTGTTTTTTGTAGAGAAAGAAATGTCTTAGTTACATTTTCGGTCTAATCCAAAACCTCTAGGGAGTTTAATGGAATATCAGAAATCACAAAGAGTTTGAATACAATTATCAGATATCTGATGGGGTATAAGTTTAATTTAAAAAAAGTTAGGAAAAATGATAGCTTAAAGGTAATTATAAAAAAGTCTTTTAAATAATCTTCATTGATTAAAAGTCTCTTCATCAAGAAGTAATTGTCATGAAGGCACTTTCACCTGAAAATATATCTCTTATATTTTTTTATTAAAAACATTAAAAATTATTTTACTTTTATACCTTTCTTTCTTTCTTCTTCATCATCAATTCCTTTCCCTCTCTTTCTCGCCAAACACTACCGCCGGCCACTCTTTCTCCCACTCTCTTTCCCTCTTTCCTGACTGTCACTCTGCTCCCTCTCCCCCATCCACTCTCTCTCTTCCGTTCCCCCTTTTCTCAGCCGGATTCCCCCTCCTCCTTCTTCCTCCCCTCTCTTTCTTCTCCTTCATCTTCTTCTTCTCTCTCCTCTTCTTCTTCTTCCTCCTTCCCCCTTCTTCCCTGTTCATCTTCTTTCTTCCCATGTAACAAAAGAAAAAAAAGCAAAACATTAATTACAACCACTCCCAAAAAAAAAAAATAGAAAACAACTAACAACCCCCAAATCAAAAACCCAAACCCCCTTGACAAACCAAACTCGAATCGGATTCCGAACCAACCCGAATCGAACTCAATCAACCCAAAGCCAAACCCAAGTCCAAAATCCATTAAACAACCAAACCAAATCCAATAAACTAGAAAATCCAAACAGA
>JAUPMG010000013.1:15438919-15451258 GCA_031762675.1 Pachysandra terminalis | reverse complement strand
ACCTCGAGTATTGTACACTCGTAAATAGTTTCATCTGGTGTTCTTCGTACCATGGGTAGCTCCCTTTATAAACAAAGAGGGGGGCATCCGGCTGCTCCTGGAGATGGTTTCCCGAATATTGTGGTTTCACTTGGAAGGTTTGAGGGACGCTTAACTAATCAAGAAAACATAGGCATTGCATCTAATTCATATGTATTTCCTTGTGTGTCCATACTATTAGAGCATTTGAGTGATACTCATAGCATCATATATCGTAATTGAATCTTGCATGTCGTATTTATTTGATTTCACATGTTGATTTTGAGATGATTATGGAACTAATGTTGTGACCGAGGTAAGACGGTTTTGGTACTTATATGGGCATTCGAAGCTCACTGTAACGTTTCATGTTGCAGGTTAAGTCTGACTGGAGGTCGTGGACCTTGTTGCAGTTTGTTTCATGTTGGCTTTACTTTACTTTCATTTATTGACCATATGTTATGTTGATTTGAATTATTTGGGAATTGTGTTGTAATAAGGCCCAGCTGAGCGCTAGTTAGTTATTTATTTTCATTTGTTATTGTATTATTTCTTGTTTCCGCTACTCCGTGGTTGATGAATAAAGTTGTATTTATCACATCTGATTTTGGTTTTGTTAAGCTGATCCGCGGTCTAGAAATAGATTTCGAAAGTCGCGTCTCGTAATCCGTACCATCCTACCTAGGGATCAGGGTTACGAGTTCGGGGCGTGACACTTGGGCTCATTAAAGCTCGGCTCACAAAAAATTGGGTTTAAAAAAGGCTCGACTAGTAAAAAACTTAGATTAGTACAAATGCATTGATATTATAGTTGATGATTATTATTATATATAATATTATATTTTAATATATGTATTTGATATGAATATATAATATAAAATATAAGAATATAGATGTATAATCTCATATAAAAGCCGAGCCGAGCCTACCCAAGTTCGGTTCAAACTCGTTAAGATAATGAACTTTTTTTTGAGCTCAATCTTGGCTCACAAGCCTAATTGTAGAGCTCAGGTTTGGCTCATACGAGTCAAGCCTGAGTCTAAGCCAAGGTAGCTCGGCTCATTGACAACCCTACAGTGTTGAAAGGGCTAAAATAAAAGAAAGAGAAGAAGCTTAAATTTTTGTAAATTAATATAATAACATATATATATATATATATATATTATGTTATATTTTTTTATATATGTTGATCCGGATGGGGTTTTTCGGTTTTACAAACTTTAGTCTGAAATCTGAACCTCTGAACCCAAGTTGAACTCAACTTTGGGCTCAAACCTGAGTCCGGACCGAAACCTAAACCCAAACTAAAGTTCGGACTCTTATTCTGATTGAGTTAGGCGGGCTGGGCCAAACTTACAGCCCTACTCCCAAGATCCATATAGTCCACCGATGGCTGCTGAAGTCGCGTCTCCTGGATGGATGAAGCAAAGCGTGTTGCCGTGTTTGCCTGAATACCCGATCAAACGAAAGGATATGACATTGTCAGAACAGGTCGGTGGTAGTTCCGACTTGTCTCTTACACCTCAATAGCTGAGCGATCAGAAGTCAGCAGCCTCGGCTACCAGAAACATAAAAAAGAATACCGTCAGAACCGGTGACCCAGACACCCAAACCCGAAAACTGAAAAGCTTTGACTGTACAGCATCAAGCCACCACGTTTTTAAATCCAGACCACTCTGGCTCGACCCAAACTTGAACAGAATCAAGATTCAATGGTCTAACCGGATTTCGATCAGTAGATTAACTGCTGAAATTTTGGGTCCTGTTTTTCGTAGCCTTCTATAAATGGAAGGTCTCCAATGTGTGGGGCTTTGAATCAAATGATGCTCTTGTACAAAATTTTAGATTCAATGGATATATTTGTCTTTTAAAAAAATGTATAATAGAAATAAAAGAATAATTTTGTCATTTTAAAAGTTTTATTTAAATTTAGTGCGTGCTTGGCATTGGTTTTTCGGGCCCTAGAAGTGATTCCTGAGCCTAAAACTGCTTTAAAGAAATAAATAAGCATTTGATAAATCCAAGTGGAAAGCGATTTCACAAAAATCGCTTCATCCAAACGTTGATTTTTTTGAAACTATTATTTACAGCTTCTGAAATCACATTTATGAAAATAAGTTTGAGGTTTTAGTGAAATATATCTTATGGTGTTATATGCCCCTTTGAATCTTTTAAAATACCTATTTTACCCATGTTATCATCACTAATAAAACTCCTACTAAATATAGATTTCTTACTATACACAAACTTCTTACAAACCTAACTTGAAAGCGTTTTTTCAATAAGTGTTTACCAAACATCTTTTATTCATTTGAAGCAGTTCTTATGAAGCACTTCATAAGAATTAATTTTAGATGAATCACTTCTCCTTCCAAGAAGCAACGCCAAACACCCTTACAACATTGCCAACTGCTTCTTGTAAATACAATTTCTAGAAGCAGCCCCCCTGCTTCACTTAGGGCTATCAATGAGTTGAGCTAGCTCAACTCGCATGAGCCGAGCTTCAACTCAATATTTAAGCTTGCGAGTCGAACCCGAACCCAAAAAGAGACTCATTATTTTAACGAGCCTGAACCGAGCTTAGGTAGGCTCGGTCTTATATAAGATATACAAACTTATGTATCATAGTTATCGTGTGTGTATATATATATATGCTAGTGACATGTTTAATGAGTCAACTACTTAATTAGTTGTAAATGTAAGATTTAATAAATAGTAAAATAGTTAAGTTAAAACTTAAAAAATTAGAACTAATTGACTCTTAGCCTTTCACGAGCCGAACAGATCTTTTCTAGAGCCGAACCCGAGCCTTGAAAAAACTAGCAAGCCTGAGCTCAGAAATTTATACCTAGCCTAAGGCGAGCCCAAGCCTTGTCCATATTTTAAGAGCCCGAAACGAGCTGAGAAAAACTCGACCCTAGCTTTACCAAAATAGCTTCCTAAAGAAGTGTTTTCACATAAACTTTTACAAGAATCACCAAACATTGTGTAGGACGCCTTTTTAGGTCTAGAAAGGGGTTCTTCATCCTTAAGAAGCTGCGCCTAACGAGGCCCTGATATCCTAAATAGTTTTTCCGGTCCGACCGGATAGTGTCATCCGGTTCTACCTTTGGGCACACTTTACCAAACAAACCCTACAAAAGCTGCCAAATCCCCATCAATACCCAACAACATTCAAAATCCAAAGCCCGCCCACCAGTCACAAGTCACAACTCTGTGGTCTATCCTGCACATACAAATACACACACCCTTTCTTCCCTCTTTTTTTTATTCAAATCTGCCTTTTTTTCGTTCTTCTGTTACTGATGTTTGTTTGTTGGTCACTTTAGATTCAACAAACCCAACTCAAAATTCTCTTTAACAACTCTTTCTCTCTCTCTCTGTTCTAACTCTGTTTCCACATGAAGATATCTTTCTCTTCATCATCCTCTTCCTTCAATGGAAATTTGAGAAATTCTTCAAATGCTGGATGTCTCTCTGGTATCCTACGTCGGCTACTATGCACCGGTAGTCTCCCTACATACCCATCTGACCTCATCAAAAAATTTGATGAGGTGGAACAGCTTAACGGTAACAAGCATTCTAAGGCGAAAGAGAAGGTTGAAGCTTCGGCGACTCCCGGGATAGTTGCAAGGCTAATGGGGTTGGAGTCGATGCCAGAGATCGATCATGTGGGTCCTAGACGAAGAAATCCAGGTTCAATTACGCGAAGCCGGTCGGTGAACTACATGGACTACAGGCCAGAATTTGACCATAGTACACAAGGGCGGCATCTCCGGGTGAGGAGCGAGGCTCCGACTTTCTTAGAGCTAGAGAATGAGGATTTTTTGATTCTCAGTTTTGAGAATGTTGGTGGAACTAAGGAGTTGGGATCAAAAGAGAGGAAATTGGAAGTGGGTTTTGGAGAATTGAAGCAGAGAAAAGCAGAGAGGAGAGAAAACAGGGGAAGCAAAAGAGAGAAAATGCGAGGAAAGGAGCGAAAGAGCAAGAGAGTGGAGGATCAAGAGAGGAAGAAGGATTCCTCTAGTGAAGAGGGAAAGTTGTCGAGGAGGAATTCTGATAAGCCATCTCGAAAGATCAATAATTGCAGACAAATTAGTGATTCGGGTTTCGTTTCTTCACATAATATTTACAGGAAAGCAAATGCTGCCTCGAAGATAGAGAATTCCTCAAGGCCTGCAACTCATAATGAAGCATCTGATGGAAATAAATTCACCAAGAAGAAAAAAGGTAGCCTTGCAGTTAAGAAGGTAGAACCCAAAATCGATGAATGCAACTCCGAGAATTCGAGCCCGGTTTCGGTTCTTGATCTTGGTGATTTCTTAATTGATCCCAATACTCCTTTATCAGGTTAGCTTCATTGCTTTAGTATGCTTTTACAAACTTCATTTTTCTTTTTTCTTTCTTTTTTTTTTTTTAAGTACTAAAGTTTCGGGAACTTTGAAATATTTATAACAGATGAAGATACAAAGCAGACTCCTTTGAATTCAAGAAGCAAGCAATCGCCGGAACTTGCGAATTCCAATTGCCCATCTCCACATTCCACCTGCATTTCAGTTTTCAATGATAGGGAATGCAGATCAATCAAAGCCGAACCGATCAAATCAAAGAAGGCGGATTGCCACATCCAAAACTACACAGAATTATGGGGAGAGATTTCCAAGTTAGCAGAAGAAGACATGGTGAAGGAATCAAACTGGGTAACCATAGAAGTACTGAAACTTGAAGATATACAAGAAATTGGAATTGAATTTGGACAACAAATTCTAGACCAACTACTGTATGAATTCCTACAAGAATTTGCTGGAGTACCCATGAAAAATTTTGCCTTGTAAATTGTAATTGTTGAAGCAGTTCTTTAACATTGTCTATAATCTCTACAAAAATATTTCTCCACTTTTCACTTTTTTTTCTTTTTTTTTCCTGTTCCCTTCAAACGTTTACTGTTTAGAAGTTTAAATTGAATTTCTCTTGAAACCCAATGTCAATAAGTGTGGATGGGGGGTTACTAGTTTTTGTTTTTCAAACAAATTTTGCTAAGCTACTAAATCCTGATCAATTAACCAAAACCACTTGATCAAGATGATTCAATCTAGCTGTTAAAGAAGATGAGAAGGATGATTTCATGCTGAAACTATGCGTTGGTTATGTCGATGGGTCGATCCGGTTGGCCCACTTGGATGAGCCAACCCAATCCCCTCTTTGGGACGTCCATGTTAGGCAGTATCTCTCGTAATCCTTAGGTGATAAGGAGATTGAGTCTATCTAGGAGTTGAGTCGAGCCTCCTCTACATAGAAGACTCCTCCTAAGTGGGTATCATACATGAGATCCAAATCAGAGAATTCTCTATCTCTTCGTGTCTTCTTCCACCTAGAGATCTGGTTTGCTTCTTGTTTGATTGAGTGTGAGCATCCTTGTGTGATTCTAGTAATCACACAATACAGATGTGAGATGATTCCAATTTATGATCAAGTTCTTTCGATGCAGATCCAAGATTGTGTATAGAGAAGTAGATCCAGGATTGTGTATAGAGAGGTAAATGGTCCGGTTCGTTTTATCCTTCACTGTGGATTTCAAAAGATGCATCTCAATCATTCAACTTGCGGGGTCTCTCAATCCCTCCATCTAAACCTAGAGGCTCCCAAAGTCAACTTTTAGGAATTAAGAGATGAAGGATATGAATGTGGACTACATAGACTTAATTTGATGGGATCCACAAACCCAACTCACCAAGAGGGCAAAGTCCCAGAGAGTGGATTGCCCCTTCCATCTCTATCTCAGTCCAATGACCTTAATTGCTTTTTGTGAACTTTTCTATCTTGATGACAGACTTCTCGTCTTTCAATTATTATCTTATTGTATTTATTACCCAAAGTCATACACCACAACAAAGCTTTAAAGACAATATTACTCCAAAGTCATACACCACAACAAAGCTTTAAAGACGAGTAACATTTAAAGGCCTTTCCTATTGTTGAACAGACTGCTTTTAATTTTTTTTTGAACCTATAAAGGAACATTGAAGCCTAGGGATTTAAGGGGTAGTAACCCAAATGACCCTTTTACCAGTCCTTAATGACTACTTACCTCCTTTAGATGCCCATCTTGGACACAACTTCATTTCTTTATGAAATCAATGATCTTCTAATTAATAACAATTTGTCTCTGTTTTTCTGCAATCAATGATCATATATAATTAACATTCAAACAAACAGAGTTCCAATCTAATAACATCATTTAGAGATCAGTAACTAACAGGTACATGTGAACAATCAAAGATGAAGAGTCCAATAATTATATAAAGAAAATATGATAGAGATCTTTATCAATCCTTACACATTTTGCTTATACATAACCAGTTCCCCAAACCCAATATTCCCCAACCTCTCAGGAGTCAGGAACCTACCATCTCTTACTGGGATTACACATTTCATATCACCATCTTTGGTCTAATCAGGAAAAGACCAAGCAGCCGAGGAAAAAAATGAAAACAGAAACAGAAAACTCTTCTCTTCTTGTTCCTTCTGATGCTTCTATGTTCCTAGACAAGCTATGCATAATATGGGCAGATTTCTTTATTCTGCCCAAATGCTTCAATATTTTCTCCCCTTCTAGAACGTATTCTCTTCTTTCTTTTGTCCCCTTCTCCTACCAATTACCTAAATACAACAAATATTAATAAAAATTTAAAAAATGGAAAGCAAATTTGTTAGATCAATAGCAACCAGCAACTGAGGTAGTGGTGGTGGTGTTGCTTAAGCCACCATCTGCTCCTGCTCCATGTACAATGGCTCCACCCATTGTGGGAGTATCTCTGAACCGCCACTGGTGATGCGATATTCCTGCTGCTCCTCCGAACCAAACCGCCCAAACCCTGCAGGTGGGACATCCTTCACCAATGTCTGAACCCAAGACACATCTGACTCGTCGATGGTTGGTGGCCTTGAGGCTGCAGCCGTTGCTATACTGCCGTTGCTGTTTCGAAACCCGAAAGATGCAGATTTCCTAAGCTTGTACAGCTCCTCTCCTTGAATACCCCAATCCAATTTACCACCAGGGGAACCCCAATCCGAAAGGGTAGATGGCACGGCAGTTGCAGGTACCATGGAGGCAGAATGACCCAGATGACGGTTCGCTGCACCTCGATCAATGAAACTCTGGCTTCGTTTTGCAAAGGCAGCTGACCTAGAATTCATGATTGCGGCTGACGCTGCGCTGGCAGAGTCATTCCCATAGGATGCTGAGGACCCCATAGGGGAGGAAATGGTGGGATAGCTCGAACGAAGCATTGGGCTAACATTCTGGCGTATCTGGCTCCCAGTTAGAGATTGCATTTGGGCTGCAGCTGCATTCAGTGAAAGTCCTTGTAGCTGAGACAACATTGGAGAATCAAGAGATCTAAATGCATCATCAAGGTTGGCAGGCTTCATCCCTCCAAGTCTACCATGTTCCCCAGCACGGCCACCAGACGTAGCAGCAGCAAGAGATCCAGCACTGGCCATGGAATTCGTCCAGGTTGATTGTGATGATAAACTAGATATTTCATCCATCAATTGCTGCTGTTGCTGACGATGATGACTTTCTAGTGCAAGTAATTCCAGGTCCAAATCCATATCTCTAGCACTCATTGTGCTCTTCAACCGGCTACCTGGGAGTT
Organism: Pachysandra terminalis; assembly: GCA_031762675.1. Classification (NCBI taxonomy): domain Eukaryota; kingdom Viridiplantae; phylum Streptophyta; class Magnoliopsida; order Buxales; family Buxaceae; genus Pachysandra; species Pachysandra terminalis. The sequence continues at coordinate 15,443,582 of JAUPMG010000013.1, read as the reverse complement.
GCAGGATAGGGGGAGGACCAAAGCTAGGCTGGTTCTGCCACATTGCTCCCCCCATGGGAGAAGATGTGGCAGACGGCGACATGGGTGACGTAGAAGTGGTGGAGAACAAGACTGAAGGGGAGCCAAGTGTCAATGGACTCATTGCCGACATGTCCAGTGAAGAAGCACTGGTAGAAAATGATCTGGGTGAAGGTACTGCCGATCCTGTGGAAGCATACAAGGGACGTAGCTCATCAGTTTTGTGAGCAAAGAAGCAGACCCTTCGGGTGCATCCTGTCTCATCCTTGCAGAGCCGGGTTCGATACTGGGCAGGGTGAAGCCAGCACTCGAAAACCCCGTGTGCATACTCACAGGCATCACCCTGCCGGCATGTCCCCTTCCGAAACTCCGGGCAGGGGACACAGCTGTAGTGGTACTTCCGTGGGTCACGCCGCCTCGCATTCTCCCCAGGGTGGACGAATGGGCATTCTGTCCAGTCATGGGAGTAAGCCCTCGAGCAAGGCTTCACCTTGAAGGTGTACATCCTGAACTCATCCGTCCCATAGATGCCATTAGTTATGTCTGGGAGCGAGAGATCAATCGGATATTCTTTCTTCTCAGACCCATCTTTCAAGGCCTGAGGTGTTGATTGGTTAAAGCTTTGAACAGGTGAAACACATCCTTCCTCAATACTGGTACTTTCCCCCTTCAGCATCATCTCCAGTATCTTCTTTCTTGAATTACCGGACTTCAACACAGGAGAAATCACATCCGCAGGTCGGTTTCCATTAGCATCAACAGAATTAGCATCAGCAGAAGCATCAAGCAAAAGCTTCACGGCCTCAGGAGACGAAGCAGAGCCACCGGAAGCAGCGCAATGGAGGGCAGTTGCTCCATCAGAACCACAACTCTGGTTGACATCAATCCGGCCGGTCTCGAGTATATACTTCAACACCCCCATACTCCCGAAAAGGGAAGCAATCATCAGAGGCGTTCTCTCCTCGAACCCCATCTTCTTAGACCCAACCATTCTCCCATACCAGAAACTTGTCTCATCAACATCGAAACCCTCTTCTTCCACCTCACGCCTGAAGGCAACAAGATCATCTGAGGCAGATAATTCAAGCAAAATCGAACAGTGACACAAGGTCTCCTCCTCTTTCTTCTTTTGTGAATCCATCTGCATGATGAAATCGACTGGAGAACAACGTTTCCTCTCCAAACCACTGCACATGGAACTCGTCTTTCTTCAAGCTACCTCCACAAACTCTCTTTCTACAAAGTAATAAGAACAGCCCCAATTAAACCCAATAAACCAAACAGGGATTACAAGCAGTACTAGCTTCTGAAGAAATTAAACTACCAAAGAAAAATAAAGAACTTTTAGGGTTTGAAGATGAAAGTTTTCTTTAAGAAAACAATAAGTCCAAAAAATTCATGAAACACTGACAACAGTTTGGTACAAAAAATCGATCTAGGGTTTTTTCTATAACAGAAAGAATCAAAGAAACGTTGCAGGCAGTATATTCAGAACCAAATTTTCAAATTTAACTATCAAACACTAAAAATCTAGAAATCAACCCAAACCAACCACATAATCTATCAAAGTCCACGCAGACAAAATCAAAGATCAAGCTACGGTTACTCAAGAACCTGTATATCTATAAACCTAAACTTAGAAGAACATCAAAACTATACTTTTTTTTTCTCAGAAATGCAGAGAAAGGCAGACAATTCTGAAACAAAACTTCAAATTTAATAATCAAATACTAAAAATCTAGAAATCAACTCAAAACAATCACATAATCCATCAAAGATCAAAGCTACGGTTTCTCGAGAACTTGTATATCTGTAAAGCCAAACTTAAAACATCATCAAAGCTAGGGTTTCTTTCAGAAATGAAGAGAAAGGCAAACAAACGTACCTCGAGTTAGAAGGTAATAATTAGGGTTTCTGCAAAGAAATCCAGAGAGCCACGATCGATTGACGAACAAAGACTGGTTTCAGCTGCTCTTTAACTACACGAGCGAACAATATATATTACAAAAAGGGAGAAGAAAAGAGGAAAGCGAGGCTCTTCTTCTTCCTTCTTTCTCTTCGGTCAAAAAGAAGAAGCAAAGTCAGTACTCTCTCTCTCTCTTCCCTCTCTAAATGAAATTCAAAACCAAACCTAAATGAAATCTAAATTGAACTTAAATTCACATGGACCCACCACTATCAATAATATCTAACTAACCTTCAAGGGATGAAGTGACACGTGTCCTTAGCATAGAAACGCCTTGACCATGGCGACCAGCGAGAAAGATTCCAACTCTTCACGCCGGACGCGTTCTTCTCCAGTAGATGACGTGGCGGTAAGTTCATCGTCAGCAATCCACTCGCTGGATGGATCTTCTTTTGCGTCCTTCAAAAAGGCTTTTTACTTTTTTATAATCCCTGTGTAATATAATAAGCCCCCAATCTTGTAGGCTCCCTTACAAATGGGTGTAATTTGGTCGGTTTGAATTGGTTTAGTGGTCAAACCAAAACTAAAACTGAATTACATAGGATTAAACAAAAAATCAACCCGAACTGAAATAGACACTTTATATAAAATCGAGAGCCGAGCCGAATTACAGTGACCAAAATCCAAAACCAAACCAAATCAAATTTAATCGAAGCTTTAACCATAAATCGAATTGAATTAATTCAGGTTTTTATTTTTTTTCAACAGTACCCAAATCAAAATGAAAAAAACGAAAACAAAAACCAAATCAAAATCGTTTTTTTTCAATTTGGTTCGTTTAGTTTCCAATTTAAACCGACCCAATTGATTAGGGGGTGTCAATTGGTTCAGTTTAAACCGAAAACCGAACAAACCAAACCGAAAAAAAGTAGGTTTGGTATTGTTATGGTTTGGAAAATAAAAAATCGAATTTATTCGGTTTAGTTTTTGGTTAGGCTTCGACTAAACCGAATTGAACCGAAAAAACCGAAATAGATTATACATATAAATATATGTGCATGTTGTGTATATGTGTTTTATATAAAAAAATAGTATTAATTTTGTCAAACCGAAGTTTTGATTTCTATTTTGGTTTGGTTCGATTTTCGATTTTATTCATTGGAGTTCAGTTTGGTTTTCGATTTTTTAAATCAATTTTCATTTCGGTTTGGTTCGGTTTCGATTTAGAGTAATATAATTCGGTTTGGTTCAGGTTTGACCACTAAATCGAACAAAACCAACCGAATTACACCCCTACAATTGATGCCCTTGGTAAGGGGATTTTATCGCTGTGTTTGGAACCTTGGATTTTCAAAGAAAATAAAATTAAAAACAAAAAAATAGAAATTATAAGTGTTTCTTTTAAAGTGTTTGGTTAAATGAGATATATAAAGAAAAAAAAAATTCCCATTTCAGGGACTTGCAACAACTTTCCAACGAGTTCTCATGTATTACTGCAATGTAGATTAGTCCTTAAAAAAATATAAGATATGTTTTAAGTTAGGTTGAATTGTTAAATATTGCCCTCCACTTTTTTTTTATTCTCTTTTAAAATCTTTATTTTTGGGGGAGAAATGTTTTGATTCCAAATCTCTATTCCCAATTTTTTCCTTCTTCAACCAAACAAGAGAAAGTGTGCGCTTTCTCTAATATTTTCTTTTCTTTGTAACACCCTTCAAGGATAAAACGGTTCAAAATTAAATCATTCGACTTATATCAACACTACAGAGGGGGAGGTGACTAGGGCTGTAAACTAGCCGAGCTGGGTAAAGCTCGGCTCGGGCTCATAAAATTTGGATAAGGTTTGGGCTCGGCTCAAACTTGGCTCACAAAAGCTCGACTCAGGAAAAGCTTGGTTCGTGTTTGCATGAGTTATTAATTTTGTATTTAAATCAAATACCAATAACTAAGTATTTGACTTAAACACGACTCATGTTTACACGGGTCATTAGTTTTATATTTAAATCAATTACTAATAGCTAAGTATTTAACTTAAATACGACTCGTGTTTACACGAGTCATTAATTTTGTATTTAATGATTAATTTATATATGATATATGATTGAGCCGAGCCTACTCAAGTTCGGCTCAAGGTCATTAAAATAATGAGCCTGCTTTTGGGCTCAGGCTCAGCCCATAAACCTAAATATTGTGCTCAAGCTCGGCTCGTTGACAGTCGAGTAGGGAGGTCTATGTAATTTCATATAAAACCTCATGAACGTAAGTAAAATATCATAAACTATAATGAATTTAATTGTAATTATCAGATATGTGGGAGTCTATAAGTGGAATTTATCCTAAAATATATATTTTTTTGGGATCTCAACGGCTTGGTGTCCCACACCCAAATCACACCCATATGGGTGTGGGACTAATCACTACAAATAATGATAGCTTTAGCAGCGGTCGTGTGGGACTAATCACTACAAATAATGATAGCTTTAGCAGCGGTCGATAATCGTTGTTGAATCTATCATTTTTCGTCACTAATAGTATTTGCTGCGGTTACTACAACCCTCACTAATGCATCTATAGTTAATTCAATTAGTAGCGCTTTTAGTAGCGTTTATTGACAATTGCAGCTAAATCACAGACCGTTAGTTGCGGTTCTTAAACCCGCAACTAAAAATAACTTTTAGTAGCGGCTATATAAACCGCAGCTAAATAATAGACCTTTAGTTGCGGTTATATAAACCGCAG
>JAUPMG010000013.1:15401703-15438819 GCA_031762675.1 Pachysandra terminalis | reverse complement strand
TGATGATCAGGACTAACGTGCTTGGACACGCATAAAAGCTTTATATTAACGTGCTAACTACTTGTATCAGCTTGTATGGGCTACCGGCCCATGGTCCGTTCAACCCGATGTAACTTTTGGGAAGGCTAGGCCTATCTTTTTAGAACTTGGACTCAATTTTAAGTTCGTACTATATTTTGGATTGGGTTTGGGTCCCTTTAAACCCAACCCAATAAAATTTGACTCTATCACTATTATTCTATTAAATAAGAATCCTTAATCTAATAGAACCGATCCTTTCTACATTTTATTGTTTTTTTTTTCTTTTTTCGTATTTTTTTTAGTCACCATGGCATATGCACCATCTTAACGTTTTTTAAGTTTGCTTTCCTTTTTGGTCTAGATATACAAACCTTATAAAACATTGATATGACCTTGGTTTGTTACAAGTATATGTTCATGAATCTTGTAGTTTTAAATAATAGGGCTCCAAAGATAAGGTCGTGAGCGGCAAGGCCCTATATTTTCATAATAAGGTTGAACTGGAGCTGAACATGACCCAATCCAAATCCGACCCATTGACAACAAGGTTTTAAATCTCGGGATCTTGGATCCGGTCCGGGCTGATTCCTATTCGGATCGGTGATATCGGCCGATCTAGGTCCAATCCAAAAGTTGGATCGTTATTTAAAAAATAAAAAATAAAAAAATTTGGATCGACTGGACCGGTCGAAATAACGGTGGTACCGGTCAGGATTGGTCGATATCGGACCGATCCAAGCCGATAACGGTTGGATCCTTTATTTTATAATTTAAAAAAAAAAAAAACTAGAGATCGGTTGGATCAGTATCAGCTAAACCGGTTCAATCCAAAGCCTAACGATACAATAGTTGTATCGTGGCTTGGAATCAGACCAGTCCTGACCGATCTCGATACGTACCGGCTGACCTGGTCAGATCCGATCCGATCCTTGAAACCATGATTGACAACCCTATTGCTAACCGTCTTGCAACCCCTATGTTACTATTGTAATCAAGCATATATGTAGCAATTCGACATCTCTATGGATCAAGCATATGTGTAGCAGTTCTCCACAACTATGGGCCGACCTTGGGTCTGACTGGTTCATTACAAGTTTGGTTTTCTTCAAATTGGATTGATGGGGTCTGGGTTGAGTCTTAGGCCAGAGCTTCCTATTCGGGCCAAGCTCAGTTCTATAGTGGTCCGACACAATCGGCTAGCCCCGAAGTTTGAGGGGTAATTGTTGCCATTATGTTAAACTTCAGGGGTGTAAATGTAATTTAGCCTAAAAAACAGGTAATAAAATGTAATAATATCAAGTCATCTACAAACATTACCCGGGTCTTCCGTTTTCTACCCGACGCCCGTTTCTACTTCCAACCGTTTTAGCCTTTCAGTTGAGACTTGAAAGAGAAATAGAGAGAGAGAGAAGAAGCCGTTTTAGCCTTTCAGTTGAGACTTGAGAGAGAGAGAGAGAGAGAAAAGAAGAAGAACAAGAAGAAGTTGAACGATGCCGAACACATCAGAAATGACAGAAGCTCAATACACCAATCAAACACAGGTGCAGAATGATTTGCTTGCGTTCACCTTGAATCTGACTTACCTAGAAAGATAGGGTTAGGTTTAGGGTTTTGTTACTTTTGTAATCAAATCATTATGTGAAACCCTGGCTAGGGTTTAGGTTTCTCTAAGATTCGTGGAAAATCCTAGTCGATTGGATGGGAAACTGTTGTAGATCTCCTGCTGCTGTTGCGAGGGAGGATGTGTAGTCGAGATCGGAGTTGGTGCCCAAGGAGGGAAGAAGAAGACGATTACCGTGCTGGATGGGATCTCGAAGGAGGGGTTTGAGGATAAGTGCGTGGTGGATAGGGAATTGGGAAGAGGAGAGTTTGGTGTGACTTATCTGTGTATCGATCGTGATAGTAAGGAGCTTTTGGCTTGTAAACCGATATCAAAGAGGAAGCTTAGGAGTGCTGTCGATGTCGAGGACGTGAAGCGGGAAGTGGCAATAATGAAGCATTTGCCGAAGGATTCATGTATTGTGAGCTTGGAAGAGGATGAAAATTCAGTTCATTTGTTGATGGAATTATGCGAGGGCGGTGAGTTGTTTGATCGGATTGTGGCTCGTGGTCGCTATACAGAGCGAGTTGCTGCTTCTGTGACTCGAACAATCGTGGAGGTTGTTCAGCTGTGTCACAAGCATGGGGTGATTCATAGGGACTTGAAGCCGGAGAATTTCCTTTTTGCTAGCAAGAAGGAGAATTCGCCGTTGAAAACCATTGATTTTGGGTTGTCCATTTTCTTCAAGCCAGGTGAAAGTTCTTAACTTCAGAAATATTTATGGTGTTTAGGATTATGTTTCTTAGATATGTTATCTAGAATGGCACAAGTTAGGGGATAGGTATTAGGCCAATGAGCTAGTTATTTTATTGGCACTTCTATATCTAGCATTGCTAGGAATCAGAACTATCCGGGAATTTTTATTTTTTCAATTATTGTTTTTTTCTAAGTTAGGTTGGAATTGCTATTCTTGTTTCTCTAAAAATAATGTATGTGTTGCTATCATGTGCAAAAATATTATTTGAATTGATATTATCAATAAAGTATACCGCACTAACAGACAAACAAATCAAACCACATGTATGAAAATTAGTTTGTGATCCTTCTTTCATGTTTCATTTCTATTCTGGCGAGATTGATTGGCAATTTCATATGAAGCATGGGAACCCATCAATCTGGTTATTTACTGATCTTATGTGCACGGATTTCATAACTCACCAGATTCTATCGTCCAGCAAAGTTTTTGGAGAGTGGCTATCTTATGTTTGATAATCATGTATGTGTAGAATATTTGTTGAGTTTACAATAACTAATTCCAGCTTAACTGACTGTCCACTGTTGTGTTATTTAAGGTCATGGTTAAAGTTGTTATCGTAACAAGAGAATGGAGCTTATTGCTGCTTTAATCTTTCTTCATCCAGGGGAAGCATTTTCCTTGGTTGGGAAAGCCCTGTAAATCTGGCATCTGTGAGGATTGAGCGAATCATCAAATTTTAGGATGTGGATCAGCATTCCCTTGGCAATGATTTCGGTATTGTAATACGTCATTAAATATGACATCCTTACATTTGCTAAACTTTCATAGGATAAGGAAATTTATGTTTTTTAGCAGTAGGCAGGATGAAAGATGTAGAAACTTTTGTGGCATTGGTGTTTAGTCTTTAACTTGATTGCTTCAATCCAAGTTGGCTTGTGTATGTTACTGTGACGATACAAGACAAATGGAATACCCTGATGCTTGTAGCTTCCTGTGAGGGAAAGAGGAATATAAACCAAGTACAGAAAATAGAAATATTTTGTTCCTTTCCTTGTTATTCTAGAGACTTTTCTTTACTCATAAAAAACAAAGTATTAGGGATTTTTCTTCTTTTTTAGGATTTCTTTTTTGACAAGAGAATAATCTAAAAGAAAAGAAGATATAATTATATCTGTTTGGCGACACCATTGTATTAAAATTTACTAGCTCTCAGATCATTGCATCTGTGTCTTTGCCATATTTTTTGTTCCATATTTGAGATGGTAGCTTCTAGGGTGTAACATGGCTCGAGCTAACCCTAAACCCAAATGAGCAACCCAGCCTTGGATTAAGATTTCTGCCACTTATGTTTGGTTCTTGGTTGATGAAATAGCAATTATACTAGGTTGTCAGGTGAACTGACTCAACGCAAAGCCCAACCTAAATAACTTTCTTTGAAACCATAAATTCCCATTTTGAAGTATGTGATGTGAATAACCTATTTTAATCAGGTTGTTCTACACAGGGTTTTAAATACCGGAACCGGTCTCCGGACCGGTTCCGGTCCGGATCGCCGGTACGGATCCGGTACAGAAAACAAAAAAAAAAAATTTAAAATTTAAAATTTTCAGAGCCCTGGACAGGCCGGACCGGCGGAACCGGTCGCCGGACTGCCGGCCGGCGGTATCAGTCGCCGGACCGGTATCCGGACCGGAGGAACCTGCGGGACCGGTCGCCGGATCGGAGGGACCGGCGGGACCGCCGGTCCTTAAACCGGCGATACAAAGGCTTGTATCGCGGGTTGGAACGGGACCGGTCCCGGTCCGGACCGGTATCAGCCGATCCTTGAAACCATGGTTCTACATACAATTTGAATTCATAAGTTCATAATCTCTACTCCAAGGTTATAATATGTAGTATTCTCTTAACCCACCCAACATTGCAAATTTGGGTTAGTTTGGTTGGGTTTAGGGTTTATCAAATAACATTGATTTCAGGATTGGGTTTGGTCAGTTCGGTCGCAAGTCAGTTTGGTTTTTGAACAGTTCTCGGCTGGCATCAACCCAATCCAAATCAACCTAGTGACACTGCTAATTGCTTCTTCACCAACAATGGTATTAAATGGCTTCCTGAAGATGTCATTATATAGGTACAGCCACTATGGTTGCTATATAATTGTTAAGCAGTATCTTATTTAGACTTGTTCAAAGTTACAATTGTAAACCTGTTAACAACTTTTTCTATATAATTTACATTTTAGGTGAAAAGTTCTCTGAAATTGTTGGAAGTCCATATTATATGGCCCCAGAAGTGCTCAAGAGGTACTATGGACCGGAAATAGATATATGGAGTGCAGGAGTCATCCTCTACATCTTATTATGTGGGGTTCCTCCATTTTGGGCTGGTAAGTTTCTTTCCTAGTGAGAACTGGCCATTGACCTTTTTCTATCAGCCAATTCCTTTTCTCCGCAATTTTTGAGTGAACCAGAATTGTAGGCCATATGGCATAATTTTCCACTTTTTTTGTCTGATAATCTCTCCTGAAATGATGATATATTTATCTATTGAGTTTACCATCTCTATCTTTTCTATCAGTAGAAATGCTTTAGCCATCACCTAGTAAGAGTGTTCTTAAAATGCAGTTAGAACAGGGAGTTGCACAGGCCATTCTTCGTGGACTAATAGATTTCAAACGGGATCCCTGGCCAAATGTTTCAGAAAGTGCTAAGGATCTTGTTCGCCAGATGTTGCATCCTGATCCAAAATTTCGATTAACTGCAAAGCAAGTGCTTGGTATTGTACATCTCTTTTCATGATACTTTACATGCTGGCCATTAAGAAGTTTATAATTCTTGGAGAAATGTACATGTTGGACGCATCTTACACATGATGACAAACAGTGTCATGGGCAAAATATATTCCGTTTTTGGTATAGTATTTAGTACGACAACTATTAAAGGGACATGATATATGAAGCAATGATTTCGATTCACCAGGGGGACCTAGCAAAATTTTGCCGAAATGGCGGAATTTTTTGCCAGCTCAGGGAAAAATGGGGAGATGAAAAGAAAAAATTGAAATTTTGGTTCAAATTTCTAGGGGGTTTAAATGAAGGTAAAATACACCTAAAAAAATGGATATATAGACATTCACACATATATAGGTAAGTATCTATGCGCACCATGTAGATAAAGAAGTAATGCCTTAATGATTGAATTACAATGTGAAATTTTATAAAGGTCTAAATAAGCGATAATGACTTAAAAATAACTCAAAATATGACAATATATGCATATTGCACATATCATGGCTAAATATCATCAACATGGAACAAAGAGATATACACTGGGAATGAAAATAGAAGACAAATAACTTTATGAAACATAAAAAAAAAGTTCTAGTATAATCCAACATCAAGTCCAACTACATGGATGCGTCACATCCACAGAGTGTGACCAACTGGCTCATTAGTTTTCTGCATCACCCCCACCTCTAGTGGGTGGTGAGTAATGGGCCATTAACCTTTTGTTCTCATATTTACAAAAAAAAATTAAAACAGATTATATAATAATTAATTTGGCCAACCAATTTAATTTTTTTGTACTTATATATATGTGTGTGTGTGTGTGTGTGTATTTATTTATTTATTTATTTATTTATAAAAATAAATATATTTTAATTTCTGCCGACATGGCAGAAATGAGGGAATTTCGATTTCCCCCCAAATATCCCTTGGTGAACTTTTACTCTCAAAATCAGTCTAATTGGTTCTTCTATTTGAGGGCTTTCTATCATGTGCTAGAAGTCTATGCTTTTTAGCGAGGGTATTGTGGGAATGGATAAGGAAAATCCCTTGAATGTGATGGCTATGTTTCTTTGAACAAGGTGATCTTTTGGGGTTCACCAAGGGGTGGGAAGTCATTCATATGTTAACTGAACAAAATTGATACCACAAGGCAAAGAACTTGGGGAGCATTCTACATCATGAATATAGTATCTATTATTTTTTATAAATGTCCTGTACTATTTAATATATACCCTTTGAAATTAATGAAGGTTCCAATATTTGTGCTCACAAAATTAATGCTTATTTGATTTGAGATTATCATCTAAACATATAGATTTGCCATGGTCATTATTGGAAACTATAAAGCATAAAATAAAAACTTCCTTTAGATTTGTAATAGCTAAAGGATATTTTCTGCTTAACAGAATTTCTAGGAGTTAAAAATACTTTTAATACTCGTATTGTTTTATTAAGCAATACATTATGTGCACTATATCCCTTTATGTGTGTCTTCTTTCTACTTGCAGAGCATTCTTGGCTCCAAAATACTAAAAAAGCTCCAAATGTTCCGCTTGGAGATGTAATGAAGTCAAGGTTTAAGCAGTTTTCAGTGGTGAATAGATTCAAGAGGAAAACCCTAAGGATTTGTTGATTAGCCTACACTTCTGTATTCTGTTTCATTGCTTTTTAATCTTCTACTGGAAATAGCTAATTCTAAAGGGCACATTCAAATAGGTTATTGCTGATCCTTTATCCATTGAAGAAATCGCAGACATCAAGAAATGTTCAAGAAGATGGACACAGATAATGATGGTGTTGTTTCAGTTGAGGAACTAAAAGTGGGATTCCAGAAGTTTATTTACCAGCTTGCAGAGTCTGAAGCACATATGCTCATTGAAGCTGTAAGTTTATATTTGCTCTGCGCACTTAATGCTACACTTAGAAACCTATTTTCCCTTCCTTGACTTGAGAAAATTCACTTTAACCTCCACATGTTTTCCTATCATTTTGAGTTCCGTTCTCCGTCAGATTTGAGATGTTAAATATCTAGGCGTCTATTACACTGGAAAAAAGTTCATATCATGCTACAGGACTTAAAAGGCATACAGGATGACATACTGGTGCACATTGTATACATGTGGTGGGGTTGACAATTTGACATCCACCATTTGATCCCACCTAAGAGGTATCTATGGCTAATCAGACCATTTGCATGAGCTAGTTTTCTGACCTATATCTGTTTCTTTGGTGAGTGAAATCGTACAGTTTTCATGAATCTTACAATTAATAGTTTGAATCTTAAACCCTATGAAATCTTACAAGTAGTGGCAATAAACAAATTTGGATTGGTTTTATGTATTAATAGGTTAGTGCTCAACCCGAGCTTGCTTATCTGCTAAATGCCTCTAGAAATGCAAACCCAAACCTAGATTTGCCTTACCTGTTTATTCTGTTCCTCTTTTTTCTCATTATCAACTTAAAAGTTACTAGAATTTGGACAGATCCCACTTCCCTACTTGTGCGCAACATGGTATTAACTTTTTTCTTTCGCTGACATGGTATTAACTTTCTTGAAAGAAAAAAAATCAGCTCTGAAGAAGCTTCCACTTTGATCTTTTGTGAGTGCCACCTACATTGGGATTGACCTTTTGTGGTGGGAACTTTGCAACATAGTATAATGAGGAAGCAGGGCCCACTTAGATTACTATGTAATTAGATGTATATATCAGTTTAGGTACAATAACCCAGCGGCGCAAAGAGTCCCAACCTGTAATAGACCTGTTTATAAACAGTTTGAAAATGGGTCAACATGAAATTGACTTGTCATTATAAACATCAACCATCCATTTAAAATTGGATGAGTATTGTTGGGTTGACGAGTCATGTTAACAAGTGCCACCCATTTTGTAACTTTAGCTAACATAGTCAAGCGAACTTATGAACTCTTATTTCTTCAAACTTTGTGTATTTTATTTATTTTTTCTTCCTTTAACAAAATGTGGAAGCAAAATCGGATATTCTTAGGATCATCATACCTACACATTTATGCATCTTAGGATATGGCGTCCATAAAAATAAAAAAAATAAAAAAATCGTAGGATATGGGGACTCGACCCATATACTTACATTTTGAACTTATTTAAGTTGAGGAGTACCAAAATATAGTATGACCTAGATACAATATGAGTTTTTACACATTTAAAGCTTGATAAATAAATATACAATGATGATATAGGAGGCATCTGTTTAGCATAGAGTAAATTGTTAAAAAAACTGGACTCGGCTATGAAGGATCAAATACGGATCCCATACCCATTTTGTGTCGTGTCGACAATGGGTACTTTGGGGTGAGTAGAAGTCTGTGTGACATAGTCAATGACATCTTCAACTTGTTAAGTTTAAAATTTTCCTTCTTTGTTTTAGAAGTCAGAATTCCAGGTTGGTGAATTGTTTTTTAAGTCTTTCATGGGACCTGTTCAAAGCATTGGTTGTGTTGATAAAATAGTTTATTTACTTCATTGTTAGTATTGATGATAGGAGTTCAAATCTCACATTCAAAGGTCGAGGGTTCAAGCGTTGGGACACCATTAACATTGTTATTATTGACAATAAGATAATTTTGCTGCTTGAAAATTTGTTTGATGTCAATGATAAGTGTGTTTGTTTTTTAAGTTAGATTCTTTGCTTGCATATAAATTAATTGTAACCATATGGAAGCAGTATGTTAATATCTAATGGCAAATTGGACCAAACATGGTGTTCTGCAATGGATTTTTAATGATTTCATGGTAATTTATGTTGAAAATCATAACTTATGCTATGATTTATTATTTGAATTCCGAGTTGATTCATATACTTTTTTATGATTTTATGATTATGATTGGATTTGGATGGATTTAGCTACCCTTATGAGAAGGAATTTTGGCATTATTTATCAAGAGGTTCATCACTTGGAATATGTCGTGGTGTCTTGAGTTCTTGCATGGGACTATTAAACAATAAGTTCATCTCTTGGTGTCTTTGTGTAGGACTATTAAACTAGAGGTTCATCACTTGGTGTCCAGAGAGTTTGTGTAGGATCACCAAACGAGAGGTTCAACACTTAGTAGAATATGTGACATGGTATCCTTATGGTTCTGCCTAATTGGTACCTTATATGATTCTGTTAGTGCAAATGCCCCTTCCACTCATCCACCACATTTTGGGAGCCATTGGAATCCTGCTTTGACCCATAATGTCTATTCCATGTTTTTTCTTTTTCCCTTTTCTTTTTTCTTTTTTAAGCATTCCATGTTCCTGTTTGATACCAATAACTCCAGTTTTCCCAAGGTGGGAGTGGTAGCAGGAATCTAGTAATCTACCTTTTTCTTAAATAATATGACACCCAAAGATAGCAAGTTTAAAAGGTTTTCTTCGCCTAATAGTCTTGTAGGGTATTGGGTTTTGTCCATCAAATATATATATCGGGTGATCTGTTTTAGAAAATACTTGCAGAGTAAAAGGGAATATTACAAGTCAACACAGAGTAGGTTCTAAATTAAAAATTTTGCTTGAAACAGGTAGATACCCATGGGAAAGAAACACTTGACTACGGAGAGTTTGTTGACGTGTCCGTCCATCTCCGAAGGATGGCCAATGATGAGCATCTTCGCAAGGCCTTCTCCTACTTTGATAAAGATGGGAATGGCTATATTGAGCTGGAGGAGCTTCAGAGTGCCTTGCTTGAAGATGGAACAGATGATTGTGCAAGTGTAGCCGACGACATTTTCCAAGAAGTAGACACTGACCTAGACATCTATTATTACTAATTTATCATCAAGTCCAATAGCTTCCAGTCTTATCATAGTATTCTTTATATGCAGGATGGACAAATCAGCTACAACGAGTTTGCGGCAATGATGAAAACTGGAACGGATTGGAGAAAGGCTTATCGGCATTACTCAAGAGGAAGATTTAATAGTTTAAGTATGGTTCTCTAAACGTGGAAAGTGAGTAGTGTTTTACCCAAATATGAGTTTCATTCATCAATATGAATAATAAGTATCTTGGACTGTTTTTCAACATGTATATGGGACATTTTCTTTTCAGATTATTTGTTTGTAGCCTTTTTGGATTGATGCCTAAACAAGGTACATATTTTTACTTTCTTCCTTGTGTTTAATCTGATTTAACACAATTCCTTGTTTGTATGTTGTAGCTATGGTTTTTGTCCTTTATTTACCACTTTCAACCTCCTGTGACAACTTCGATTAGTCAAGGTATGTATCTATATTACTGTTAATGCTGTATCATTATTATTGATCTATTTCTTTATTTACAAATAATGTATAGGTATCTATGATGTTCATTGTCTTCAGAATAGGGTTGGCAATGGGCCGGGCCGGACTGAAATCTAAGTATGTTTATGTTGGCCTGAGCTTGGGGCTTAACTTTGTTTGCCAAGCCCGAGTCCGGGCCGAAGTTACTTAAAAAGGATAATCATGTAAAGTAATTTAATAAGCTTAATATATATATATATATATATATATATTTATATGTAGTATGATTAGTAATTATGTAATAACATAGCATCTTCAAAAAAAAATGCACTTGGTGGGCCAATGGGATTAGAGATCTCATAATTATTTTTTTACTTAGATGCGAATATTAATATTGTTTATCTCATAAACAAACAAACGAACAATTCATTATATTTTCTTTCCTCGCAATGTTGTCGGCAACTGAACGAGGGTTGTCGTCGTCTTAGTAGGCGCAGCAGCAGCAGCTAATGACAGTGGGAGAATCAATCCTTATCATGGAAGCCCAGAAGGATCCCAACAAAACCAAAGGAAATGGAGGATGTGAACTCAAGCCGCAACACAAATAAAGAAATGGATTTGCATCCTTATCTGTCAAAACCATCAGCCAAAATATCATTAGTCACTTTGTGGAATAACGTATAAGTTACGCAAGGGTTAAGTGAGAATAGAAAGGCGATTAGACCTCATCATGCCTAGACAACCAGCACGTATCGTCTACAGCATTTTCTTGCAAGTTGCAACAAGGGATATGATTTGGTCGATTGTATTTGTTAAAGAATAAAGAGGGAGTGAGACAATACAAGAAGAATAGAGATTTGTATTGAATGGTGTGTCTTGTTTACCGGAGAGGTGTCATATTTATATGTAAGTCTAAAAAGGAGGTTTTCACTTCCCAATCAATGTGAGATTGGGATATGTTCACACTATTCACTAACAGCCCCCCTCAAATTCAAGGTGGTAAAATGGGTATCAACTTGAGTTTGAAAATTAAATCCTGAAGACGTCCAGGACGGTGTGCCTTGGTGAAGATATCAGCAATTTGATCGGCGGAGGAAACTGATAATAGTCCAATGGTACCACATGTTAGATGTTGATGCACAAAATGACAATCAATTTCAATGTGTTTTGTGTGTTCATGAAAGACATCATTATTAGCAATCTGGATAACACTTTGATTACTACAACTGATGATAGTGGCAGTAGAATGAGTGACGCTCATGTCCTCAAGTAACCAGCGAAGCCAGATAAAGTTTTTGAGTTGCATTAGCAAGAGCACGATATTTAGAGCTAGGTCGCGTGTTTGATCCACGCTCTGATACCATGTTAAAGAATAGAGAGAGAGAGAGGGAGACAATACAAAAGAAGATTAATTTGTATTAAATGGTGTATCTTGTTTACAAGAAAGATGTCATATTTATATACAAGTCTAAAGGGAAAGTTCTCACTCCCCAACCAATGTGGGATTGAGATGTGTTTCACATTATTCACTAACA
Organism: Pachysandra terminalis; assembly: GCA_031762675.1. NCBI lineage: Eukaryota > Viridiplantae > Streptophyta > Magnoliopsida > Buxales > Buxaceae > Pachysandra > Pachysandra terminalis. Next base: position 15,426,941 of record JAUPMG010000013.1, on the reverse strand, counting down.
GTATTAAAAATCATAATTTCTTTAATAACGAAATCACTTAAAAATTAAAAGGGATCAAACACAAACACAAGATCTGGTGCACCAATTTGCTGTATATAGATGGTAAGTAGTCGCCGACAACAAGGAACAATATCAACTTTCGTAAGGTGGTGAGAGTCCAATGTGGCCAATATACATGCGCATACCCTAACTCGGTCGGTCCCTAAATTAGATATATTGTATTAATCACAAAATATACATGAGATTACATTCTCGGATACATGAAACTATATAGAGGCATCTTTGTTGAAGATCAATCTTAGATCATTGGATCCTAAGGAATATGATTCATTATAAAAAAAAAAGTATTTAATATCATCAAGAGTGGCATGCCTCGGGATTTTGAAAACTCATAATATCAACTCAGCCAGGGAGAGTTTACTGAATAGAGTTAACTCAATAACTCGACTCAAAACGATTAAATCTAAATAATGTTTTGTTGTAATTGTAACATTAAGTACATATGCTTGGATCATGGTGTATATGAGAAGTTTTTTTTGTACAAAAGATTGCAATGAAGAAGCCTCTTTTCCCATGAAAGTATTAGAAAGTCTATGTAGATATGTATAAAATAAAAATTCATTAACCACGGATGTGTGGCTCAGTTGGTAGTAAGCTGGGCTCTAGTAGGCGTCTCCGGAGGTAAGTCTGGAGTTCGAATCCCACTAGAAACACTCATGGCCAGGGGTTTACCTTTAATGCTCCCGCCCCGAACGTGGATTAGTCCCACACCTATGTCGGTGTGGGGACACCACGTGGTTAATTTATATATAAGTTTGTCACCGCAAAATAAATTTAATTATTCCTAATTAAGTTTCCCACTGGATTGAATTGAACCAAATCCAATTCAAACGAATTTTCTCAAAAGAACAACCGAAATGATTTTACTAAATTGTGTAGAGAGTCGTCCTTTCATCCTTGAGACATCAGTAGGAGGACATTCCCTCAAAAGAGGGAGGGCAGGGGAGGGTTCTAAGTTTGATTCCCTGTCTTCCTTATGGGGGAGGGGAGTGGTCAAGCGATCAACAGCACAGACATACCAACAAAAAAAACAAGAGTTGAGAGTCTTAAAGGGGTGGCCATATCTTCATATTGCCAAACATAATTTTTTGGTCATGTTTCAAATTGTTTTCTAAATGGAGAAGCAATAATTTGGGGGTTGATTCATTTAAAGTGTTTTGTAAAAAGTATTTTAGATGAAAATATAGCATTTGATAAACGTTTATTTAATAAGTGCTCTTTGATCAAAAAATAAAGAGTGACAAAATAAATAATATAAAATAACATGAGAATAAAAGAGTCCCAATAAAAATTATCTTTCAAGTGGCCCAACTAATTCTATAAAAGCAATTTGGGCTTTGGAGGAATCGGCCTATTGACAAAAGCATTTTATTTAAAATTGTTTTTCGAATCAACATTTTGAAACGCTTTATTTGAAAAAGTATTTGTCAAACACCTGATATGTTTGGCTAAAAGTGCTTTATTTATTATTTTTTTTTTTAAAGGTGAAAAGGAGAAGTTTGGGAGAACAAGAGAAAGAGACACATATACATCTTTTTGATGAATTATTTATTCAAATTTAGCGTGGAAAAGTGGCCGACAATGGATAAGTTTTGAGTTCAGATCATGCCAACTAGAATTCTAGAAGATTTACTTTGCATGTTTAAAGTGAGTTTTTCAAATGAACCTTATGGCGGGACCCGTAGTAGGTCCCGCATAAATCGGAGAGAAATAAGCAATTAATTAATTATTTCTTTGGGCTGGTGTATTCTTTGAGTAGCATAATGATGCAGGGTCATAGCAAACCGTCACTTTTATGACAGACGTCTAAACCTTGTAACCTTATGACAGACGTTTGAATCTTGTAATAAGGCTTATAATTATAGGTGTCTGCAAAGTATTTTATCAAAAAAAAAAAAAAAAAGTCACAAGTGTGAGAGAGAATAAATGTTATTACAACATGTTTTATCATAAAAAACAAAAAAATAAATCTACGAGAGAGAGAATTAAAGTAACAGTCAATTTTATTTTTTTAATCATGACTCGTGATTATAATCCTCTATTCTCTCCTCCTCTAACCCCATCTCCTTCCCCTTCACTACTGTTGCTTTAATAATAGCATGCCAACACACCAGAAACACCTATGGACTTTTATCGCCGATCTTCATTGTCGAGCAATGTCTCTGAGTCGTCGCTTCGGTAGAAGAGAGAGCTCATAGCAGACCGTTCCGCGTCGTCGAGTTGTTTTGAAATAATTTTAGTTTTTTTTTTTTCTACAATGCCTATGGGAGAACTAGTCTTATGGGACCCCGGGGTCCTGCCAAAAGGTTCAAATGTTAACAAAACCCCAATAAGTACTATTGATCCCCGAAAACGGTTAACAAAACGGGTTTAACAAAGTGACACGTGTAACCTGATGAATGGTTAACCACAGAGAATAAGTCGGTTCAAAAGCCTGTCTCGTATTGGCCTAAACTTGATAGTCGTTCCAATACGAGGTTCCCTTGTATAAAATATGTCAAATCACGAATAGACTTGAGGAAAAGATTTGAAATCCCAATGAATGGATCAGAGATAGCACATAGGCGGAAAAGCTTCTAAGTCAGAGACTTTGAATTGTCAACAGGTTCTCCTTCTTATACCCCGTGTCGCTCCTTGTTTGAATGAGAATGATGACTTTTATAGTCAAAGTTCTCAAACAAAGTGCAAGTGACAATCATCGGGGGTCAAACACGATAGGATGATTCCACGTGTCCCGGTCCATACCTCGACTGTCACCTGTCACTTTATACAAATGTGCAAGTAATCTCTGTCTTGTGCTTAGTCCCTCTAATGTGACATCGTCCATGTGGGTCTGGTCAACTGCCAACGACCGCCATGGGTCTGATGAGACATTTCTCTGGGCCACCATTCCTTTAGGTATCTCGATTTTCCCCATTTTTGTCTTATTTATTCAAATAGTTTAAGAAACTCGGGACGTTGTTCTCGAGTTAGATATCCTAAGGATAATGATTTTAACTCGATTACGAGTGCGATCTCGAATGTTTCTATATTTGTCATATGATTATCCTAAATCGGTTCCCTTTTTGGGACATAGAAAGAAGTCCAGGTTGTTTTATGACTAAGATAATGTCATTGCTTCTTAGATAACTACCCAGTGTGTGAGGATTTTGATGTAACCGATGTGAACCTCTGTAGTTAGGTGAGGATCATTACTCTTATCTCGATTTGGATAGTTTCTGATCTCGAGATTAGATCTCAAAGTCTATTCTCGGACTTGACATATCTCGAGATTAGATCATAAAGTCTATTATCGGTAGATTAAATTGCCTTTATTCGATCTCGAGATTAGATCATAAAGTCTTTTCTCGGATTTAGAATAAGATCAAATTGTCTTTTGAAATTCGGATATGTATACTCAAGCAAAAAATTGATAGATTATGCCCGGGAGCTTGTCATGTGGCTTTTCTTTATTGGTCCAATTTGAATATTCAAATTAAGGGATCATCAGTACCTGAAAAAGAAAGCCGTTTGTTTTTTCACCATATATGAACTAAAGACCAAAGAGCATTAAAAAAACATGCAAGAAGTAGTGAAAAAGAAAATTAAAGTGCACGTAATTCATGAGAAACTTAGTGAATTACAATCATGCATGCATGGACCACCAGCTTCTAAGAAGAGCATTTCGTTTCATCGGAAGCCGAGGGTTTACTTACGAAATTTCAACTTTGTTTTTTGAACAAACGGACATGATTGTTGGAACAGCCGATGGTGTGCTTTCCTTTAAGTGTAAACTGGACAAACTCTTCTGCAGAAAAGTTGTATTTCTTCGTACAAATAGAAGTAGAGTAGAATAGTTTTGAGCCAAAAAACAAACATTATTTTGAGAAAGCTCTTTGGGACCAACATGTGTTCACACATCTGATCATCGTGTCCTTCTCAAACATGTGCTTTTAATTGGAGTCAGATCATGACTTTGGTACGAACTGGTTTATAGCCTCTGGTTTTATATAACGCCATGTTTCAGTAGAAATCAGAAAAAGTATTGAGATGGTACAGCACTCTCGCGTCGGATCCCATTACTGTTTTTGTGATTAAACTTATATGAAAAGAAGTATCGTGTGATCTATATATAGAAACTATTTTCAGGTTTTTTATTTATTTTTTATTTTTGGAGTCCTACATGCACCTCTTAACAAGACAAAAGCATGGGGTTGAGTCTCTTGTGTCTTGTTGATCATGCTAAAGACCATATTTTTACATTGAGCTTATGAACTGGTTGGAGATGGAAAAGAGATATGGTGTTCTTTAAGAGTGATCAAGAGAGTTTGAGTAATTTCTGAATTATTCTTATACCATTAATGAATACTTAATGGTCAAAATAGAAGAAGAAGAAAAAAAGTTGTATCACATGGATTTTGTGAGTCTTAAATATAGGTTCGTAGATGATTTGTTGATCCAGATCAAGCAATAATAATAAAACACAATAAAACGAAGATCAAAATAATGCACATAGATATATGCGTGGTTCGACAAAGCCTACGTCCACTGAAGAGAAAAAGCTTTCACTATGTCAAATATGGATTGGGGTTAGGGTTGTCAATGAACCGAGCTTGAGCTCTATAATTAGGCTGGCAAGCCAAACCTGAGCCCAAAAAAAAAAGCTCATTATCTTAACGAGCTTGGATAGGTTCGGCTCGATTTGTATGAGATCATACGTTCATATTCTTATATCTTATAATATGTATTAATATAAACACATATGTTAATATATTATATTATATATGATAATAACCATCAAATATAATATTAATGCATTTGTACTAATCCCAACTTTTTTGTAAGCCAAGACAAACCTAAACCCAAAATATTTTAACGAGTCTAAACCTAAAATTAGCAAGTTTGAGCCGAGCCTGAGTCTTGCTCAAGGTTTACAAACCTGAGCCGAATTGGACAAAGCTCAGCTAATCAACTCGTTTACAACCCTAATTAGGATTATTTGAGACCTCTCATATCCCTCCCCTTTAGAGTAGAGACTAATAAGCATGAGCCACTATGTCTTCTAACATGATTGAATCCTAATTTCCAAGCACCAAATCTGCTTTTGCTTTTGCTTTTGCTTTTGCAGTTAGGAGAAAAGATGGAGAAAAAGCCCCCCAAAAAAGGCACTAATTAATTAAGGAAAAATCAAAACCTTAGAATCTATTCACCAACCAAGATGGTCCCAACACCCAAACACAACACGTATCTGAATTCCTATTCAATCAGATTTTAACTACTTTCAACAACTACACCCATCAATCTCCAACCCAACAGCGACAAAAAGCCAAAGTTGTTTTAATTAAGTGCTTTTCTTTCTTTGGTTCTTGCTTAATATTTTCTAAGGAGCGAACCAATCAAACTTTGATACTGTGGGCCCTTTTTTTCTTTATAATGATGTGACCAGATTGGGACTCACCCTATATCCTATTACATCACGTGTTATATTAATTTGAACATGTCACAAACGTGATGAATATCTACATGTCTCTAGTGCTGTCGGCCAAATTCATCTTTGACTAATTACTTCTCAGACCCTTGTACAATTTTTTTATTTATTTTTCTCTCCTTGGGACTTGAGCATTCACATACAGGTTAAATCTATTGGTGGTCCTACAACGGCATCTAACTGAAAATGGCGGGGACTTTGACAAAATCACATCAAACCTTCTTGCTTTATAATTAAGTTTTCTAAGAATTAATTAATTATGTTTTATAGACCAAATCTATTATTTAGTATTGTTGCAAAAGGACGGAACGGAAAATCCCCTTGATCACACTTAAGGTCGTGTTTGGTTAGATAGAATTTATAGGAAAGGAAAGAAAACCAATTTTCCAACGAAATCTACACGTTTTGTTCATTGAGAATCATAGGTCCATTGGAAAATACTTTTTCAGAAGTGTCCTGAAAAGCTTTTCTCCCTTGAAATGGAATTCGGATCATCTACAACAAAAAGCGCTCATCAGTGCATACATCGAAAACGATTTTCAATGTAGACGATACCAGGTCCTTAAAAGAAATCTACACATTTGGTTTATTGAGAATTGTAGGTCTATCGAAAAATACTTTTTCAGAAGTGTCACATTTTTAGTGAAAAGTTCTTCAAATTTTTCTCCCTTAAAATAGAATTCCAATCATCTACAACAAAAAGCATCCAATGATTTGAAAGTAAAACAGTGAACAAGAAAGAAAAGTGCACTTTTTACTTTCCTTTCTATATATCCTATATGCAACTAACCAAACAGTCTTAAAGAATAAATATATCAAAGAAAATAATAATAATAATAATAATAATAGCAAAAGAATGGGACTATTCTAATGGTGGATCCTAATATAAGGTTAAATTGTCTCCCCATTTAATAATGGGAAAGGATACGCTGTGGGGTGAAACGGTGTGGAGTTGCTTTGGGGTGAAATATAGTTATCATGTTGCCTCTCATGGTGGGGCCCGCAAGGGCAACATGATAATTTTATAATGTGGGGCTGTGTTTACCCCACAGCAACCCTACACCGTTTCACCCCACAGCAAATCCAAATCCGGGCTACTTTGGATTGGTGGTCATGACCTGAAAGAGGCCGACCATCTCAAGCATTCACTCCGACGTTCTATGGATTCATACACACACACGTAGACCCATAAATATTAATGGCGTTGTTATTTAAGTTGGATATATTGCATATTATGATATCATGTAGTGGCCAAATTCGTCCTTTTAAAAAATTGTTTCAATGTATATATTATTAAAGGATTTGGTTTTGCCGTGGGGTGAAACGGTGTGGGGTTGCTGAGGGGTAGACATAGTCCCACACCGTGAAATTACCATGTTGCCACAGCAGATCCTTTCCCAAGTAACCCTATATAGTATGGACCAGTTGCCAAGCCATGGTAGGGACAAACCCCACGTCGTGTCATTCAATAGGGCTTTATATGGCTTGGCTTCTTGTCCGTGTGTGATGTGTCCCTCTAGAGAGTCTAGAGTCAGGTCCAGTGGTCCAACCATTGTAGGGTAGGGACTAACCCCATGTCTTGTCATCCAATGGGACTTCAATTTCTAGTTGCTAATGCCGTAAGCTGTTTGGCCTGTATTAAACTAAAATAATTCCCTTAGGGCTTAGATCCATTCATCAGATGCGCATGAAATAAATAGTAACCAATCTTAAAAACGGATTTATAATTTGGTTTAGACGATTCTAATGTCTTTGATGTGAGATCCAAAGCGTGGAAGAAAGAGAAGTTAAGCCACCGATGTGTGCTTCAGTTGGTAGCAAGCTGGGCTGAAGTGGGTGTCTTCGGAGGTAAGTGTGGAGTTCGAAACTCAGTAGCACCCGTGCCCAGAGGTTTACCATAATTGCTCTTGTCCCGAACGTGGATTAGCCCCGTGCCGATTCAGAACCTTACTATACAAATAATTGTATCGTGGCTTGAGACGAACCAGACCAATCCTTGAAACCTTGCCAGTAAATCCTGTCAATAATTACCTAGATTTTGTAGATTTACAATTGGATTTTGTAATCCCATTGTAAGGAATTGAGGAGCGTATAGAAGATTTCCTGCACATCTAATAAGACTTATATATGACATTATAGGCAATAAAAAATATATATAGAACGTATATATATATATATATATATGCATAAATAAGAAAGAAAACAGCAGTATTTTATGAGCTTCAACATTTGAACTGAAGAGAGAGCAAACCAAGTTGTTCACGGCGCCGAAATGGAGTCTCATAACCACATTACCCATATGTGGCCAAAAAAAATAAAAAAAAATTGGTTTTTCTGTCAAAATCTGATATTTTTCAAATACCCAATCACCAATACAAACAGGACACGTAAGATAGACAGGTGGGGCCACACCCAAAAATCAACATGTCCTGTCTGGATTGGTGCTTGTGTATCTGGAAAAATACCAGACCGCAACACCGAATTTTTTTCTCCATATTACTCCTTCAAATAACGCGTTCTCCTTCTCGTCTATGTTGCTTCACTAATCACATTAGACTTCCTTACCGCCATAACCACCACCCCTCTCTCTCTCTTCACTCTCTCTCTATAAATACGAACTTATTGTGTTTGTAGGATCAAACTTGCAAGAACTCGAATTCAGAATTTCAGATATGAATTGCCTACAAGACTGGCCTGAACCAATCGTCCGGGTCCAATCCCTGTCGGACATAGGCTTACCCGTAATTCCCGATCGATACATCAAGCCGCCCTCCGAGAGGCCATCAATAGATCATCATCACTGTAAAGGAGCTGCTGCTGATGTAGTTAACAATATCCCATTAATAGACATGGAAGGACTCGACGAAACGACGTTAAGTCGAATCTCCGAAGCTTGTCAAGAATGGGGATTCTTTCAGGTCGTTAATCACGGCGTCAGCCCGGCTTTGCTCCACCGGATGAAGGAGGTGTGGAGGCAGTTCTTCCACCTTCCGACGGAGCTGAAACAAGTTTACGCCAACTCCCCGAAGACCTATGAGGGATACGGTAGCCGTCTCGGCGTTGAGAAAGGCGCCATTCTTGATTGGAGTGACTACTTCTTCCTCCATTACTTCCCTCTCTCTCTCAAGGATCCTAACAAATGGCCTTCCATCCCTACTTCATCCAGGTAATTTATACTATTAGTAACTTGTTCAATGATTTTGTTATTACGATCCACTGAGATTCAATCCTTTCACATCGATTCGTAAACTATATTATTTAGGTATATTTTAGCATATAATTCAGTTATCTGTGAAACTGATTGAAATGGGATTTTTGAACTTGATTGAATGTAGGGAAGTGATTCAGGAATATGGTGATGAACTAGTGAAACTATGTGGAGTGTTAATGAAGATATTGTCAGTGAACCTTGGCTTAGGAGAGAATTATCTTCAAAATGCTTTTGGAGGGACTGATATCGGCGCGTGCTTGAGGGTGAATTTCTATCCAAAGTGTCCACAGCCTGATCTCACACTAGGCCTGTCGTCACACTCGGACCCCGGTGGCTTGACTCTCCTCTTACCGGACGATCACGTCGCCGGACTCCAGGTCCGGAAAGATAACAAATGGGTGACTGTGAAAACCGCTCCGAACGCCTTGATCGTCAACATAGGTGATCAAATTCAGGTGGATCCCTCTTTCTCTCTCTACATTATCCATACAATAAGAAATGGTTGGTAGCAATTTCTTTCCTTAGATTAAATGATGTGCACACTGCACATGCCTTGGGTCTTGTTTTGGATTTGCTTTCTAACCAATACTTCAACTTCGGTCAAAAAAGATTTTTTTACAAACTTATGTGTGTTTTAGGATTGTTTCCTTATCAAACAAATCCAAGAACCCCATTCTAAGGGACAAGCTTTGAATCTCCTAATGGTTTCTTTACTTTCTTCTTCTTTCGTACCCAACTATCAAACATCATAATAAATTCATTGTGATCGCTGTTCTTGGTACCTTCCATACTTAGATTTTTAGTGATATTTCCATAAACAGCTCATCTGGTGGGGCATAATTCAAATCCCATGCACTTGGACATGTGTGTATGAATAATATAAAAAGCTTTTTGTTTCGTTATGTGAATGATCTAATAAATCAGGATCATGACATATAAGTATTTTGATTAATAGTAAACGTATTGACTTGGTCTGTATAAAAATGTAGAAGTGTATGTGCATTGCATGGGACCGGGATCTTATGTGTTAGGATCCCGTGTGCTTGCCGTGTGCTGTAGAGACAAACTCTGAAGGTAAAATGGTATTTACGCCCCCGGGTGTGACCCCACCTCTAGATTTATCTCTATAGCACACGGGATCCTATCACATAAGTTCCCGATTGCATTGCATGTAACTTTTGTGGTACCTAGCTATTAGTAGAAATAATTGGGTTGACCATTCATATAATATGATTAATGGTTTTTAATATATATAGTCATGTCTTTGTTTGTATAATAGCTTAATTGGTCTGTGATTATATTTGATTAGGTGCTAAGCAATGCGATTTACAAGAGCGTCGAGCACAGGGTAATCGTGAATTCAGTTAAAGAACGCGTATCGTTCGCCTTCTTCTATAACCCGAGGAGCGATTTACTCATAGAACCGGCGAAAGAGCTCGTGACACCAGATCGGCCTGCCATGTACTTGCCGATGACATACGAGAAATACAGGCTCTACATGAGGACGAGGGGTCCTCGGGGAAAATCGCAAGTGGAGTCCTTAAAATCCCCGCGATAATAGCATCAACAAAAAATCACAAAATCAATCCCTATATATCAATTATTGAATTGAATGTAAATCTTTTTTTTTTTTTTTTTCTTATTTACTGTTAAGTGAATAACTATGTATCCTGTGATCATAGAAGGGTTTACATGACAAAATAAAAGAACTTGGCAAAAAAAAAAAGTACTTGCTTATCTATCTTGGGCTGGCTGCGTTTGGCCTAGCTTGTGCTTATGGATAAGCACTCATTGGGGATAAGTTTCTTAATGGGAGCACTTATCACTTATCCACAGCAACAATAAATTGTTTATTTGAAGAAAATAGCGTTTGGTAAATACAGTTATTTAAGTGCTTATAAATGTTTAGGGATAAAATTGACATTATAAAAATATTATTAAAGTTTAAAAATAACATTTATGTAAGTTTTTATAAAAGTTTAGGGGTAAAATAAGTATTTTAAAAATATTACTAAAGTTGTGAAATGCCTTAACGCATGAGCTTGGGAGAAGCTGTTGAGAGCAGCAGCTTCTCCTTATGAGTAGCCTTCCTCCAGTGCTTATGAGTAAGCACTTATCATAAACAATACCAAACACATATTTAATTTTAAAAAGTATTTTTTATAAGCTATAAGTTGCAATAAGTACTTATAGAAGCATGGACAAACGCAGCCTCGATCTCTTTTGAATATTGTACGGTAAATTAATTAATTAGATCCAAGAGACATCCCTGACCCAGTATAGTTAATAATTTAAAGTGGGTTTTTTTTTTCTCCACAATCTATCCCTTTCTCTCTCTATTTGATTTTTCTGCCAAACGAATCTTGACTTTCTAAAATCAACAGTGTTGATATGTGTGGTCAAAGTTAAACCCATGTTTAATTGTGCATATTAATCATGTGATGGATACTATACATCTTTTTTTTTTTTTTTATTAATTCTTAATATAAATTAACCTAAAAGAGCAAATAATTAATTTTGACTTGTGGTTATTAACTATGTTCATTGGGTGACATGTATATATAAAATAAAGGAAAAATTATACTTTGACCTCTCAAGGTTTTTGACAATTGCAGTCAGAACTCTTGAGGTTTTTGAAATTATATAACATCTTTAGTTAAAAATCTCAAGAGAAGTCGATCAATTAATGATATTGAGTCATTGATTGATATACTCTTTATAAAGAATTGAATGATTTTTAGATAAAATGGATAAACCTTAAGTCTAAAATACTCCTCTTAGTGTGAAACCTAACCTGCTATCAAAAATGATTCTCCACTTTCATCTTCACGGACTCATTTGAACTTGACGGTAATATTTAATTATAATGGGTATATCAGTCAATGACTCGGTGTTGTTAGATGACAGAGCTTGAAGTTCTGATGAATGATACTATTATTATTATTATTTTAAAAATCTCAAAGAATCTGATTGTAATTATTAAAAATCTTAAGGGGTCAAAGTATAATTTTCCCTAAAATAAAATATAATTAATGTTACAAGAGATTTGAAAAAAGTGTGGCTACTAGTTGCTTTGCAACCCTTGAACACTTTCACATGAAAAATTATTGTACGTAGTATTATGTGAAAAATATTTAAATGTCGGGAACTGGAAGAAAAGAAGACGCAAAGCTTATCGAACGGAGTAGTCAGCTTAAGTACTGTTTGTCTCCGACTATCAACTTTGCCCGTTCCAAGGCCATTCTGAAAGTGATTTTCCACCTACTTTACATTTTACAAACAATCACGTGGTCTTTATATGAGAGGGAAAAAGTGCTGGAGACTTATGTTCCTTCCAATTCCAAATCAATTCAACACTTGTTTTCTGTTTTTCTAAGTAACCGACTTGCACAACATATTCAAATTCACATGGTGTGTGTTAGAGAGAGAGAGAGAGTCATTTGTTTGGTGATAGCGTAAATGTCAGCTAGAACAGGAGGGTAAGACTGATCTTATGACCAGACATGACACGTACGGATAACATCCTTATCAAAGACATTTTTATTGTCAGCGAGTCTTGATACAGTACTTTGTACCAAAGTACCAAGGCATAGCTGTCTAATGACTCGAATTGCATGCAAAAGTACGGATCCAGTCCGTCACACCACACTACAATACAATAATAGTTGTGCATTGTGCCAAACCTGGCGGGAGGCCTAAGATTAACATGGCATGAACCTGGCACCTTGCGGGAGGCCTAAGATTAACATGGCATGAACCGATTATTATCGTGTCTTGCCCTACCGTGCCGGCCCAATAAGAAGTTCATATACCCTTCCAAAATCCTTTCCTACAAGACAAAACAAGGCTGCCTGAACCAACACAGTGGGTCATGACCCAATCATGACTCACAACTTGAGCTTGTGAGCCTCTCTTAGGTTGTAGAAATCATAAATTTGGCCATAAAGCCCAGCATGTATGACCAAAAACAGAACCCCATGGCCTTACCAAAAAGGTACAAGAATGAAGAACCAAAGTTTAATCAGAGGTTGGCAATGTTCTGGAAACAGAGATATAATGCCCTATAAGAAAACATCCCTGAGTGATCAAAATTCCCCAAAAATCCTAAACATTATAAGCACTTTTGATAGAAGAAGACTCATCATCCTCCTTAAGAGCATCAGTAGTAAATAAAACATCTCAACTCAAAACAACAAAGTACACTTGATATAACTACAGTGTCGGCCATTAAAAGTCACCAAAACCTCGTTTCGGCTTTAACGATAACTACTGCCTGCCTTTCTTCATGCTGCAAGCAGGGCATTTGTACTGCTTAATACTCTCAGCCTTGGCCGGCGTAATCTTCACACACTTTCCATGAAACCACCTCTCGCAGATGTCGCAGCCAATCCAAAACTCATCAGCGTTGTAATTGCCCCCGCAACTCCCACAAAGGGTTTCACTGTGCTCGTTTTCGTCATCCTCATAATTCTCATCAGTTAGCTTTGGAGGATGGTTTTTCGCCTGACCATCACTTGATCTCTGCAAAACAAAGGAAACAGGAAATGGAACCAAATTATAAACGAGAATGAGAGAATCCAAGTCAAGTGAATTACACTCGGGTTCATGCCTTGGTGCCGAGTTTGGATTTGCTTCCACTATCCACACTGGGCTTGTCTTTCATGGGTTTCCTTTCTGCTACAACCTCAAAGACAGTGGGTAGATCATTGATCAAACTAAACAAACGCTTCCTGTTGAGCAAAAGCCATAGAACTGTCTGAATATTCTCGCAATAACATTCTTAAAGCAAGAAGAATGATACAGGTGGCATGATAGAAACTTAACAGTACAAATCCGTAAAACACGAGGGATATGCACACAAGAATGGGAGGAAACCACATTCTTCCTCTGCCTTTCATGTGGCAGACGGGTGGGAATGTGCTGATTTAAACATCACCCCCACAAAAATGATCCTAACAATAAAATTTATAGGGTTCTTTTGGAAGTCCAAAAGAGATGATGATGAATGGTCCACAATAAAACAAAATAGGGTTAAGGTCAAGTAAATTCATCTAGTTCTAAAAACAATCAACAGGTGTGGCAGAGACAGGTAGAGAGGCGATTTCCCAACAACACAACAGAATGCTAACCCACACGAGTTAGCTCAACTGGCAGGCTCTCCAGCTCAGGAACTGGAGGTCTCAGGTTCAAGTCCCCAGGCTTACCTGATATATGGTCCTTGTGGGTGGGATCATGTATCCGGGGTTTACCCTGTCCCCACTAAGTGAGGTTGGGGGTTCCACGTCACAAAAAAAGAATTACTTATGACCTAGGGAGAGTTTGTTGTCTCTTTCCATTGACACAAGTGCTGTAATTTGTTCCACATCTTCCTTTTCTCCATGTTTCTACCATATGCTCATTTTTTATTCTAAGATCAATGAGTAGAAATGTGTATCACATTTTTTCCTAAAGATAAACCTAGATCAGTTCCAATCTGCTCTACAATCAAATCACTTTATAAATTCAAAGATAAAATTATTAACATCAGACATCTAGATGTAGTCTGAACAATGAAAAGAATTTGTGATGGAAGGTGCAACTTGGTACAGTTGAAAAGTTCGATTGTACCCAAGACCTGTCATAGAATCCTGCCTTCACCAGTATGTGTATTAGTGTGTGCCTGTGTGTGTGGGCACACGTGCATGTATGTGTTTCACCATCCTTTTACACCAATTAAAAAAAAAAGGTTGCAACATGTACTGGGATAGAGAAGAGAATATTTTGGAGAAGATAAAATCACTATCATAACAGGCTATTATGGAAATTACACACATAAAATTGAAAATGAAAGTAGGTGTTCTTGTATAAGCTTACATTGCATCAGTTGCATTTTAAACACAGTATCATATTCCAGTGTCAAACTAGATCATAGCAACTACTTGATGATATGTGAGCTCTCTTTCATTCTGATAGGCATGTTGAGGGCATTTCATAATATTATCCAACTAATGAATTCCAAATACAGTTGGTTTTCAACTCATGAATTCCAAATGAAATTAGTTTTCAAGACGCCCGCTAAAATGTCATTACCAATACATCCTGATTATAGCAACTGCTTGATGAAATGTTCCAATGAAATTGGTGTACGTAACGATGGACAACAGAATCCACTAGGTTCTCATGGGATACTGTTAAGAATTGAGAAATAGATCTGATAGGAAATAAATAAAGAAAAAATTAGATGAGAAGGTTTGATCATGTAAACAGAAACTTATGGAGGCGCCAATTGAAGCTAAGAAGGTAATAGCTGATGCAAGGCGAAGGAGCTAAAAGGGTGAGAAAGTCAAAAAAAAAAAAAGGACTTGGACAGAATTGGTCAAAAATGATTTGAAGGCACATAATCGAAATGGTTTTTGACAACTTGGAATGGCAGAAGAAGACCCATATTTCCACCCTTGACTAGTTGGGATAAGGGTTAGTTGTTCATGGGCTACTATTCTAGGAACGCGCCCAAGCCTATCAAGTTTGAAAAAACCATCACCTTGTCCTTGCCTATCAAAGAGTTATCAGGAGCCATGGCATTTTCAGGTCATCAATGGATTCCTTTGTCCATCTATATTTTTTATTATTTTTTTTTCTTTCTTTCTTTTATCTTTTTTTTTTTCCCTGGTTGGTAGACTGGACTAAAACGTGCAACCCCATCAACACAGTGAAATGTCTCAATCCACAAAGCCAATTCATGGTGTCATTCCCATAATTTCATGCAATAAACTGACTCAATTATGAATACAAGACACAAAAGGTGGAAACAATGTGTACTGACTGTTGTGTACTTGTATGATAATGACCAACTGGAGATACAGAAGGCTTAAATAATTGTATATATCCGCATATGCGGTTGGCATCTCAAATTATCAAAAGATTTCGGCATATTTGTAATTGATGATCAAACTTTAACAGAGTGCTTTCTAAACATTAGTATGACTGGCGAGAAATTCTCTCAAAACATGGACATTTTCATTTGAGGTACTTATTGTGTTAAAATAAACTCCAGTACAATATGATAATCAGATGAGAAAAACAATGCAACAACATTAACTAGTTGTTTGAGAGAAGACTGATTGAAAAAAGGTTTCTAAGAACCCCCCTATTCAAGATTGATCAATTCCTCTTCTTAGAAAATGTGGGCCATGTGGCTGTCGTTAAGATTTAAAATGTCAAGATATATTGTGTGATATATCACATAAGGCTAATTAGAAACATTAGAATCAAATTCCACAACGAACAAAGAGAGAAATTCCCATCTTATTTTCTTGCCAAGTGATCCTGAATTGCCACCGAATGAACATTAGAAATATGAGTTCCCTTCAAATATATAATATGCAAATTTCTAGCATACCCATAATCAAATGTCAACATAATCTAATAGAAAATTACTTAGTCACAATGAGCTAATAAAAGTTTAACATTCTTCATCGAAATAGGACCCAAGTGAATTTCCAATCAACCATTCAATCTATTTAATGACATGTAATTACGTACAATTTTATACAACCCACCCAAGGACCAAAATACATATAAAATATCATTTATACACGCTCTCCTTTATTGTTCTCATTCACGTAACATCATCCCCAAACACTCCCAAACATCTTTGACTTGCAAACCTGACACCAAAGATCACCTGTAAGGTAACACTCAATCTCATTCAACATCAAGAAAATTGTTATCCCCAGCAATTACTTTTTCATTTATTTTCAAAACCTCAAAAAAAAATGTGCAACAAGATATTACTTTAAGTTCATAGGTATAGATGAAAAAAGAAAATAACATGAAAAACTATATGATAAAGTAGAAATTTTTTGTAAAGTCTACCCTCAGAGCTTATTATATCACGTATCAACCCCCACAAACATCTTCTTCATCCACCAAACTAGATAGATCACGTGCTCTGCTCTATATGAGGCACATTCAATTGCAATAGACTATAAATCCAATACGTGAATTTGTGCAGATTCATTGTTCATCCAGATGCAAAATAACCATTCTAATCAAAATTAATTTTTGTTCCCCAAAATAATGTTCCTCGTAAAATTTAGCCAAATTTTCTTACAAATTCGTAATAGAAACAAAACAAGATCATGCTTATTGCTTCAATTCTGCGGGGGGCCGTTTCACTTGGGGCCATTGGAGGTTTACCCGGTCGTTAACTTCAAGGCCCTGGGGATTAGTCATGGTGTGCACAAGCTGGCCCGGACACCCCAGTTATCAAAAAAAAAAAATTTCTCTTCTTTTATCATCAAGAGGTATACATGCAGCGGATTGCACTTATTAGTGACCTTTAACAAATGGCATATAATAGATTTGAAAATGTTACCTCCTTAAGTTACACCTTCAATTCTTGATTCTTTTTATAAAATGCTAAAAAAAAATAATGTCATGTTACAGATTTAACATACTTCTAGAATAAAAGAGAGGAAAATACAATATTTCCACTTCTACTCTTCTCAAGTAAAATGTTTGCTTGGAAGCTAAAAATTGAATTAATATATATATATATCCACGCTCTAAATCAAACTACATATGAGATTAACCAACCCATGACTCAACAAGCAACTAAATCATTAAGCAAGCAAAATTTTCTTCAATTTCCATACTCTAAACATCAAGGAAGCATAATAAACTCAATAATAATAATTTGTTACCAAACAAGAAATTCTCAATACTCAAAACTCTTAACTCTTAATGATTAGCATTTTAGATATTTATAAAATCTTCTCTGCTATCATTTGAGCTTGATCAGCTATGCAACAAGAGTCGTTTCAAAGACCATTGCCCTTGTGTTTCTAACCATCCACAAATTATCGAATAAATACATGTGCATCATTATTCAGTTGAGCTAATCTTTCGTGTCACAAGTCTCATAGGTGGGGCCTACAAATCAAATTTTTTGGGTTGATAGTTCATCAAGATCCTGACAAGACCATGTAATACCAAAAGTCTGATAATATAGGCATTATTAAATGTGTGCCCTTAAAAATCGAAAAAAGACAAAACGTTTTAAAGTTTCATGGAAATTACAATATGTCAGCCCTTTCGTTCATTCACGATGATCACAAAAAATCCTATCATAAACCTCTACAACACAAGCACATCAAATAGATCTTCAATAAAGGGGATGGAATAACGATAATCTTAACACGCTTACCAAAAAATAACGAAAATGGATTTAATACATTTTTAGAATAAAAGAGGGGGAAATACAAGGAACACGATGTAGATTATAAGGTTAATTCTCATCTGCACTTAGGCCTGTCCATGGATCGGATTCGGATCATAGTCCGTCCAAGTTTGATCTGACAGGGAAATTTGGTTATCCAAATTCCATCCAATTAAGAATCAGATTGAATAGCATCATTGACATACATACATATACTAATAGAGCAAAAAATGCGTTGAAATCGAACCGAGCTCATCACCCAGAAATTCACTGCAAGCATGAAGAAAGAATATAGAGAAGAAAACGAGATACCTTTCGTTGCGATTGAGGCGAGCCCCAAGATAGAAAGCCACAGAGAGCAACCACGAATCACTATGAACAGCAACCAACGAAAGCCAATCTTTACGGTTCATCCCATCTCTTGCAAAATTGATCCCTAGTGCTGGCTCTGGAAGCTCCGGTGGAACTTCCTCGGCCGGAAGAGTGACTTCCCATGACTCATTCGGGTGACCGTACAAACACAAATTCTCCTTATCTGAATAAATAAAATTTCTCTTCTGTTGACCTAATTTAACAGAAATCAAGGCGGAAAAAATAATCTAACTCGAATAATCGAAAAGGAAAGTACCTGGATCGCAGAGAGCGTAAAATTCATCGACATCTGGAAGAAGAAGATTAACAGAAAACGATCATACAGAATCAAGAAATAACGATCTATCGATCTAGAGAGAGAGAGAGAGAGGTACCGTAGGTTAGAGATCGAACGACTCCAGACCGGCGACAACTGTAATCCTTGAAGATCTCTTCAACAGTGCGAGGACTTGAAGAGATCGAAGCTATTTCCATGGCGAATGAGATTTAAACGACGCAATTACAGCTACAGTCACAGTGAGATACACAGATCATCAATTGTAAAAAACAAAAAAATAAAAAAGAAAGAGAGTATATTATCACCAACAAAAAAAATACAGAGACAGTATATACCATAATAGGGCCAGCGTTTGCTCGTAACGTGTTTAGAGGCCGAGACGATTCCGATGACCCAAGCACCGAATGCTAGAACCGCCAATTTCCAACCCGACCCATCAATCCTTGATCTTGCTTAGAACCGCCAATTTTCAACCCGACCCATCAATCCGTTTAAATATATTTGAGTTTTAACGGATTTGGGGTTAGGTTTTCAACCTGTATCAGGTGACCCGTCAGGTTATTATACTATTGTAATATACTTTGAAAAATTATAAACTATTGTAATATACCTTGAAAAATTATATATATATATATATATAAGGTAAGGATTAGAGGACTGTTAGAGGTTGGAGTATCTGAGAAGTAAAGTATAATATTATAGGTTATATTTTATTATTATTATTATTATTTAGATGAGAGTAAATAAGATTTTAAGTATTAAATCACAATATCATTGTAACTTGTAACTACATGTATTATGTAAGCCATTAGAAGATGTATTTAAAAACAAATAACAAATATATTAATAAAATTATAGGTGTGGGTTTGATTATTTCAACCCATTTTGTCAAACGAGACGTGCTTGGGTTGCATACCAAGTTTCAATTTTAAAACATTTGCTTCGTGGTTTAGAGGGTTCACCTAAAACTAACAATTTTTTTAAGTGATAATTGTAGACATTTCAATTTGTACGAAAAAAATGCTTTTCGATCTTTGTAGCTCTTGAAGGCTTGAACTTGACAATCACTCATCTCAGTTCTTAATCCCAAATTTATTTGAGCCAAAATTATCCTTGAAATCTCAAAAATCTATGAAATTATCAAAATATCTTCAGTGGACTCCATGTGCTTTGCTGCTTCCCCAAAATCCATTTCTGACATCATAAATGAATTCTCAACTGAAAATGCGTTCCAACGAGTATATTGTCGCCTAATTTCGACATCATAGGAAAAAATGACCGTTTTACCCCTGATGTCGTGTTGGGTCATATTTGAGACTTTTGGATGTCAGAAAAATATTTTGATTTTGGAATTGATATTTTCGTGCAAAATTCTTTAAAAGGCTATAATGTGATCAAATTCTGAAATTGATGGTGAGAGATGCATTTTTTGGTATTTAGTCAATTAAGTGGGTTATCAAATAATTAAAGGAAAAATTATATAATTAAAAAAAAAAACAAAACAAGAGAGAAAGATTAGATTAGGATTACTTAGTTTAGGAAGAGAGACGAATTTCGAGAGAAATTACAGTCGAGCCCTAAAATCGCCCTGTTCGTCCAGCCACAGTCAAACCCTAAAATCGCCCTGTTCATCCAGCCAAATCTAAACCTAAAGAATCCCATTCTCCATTTCGTCCTGTCCAAATCCTCTGTTCGTTTTCCGTCATCTTCATTCAATTGTTGCTTGCTTTGCTCAAAGCCAAGCCACCTAAGTTCAAAGCAAAAAGAAGAGAGAAATTACAGTTGTGTGTTTTCTACATTTCAGCATTTTTAATTTCTTTTTTGATCTGTATTCTTCCTACGAGATTTGATTGAATTGGAATAGCATATTGTTCGTCTTTTAATTTTAATTCCTTCCCGATTTTGGTTTGTGTATGATCAATCAAGATGATAAGTCCATGAACATGTGATCATGTTATTCAAGGCTGGATTTTGTGGTGTAGTCGGGTTTGCTGTGTTTGTCATTCTCGGCTTGATGTTCTTGGCCGATTGGTTGATTCTTCTTTAGTATGAACTTACCTTATTTATTTTCAATAACTTGTTTGGAGGAAGAAGATTTTTGATTATTTTACATTCTTGATTTGATTCTGCTGTGTATGCTCATCGTCTCAAGCAGTATATTATATTATTATTTTTCTGGGTTGAATTTGCTTATGCATTGGTTGTCCTACGCAATGATTAGATCTCATCTCTTATCAATTAGATCTATCTTGTGCGATAATCATTTCAAGCATGATCAGATCGTGAATCTGTTTTGGGTTAAACCCTGTTCCAAATTTGTTCTTATGAATCAAGCTATCCGTTTTGATATTTTTCCAGTCTTAATATGCTTAATTTCTATTCATTGTGTGCATGATTCCAAGGTAACCCGATTCAGATTCATTTGCAAATTTTATTATGATTGGATGCTTAGATTCTTTTTCTTGTTATTTTTGGATTTTCACGTTTAGAATTCGTTATGATGCATTTTAGATCTTTAGGAATTATAGTTTTTTGTTAAGGTTATACTTGTAGGTTCTTTTAGTATTTTTACTTTAGGAGCTTTGGAGCATGTTTATGCGGCTATTTAGAATATTTAGAGATTTTATGTTTTCAACATTCTTGGGATTATGTTAAGGTCTTTCTTCTTAATACATCTTAGAGGGTCTTAGGAATTCTAAGGTTTCTAGAAATTTTAGAGGGTCTTTGGAAATCTAAGGTTTCTAGAAATTTTAGATTTGTAAGATTCTTCTCTTTTTTATAAGATTCCTATAATTTTCATGATTTTTTAGGTTTATATTATTTCTTTAGGATTTAAGTTAATTGGCCTAATATAATTAAACAAGGTAACGGGTTGAACCGGAAGAGAGTGGGTGTCTAACACCTTCCTACTCTCTTAAGTAAATCTCCCTACCCGTTCTAGTTAGACCACATTAAAATCATATTTTTAGGTCTATTTTTGAGATTAAATGAATTACCTAGGTGACCATTCACACCTGAATCCAATGAGTAGTGGTGACTCCAAACAACCCGATCTATCTAGAGTCAACTCGACCCGGGGTATATTCACAATAATGATGTTAGGTTTTCTTACATGTATCAATGGTTGTCTAATTTATTAACATTTTTTAAATTTTACATAAAAAATAAGAGTTAGTTTTAAGTGAGCCTTTTTATGTCACGTGACAAATGTCTTTGGATTAGCTAGAATTTATAAAAAAAAAAAAAGAAAGGAAAGAAAAATCAACTTTTTAACGAAATCTGTTTCGTTTGATTCATTAGAAAGTGTGTGTTCGTTGAAAGTTACTTTTCAAAAAATGTTATATTTTTACTTATATATCTATTTTTTGTTTAAGTTTTATTTTTGTGTGAATCTGCAACACATTAATCTCAAATTAATTGATCAAAGTATTATTTATTTATTTTATTCTTTAATTTTCATTTTATTGCCCTTTTCTTGACCGTCTTGTTGGATAAAGATCAGAAAAGGGTGCTCTCTCGGACTCTCTCTAGCCCTAATTCCTCAAAACTTCCCCAAACACTCTGGCAGACATAAACTCACCTTTATTCATGCCAAATCCTTTTCAGATTCTCAAACCGTAATCGAAAATCTCACACCGCAAAAGCCCACTGAAACCAGAAAACCAAGTCGTAGTAATCGAATTTTATTGTTTTAATTTCTTCTGGGAATCTTTCTATTTCTAGCCGGAGAAGAGAAAAATTGTATACTGACTTGAGAATTTTGATTGCAGCTGAAATGAAATTTATTGGGTTAGTGTTAAGATCAGTTAATTGCGTCTTATCACCCCAGTTTAAGCAGACCCAGATGGCAAGAGCCATCTCTACATCTCCCATTTCAGGTACATTCTATGTTCTTAATTTCTTTAAAGCTCCATTTCATATTTATCAGATTATCTGCTATGCTAGTCGGATTGCTTGATTACTGCCATAGCCTACCCTGTTACATGGTGATACCCAACTTGATATTTCTGTTTAAATTATCATGAAATCAAATACCTTTATAAAGAATGTGCCTTATAAAGTTTTGTGTTAAATCAGTCAACAATAGTATTAGATAGTTTGTGTTAATGTGTTACGGACCTAACCGTTGTGCCAAAAGCCCCGAGACTGATGGAAACTTATTTGGTTTAAGTCCTTAACATATTATTCATTTTAGAACCCTTATGAGATATAGAAGGTTGGGAGAATGAAGATATAAATTTATCTTTGAAAATTTCCATGCATAAGTTCATTTTTCGATATTGACGGAAATTCAGTCCATAATTTAGACTTGATAAGGTCAAATGGATTAAGACATCAATTTGCTCATTAGTAGGAGGCAAACAAGGAATTAGCCTCTCATTAGCAATATTAGTTTGTTGAATATTTTCAACGGTGTCTGTAATTGGAAAACTTGCCCACCATCTGTAGGCGAAGGTACACTCTAAAAGTGGGAGACGAAGCACATTAATGGTGCAACTAAGATTCCATTTCCAGATCCACGGGATACCGAATTCAGTAAAGAACAATAAAAGTGGAAGTCCCACTAGTGCTTTGCTTTTTCCTCGTAATTGAGGATGGAGTTGTGTATAGGAGGTAAATGATTGAACTGGAATTGTGGGAGGCAGAATATCAACCTCAGGACTCATCTGTTGCCACCATTGGAATAACCAAGATAGATGAACAACCTTAATGGACTGTGGACATAGTTTAATAAACCATGAATGTTTATGAGTTAGATTTCGATTGTAGAAACAATTGTTCCATGCTGAGATATAATTCCAGTAATTATGCACAGTATTTGAAGCTTGAAGCATTCTGGTAGAATTGGGATTTAGTCCCCATCGAAATGAGAAATGATTTTTCGAACGATAGTTTTGCTATAAGCAAAAGGGTTATTAGCCTGGGTTGGCTTTGCCAAAGTGTGGGAAATTTTCACATTACCAGTCTCTTTCAAGATGGCCTCATAATCTTTTCTGGATTTTCCAGCTGGACCAACAAAATTTTGGTCAAATAGATAGCGAGCCATTAACTCCCATGGTTCATTAAACCATTGTTCGTCCCCTTCATTGAGACACAGGATTGGATGAGTTACCCTTGTATTAAGGATATATTGAGGTGCCGGTGTTGTTAGCACTTCCTTAGCTATTTAGGTTTGATTACCATTTTAAGTCTTTTCTTTGAGACAAAGGAGGATATTGCTCCCCATTTTTTTATTTTTTTTTATAATTGATGTATTGTATAAAGAGAAGGAAAAGAAGTACAAACAACAAGCATGAAAGAAAAACTCAAACCAAAAAGAAAACAAAAAAGCAAACTAAAATTAAAACTCCATCAATATCTCCGTTGTGGGGGTTCCTGTGACTAACTCCTCACTCCCTAAACCCCTCCTATCCAAAACAACTAAAATTAAAACTCCATCAATATCTCCGTCGTGGGGGTTCCTGTGACTAACTCCTCACTCCCTAAACCCCTCCTATCCAAAACCTCTGCCATCTGATTGGTCAATTGAGACATGAGATGAAACGAGATGTTACATTTGCGACCCAAAGTCCACACCAAACGAACCAAGTGGAGAAAAAGCCATTCACACTGTTGAATCCTCCCTAACCAATTAATCACAGACGCCGAAGAGCTCTCCACGGAAAAACACCTCTATCCCCTCGCAATGGTAACCCTCAAACCAATCCCTATAGCAATAAGTATAGCACGCCTCCCATCACCACTAGAAACAGGGCCAAAGCATGTGAATAGGATATTGCCACTACTATCACAAAGCACACCACCCAAACCAGACGACTCACCCGTCTCATGAGAAAAACTTTCCACATTCAGCATAAAGCACCCAGCCAACGGGGGTGATCAATCCATGTGTGTGGAAACTGAAACACTCACTCATCGAGATCTTGTACCACTCTCTCCGAATCTACTTTGGCCTGATGCTGCTGAAATGAGTCCTCACAGCCGCCCAAGAAGTGACAGAAGTAAAGATCCCCTCAATAATACTGGATGTTGGAGAATAACAATCCTGAAAAATTCGATGGTTGCGTTCCCTCCAAATATGTCATAAGCAGGCCAAAAACATAGAGCGATACAAAATATGACCTCTAACAACCAGGCCAGGAAACCTCCACTGAGTAAATAACTGGCAAATATTTCTGGGCATGACCCAAAAGCTCCCGATGATGGATAAAAAGAGCTCCAACCTCAGTGGCCATTATACAATGAATAAACAAATGATCAATCGTCTCCTCCGCTTGGCGACGTAAAGACCACATGCTGGGTGAAATTACCAAGTACCCCCTCCGTTTCTGAAGCATGTTAGCTGTGTTAATCCGATAAAATAAAGCAGACCACACGAAAGTCCTAACTATAAGGGGGCAGGAGAGGACCACACAGACTGGTCAGAAACAAGGTTCTAAATTTCGATTTAGCCAAAACTGTCTGGTGAAATTTCCCCGGCATGCCGCCAATATTTCGCCGGCATGGTGTAATATTTCGCTAGGTTGGAAAAAATGGGGAAACATATATTTTTCAAGGGAATTTTGATTCCAAATTTTTTTTAGGGTTTAAATGAGGTTAAAATACACCTAAAAAACCTAAAATATGCAAAAACACATGCATACATATACAT
>JAUPMG010000013.1:15389159-15401603 GCA_031762675.1 Pachysandra terminalis | reverse complement strand
GATACTTTGTGTGTTTCGCCACAAGATATCTGCAGATTCTCTCTTCGGTGATGTTGTGGTGACGAACGGAATCTCTCTCCGGCAATTTTGATCGACAAATTCTCTCTCTGGCTACTGCAATTGACATATTTCCTGTCTCCAGCAACTGCAACTAACTGATTTTCTCGGGCAATATTATTGCAACTTCCAAATTCTCTCATGATTTCATTTAATTTTACTTTTTTATATATTCATATATACATGTAATTGTGATGCTTTTCTTTGTTGACCTTTATATCTGCTGTTTTAAACCTTTCCTAGGTTTCATTTCTTATTCGTGTACTTCATCCACCATGTGGCATTCTGCAGGATCTTGATCTTACAAGGCCAAGACCACCTGAACCTTTCAAAATACCTGAGTTCGAACCAACTACAGAGGAAGTTCTAAGAAAAGCGGATTTTCGGGTGAGCTTGTACAGTTTTTAATACTAATAGTATTCGTGCTTTCTGATGACCTGAGTTACATGTTACCAACTTTATATAATAGTAATTATCAGTTCATAATATTAACGATGAATGCATACCATCTATATCCTACATGTAGAGCACAGTTCATTGATCTGAGCCATTCATTCTGTCAATCTTTTGTGATGAGCATAAGTTTAGGGTTCTGCAGTTTACTTCTTTGGGTAATCTTTTTCTTATTCTTCTTCTTTCTTTCTTTTTTTTTGTTTTATTTTTTTTTTTTACCGGCAACCTTCGGACCATACTTTATACAAAGAGGTAGTTTACCATAGTGTTTGAACTTGGGGATCGGATCGGGATCGTTCCCGGTCGATCCCGAATTGGATCGACGATCCATATTAGGATCGGTAGAGTCAAACAATGAGTCAAAAGAACAAAAAAAAGTGATAAATAACTTGTCTCGGCCGAGTTAGATTGTACGACCCCGAGTTGGATTGGACGATGGATCAGACAATCCGAACGAGTTTGATCGACATATATATCATGTTTCGGACTGAACCGAACTTGAGTTGTATTGGACAATCCAACTCAGGATCAGCCGATCCTTTACACCATGTTCACCAATATGGCAAGGATCTATATGTTGGTGGGTTTTTGAAGATGACGTAGATCATACATATTACTCTATACCCATGACATGTTCCAATTTTTTTGTCACATTTCACATCTTCGCTTAAGATCCCATGCTATGTTTATCATAGGAAGTTCCTTCGAAATTTTTTAGGAGTATTAGGTTTCAAGTTGATGTTGACTTCATATCCTTGTGCTCTCTCTGGCAGCTCTTGCATCTTGCAGGTGGTGGTATTGGAGATGCAAACTGCTACTGCTCTTCTAAGCAGGATCAATTTGAAACCTAATCACCCTATAAACTCCCAACAATCTGAAAGTAATTTACAGTGTTGGTTCTTTTTCTTTTCTTTTAGCATTTGAACTCACTGGAACACATTTCTTACTTCCAAAACAATTGTTCTTGTGCAGAATGTGAGATTCCTGGCTAACTTTATCACCGAAGCCGGAATTATCATCAAGAGGAAATCGGTGAGAGTGAAGTTTCATGTGACATTTAGCCAATTATATATATATATATATAGTCTTGTTCATTTGATGAATTGAGCCTTTCGACTGTTATGTTTTCTTCATTTTATAGACTGGCATCAGTGCCAAAGCCCAGTGGAAGGTTGCTAGGGAGATCAAGACGGCCCGAGCTTTCGGTCTATTACCTTTCACGACGATGGGGACAAAGTCGTTTGCTTTCGGGAGAACGAGGGAAGATCATGATGAGGATTATCAGCTTGCCGACTACGATGTTCCGCTATTTGTTAGGGACCCTCTTTGATGCCTAGAAAGAAAAGTCTGGTTAATGGCCCTTTGCTTCTTTTGGCTATAGAAAATGCATCAAAGCTGGATGTTTCAGGTTTCTGGTTATGCTCCATCATCTCTTAAGTTGGGGGTAGAGGTGCTTTGACCTAATTTGTGATCGGTCTGTAATGGCTTAATATTGTTTAGCAGGTGACCAAGCAGTCCTTCATGACAAACTGAGCATGAGAGTACTATATGACCTCAGTTTATTTGTTTTTAAGTTTAAACCTCAAAAACACATTTAACACGGTATGACAGCATCTTCCAAACACATTTGCCACATGGCTAAAAAATTTCTTCCCAATCAATTTGTCTCTCATAGTTAACTACTAAAAACAGCTGCTATTAGACATGACAATTAATGGAGCTTCAGTGGCAGGCCTGACAAAAAAAATCATGCTTCATCACGTAACTAAACCTGGTGAGACAGTCTAGTAGTTCCTTTTTCCTGAAAAAATTGCAAGAGATTTCTTGCTAATGCCCAAAAAACAGCTTTAAAAACCTGGAATTTCCAATTGAACCCGTTTGCAAAGCTTCCTGAGGGTCAATAAGTCTTTCCTAACTCACAAAATGCTTGGGTGTTTAGTAATACTTCTGAACACGACTTTGGATGGAAGTGCTTTTTCGAGAAGCTCATTTTGGTAAAGCAAAGTGGAGCTGCCTCGAAAACTATGTTTGCAGGAAGCAGTTGGCAATGATTTAAGTGAAACTTCTAAAATGACAAAACCAACTATCATTTATATTATACATTCTTTAGAAAGACAAAAATACCCATCTAACCTAACATTACATACAAGAACATCCTTTTGTATTATTTTTCTCACCAAACATAATTTTTAACCAATGACTGATTCAAAGATCTTTTTCACAAAGTCCTTCATACCGAAGCCCTTGCATTTGTAGGAAGCGTTACCAAACGGGGCCTTATTCATTAAGGATGCAATGCAGGAGGAATAAATGAACTGGTTGGACTTGGTTCTGTGAAAACACGTACAAATATAGTAGGCTGACAGAACTTCTATTTGCATATGTACCAGAAACACAAAAACAATGAGAAGAAGAATGCAAATACAAACCAGTACACTTGAAAACTGGCAGCTTCCAGAGTTCTAAACTAAAACAGTGATCAAGAACTTATAAGAAATGGGCAAGAGAGCTACCACAATTGTTCATGAAGACGTCAATAACCGCTTAATTCCCGTCTTCTGCTCTGATGTAAGCTTGGTGGGGAACTTAATATTGAACATGATTCTTAAATTCCCTTTCTTAGAAGGCTCCTTGGGGATCGGCATTCCCTCCCCTTTAACGATTTCTTCATAACTGGAACTAATGACAGAACTGACATTAATTGTCAGATTCCGGCCATCTAGTGTCGTCAACTGTACCGTGTAACCTGTAAGAGCTTCCACAAGAGTTATCTTCTGGGTGATGATCAGATCATTGCCGTCCCTCTTGAAGACGCCGTGAGGTTTCTCGTCTACGATGAAGACAAGGTCTGATGGTATAAGACCTCTTTGTTCATTTCCCTTATTTGGGAAAGTGATTTTTGTACCCTTTTTCCATCCAGGCTTGATATCAATAGACAAGATTTCCTCAACTGTTGTGGGCCTCCTATTCAAAGAAAAAACAGAAAATAGCAATGACAATGATCAGTACCAGATGACTAGAATTGGTTGGCGATTTTTACTACATTGGTCAATCATTTGGATCATAATGGAAACCAGTAATATTAACAGACTTAATAAGTTAACAAGGATGGTTAGCAAACACAGCTACTAAGTTTAAGCCAAGTAAAGCAGAGTGAGACTCGAACAAAACAACTATAACAAGAAGAAAAAGAGAGATTTCCAAACAAAACAATCGAACGAGATGTCCATCCTAGATGCCTTAGAATAAAACAATCGAACGAGATGGACGAAGTGCCAAGAGCAACCCTGTGAAGAGGAGAGCCACAATCTCGACCTCAAGAGCTAGAAATCCCTGCGATCTCGCCT
This sequence comes from Pachysandra terminalis, assembly GCA_031762675.1. Classification (NCBI taxonomy): domain Eukaryota; kingdom Viridiplantae; phylum Streptophyta; class Magnoliopsida; order Buxales; family Buxaceae; genus Pachysandra; species Pachysandra terminalis. The sequence continues at coordinate 15,397,746 of JAUPMG010000013.1, read as the reverse complement.
CCTTCCATCCGACAAGAGGAGCGAACATCTCTACACGCATCACATCCCCAACCCCAATAGGAAAAGAGGAAAATCCATTTTTACAGCAAGAAAAATGCCTTATCTCACTAAGGCCAAAATAAAAAAAATGAAAACACCCACTCAAGCATACAGAAACCTAATCAGACACAATGTCTTCCACAATAAACACCAGATTGATTAAAAAAAAGTTATCCATCACATGTCTTCCAAGAGAATACACCCACCTTCCCAGAGGTCGTCCAAGAAAGCAATGCAAATGAAGTAATAAAATTTAAAAAAAAAAAAAAAAAAGGAAAATGGAGTAAGAAAGTTGAAAGTTGCCTATGAATTTCTTCCAACAACTTCACAAACCTGTGGACTAATAGGCTAAAAAGATAGATACTAAGAGGGTCTTCGCTTTCAGAAAATGGTCACACTATATTTTTTGTTATGAATTGATCAGTCATTATATTTTTGTTTAAGTACAATCAACAATTAAATTTCAATTAAAACAGTCAGATTAATCAAAATTAACTTTAAGGAACTCCAGTGTTTGTTTACTTTCAGTCCCTTTCCACCATTTCTCTGGAAATCGATACGTCATTGAATTTTATACATTTCCATGTTATGTCACACAGAAGCATACATGTACTTTGCATTGCTTCAAATGTTTAATAAGGTAGTAACAGAAACAACTCCATGGCATTGTATGCCCTTTACAAGACAAGCATACACTTGTCATCAAGGTTATAAAATTCGATTTCGCCTGAGATTTCGCCAGGGGGGCCTGCTGAAATTTCGCCAAATATCACCGAAATGGGGGAATATGGCCCCCCATATTTTGTGTCGCCAGACTAGCAAATGGTGACATTTCGGCACCCCAGCGAAATTTAAAACCTTGCTTGTCATGCACCACAGTCCTCTTCATTCTTTGTTTTCATGATAAACCCACCTACCTTGACACTCCTTATTTGTTCTGTGAAAGAGATACAAACTCTTCTTACTCTAATAATCTAAATTTACTATGCATGCACATCTGACCCCTGCCCTTAGCTGTTACTAACATCCACCGCTATTACAAGTAGGGAAATCCAGAATATGAAATGTTCGTGATAGTATCAAAGTCTAACTAAGTCCATTGAACACTTTTACCCTTCTCCTTCCTCAAAAACTAAATGCAACTGGTTGTTAACAATCAATTGAGGAGTATGGATTCACCACTCCTAGCATCTGACCTGAGAATTTTTTTGCATGCATGCATCCCAAAGTAATGAACACCAAAATTTTCAACCTAACAGTTTCACCAAACCAGCTTATTTGTTTGGCCTCCATCCAAACATCAGTGGCAAAGTATCATCCAACAGCTTCCACAAAATTGTGGAGCAAGGTCAAGACAAATTTAATCCAATGATCAAAGACAAGTCTGACCTCTAATCATTAAGCCCTTTAACTCATGGTTTCAAGGATCGGTCTGGATTGGATCGGATCTGCCGATCCGGATCGGGATCAGCCAGGACCGGTCCGATCCCAACCCACGATACAACTATGGTATCCTGAGGCTTTGGATCGGACCGGTCCAACCGATACCGATCCGGACCAGTCCAGTGACTGGATCGACCGATCCAACCGATCTCTATTTTTTTTTTAATTTATAAAATAAAAGATCCAACTGGTATCAGCCTAGATCGGTCCGATACAAACCGATCTCGACTGGTATCGCCATTCCGGCGACTGGTATCGCCGGTCCGGCCGATCCAAAAAAATAATAAAAAAAAAGAGATCCAACATTTGGATCGGACCAGGATCGGACCATCCAATACCGGATCGACGATCCGGATCGGGATCGGCCCGGACCGGTCCAATCCAGGATCTCAAGAATAAAAACCCTGCTTTAACCCCCTCTCAACAAACACCAAATCTGTTGACAAATCCAACATAATCAGACTTAAATGTTTGAAATCATCTGTAACTTTCAAAAATGTCTGAACACGTAAAATTCAACTCCTTCAAAATAATTATTACATTTGATATTAACATGTTCTACCAATCCCTACCATCGCGACCTTTAAAAAAGAGACCCACACAAACACAACTATTATTTTGGAAAGTCATTTGAATTACTTCCAATATCAATGCACTTTCAAATAAGCATAATTAAATTGATATAAATTCATGGTTTGCCTTATGCCCTTTTCAATATCTATGTACATTCGAAAAGTAGAAGAAGAAGATGATCAAACTAATCCATATCCCAATATATATTATAGCATTGGTTTAAGGCAGTAAATTGGCTCTTGGATCTTGGTATGGTGTATCATCATTGTGTGGTGTTCCTTCGGCTCTAAATTTTCCATCATCCTTCCAAACCTTTCTTGGTCCCAAGAAGAATTACCTTCACCATGATTCATTAAGACCACCTTAAAAAACAACATGTAGCTCCTGCCAAATCTGAAATTTTTTATTTATTTTTTTTCTATTTATTTTTTTGGTGGCGTGAAACCCCCGACCCCACTTAGTAGGGACAGGGTAAACCCCAGATACATGACCCCACCCACAAGGACCATATATCAGGTAACCCCGGGGACTCGAACCTGGGACCTCTAGTTCCTGAGTTGGAGAGTCTGCCAGTAGGGCTGCATCTGAATTTTGATATTTCAAGAAATACTTTAATTCCCATATGTGACATGAACTCTCATGTCTATGGAATGAATGAGCATCCATTTTTCCTGAAAGATTACAATGGCTATACATATTTCCCAAAAAGCAATGAGAAGAAGAAACGAACATTTTTTTATTATTAGAACATTTGGAAACCCAAAATAAGAAAAACATTCTCTCACATAAATAAATTACTGAAAAAAAGTACCACACCTCAAAGAACAGAACACAAAAGAACTTTAAATATACAATGGTATTAAAGAAAAGAGAATTCAAATAACCCAAGTTGATTCTAAATTTTGAAATTTCCAAAAACAGATGCAAGCACACAACTAGGGCTGTCAATGAGCCGAGCTAGCTCGACTCAGTCTCAAGATCGGCTCGTATGAGCTGAGCTTGAGCTCTATAATTAGGCTCGTGAGCCGAGCATGAGCCCGAAAAAAAGCTCATTATCTTAACGAGCTTGTGCTGAGCTTGTGTAGGGTCGACGCAATTTGTATATGAGATTATATATCCATATTCCTATATTTTGTATTATATATTAATCTTAAACACATGTTAATATATTATATTGTATATAAAAATAATCATCAACTATAATATTAGTGCATTTGAACTAATATAAGCTTTTGTACGAGTTGAGTATTTTACGAGCCGAGCTTTTTGCGAGCCGAGCCAGAGCCCAAAATAATTTAACGAGCTTGAGCCTTGCTCAAGGTTTATGAGCCCGAGCGAGCTGGGCAAAGCTTGGCTCGATTCAGCTCATTTACAGCCCTAGACGCAACAGGAGAAATGGTAGAAAGTAAAGGCCAAATCTGCCAAAGAACCTAAATTCAATGCAGCCCAAATCAGGTAACCAATCCATATGAATATCAAGTAAGCCAACGACGTAAATCTAACAATTTTGGAATACATAGAATTAGAAAGCCCTCATAACTTTGACAAATGTATCAAACATGCAAGAGGAAAGTTCTGTTTACAATATATTAGTTTCTTTGAAATGCAAATAGCAATCATATCATTTGCAACATTACCTTCAATTCACATGCAATAACACCAGAGAATACAAATAAACAACAAATTCAGATCAGCACAAGGACTCCAAGCCATCAGGATCTTCAATTCTACCAAAATCTCATCAAATCTCAATCCATGTAATTCAAAAATTGGGGAAAGAGAACACAATATACTGGAATTAAAGAAGCAGCAGCTTACCCACTGGAATCAACCACCACCCTCGAAATCTTCATCTTCTTCTTTGTCCCCTTATACAAATCCTCCAAACTACAGGGCAGAGAACGCTCGATCGGCGGCGACTTCCGTGGCACATTGCCGGAACTTTCGCCGGCTCCGGCCCTAAACGAACTAAAGATATCTTCACCGAAGATGCTCCTTGGAAGACCAGAGGCACCTGAACGAGACCCACCCATGTCTCCCATTCCTCCAAACGGACTCGAACCCCCGAAAATCTCGGAAAATATGTCGTCGGCCCTTCGGGGGTTGAACCGGAACATGGTTGGTCCACCACCTCCGGTATCGTACATCCCCGAGAATCCGCCAGCACCCGGCGGTGGGACTTGCCCTTTTAGTCCTTCTTCTCCCAACTGATCGTAGACAGCTCGCTTCTCTGGGTCACTCAAAACCTAAAAAAAAAAAGGGTGAATTGAAAATGCAGATGAAATGAAATTGAAATTGAAATTTAGGATTTGAGGGATTTGGGATGGATTACATCGTAAGCTTCAGAGATTTGTTTGAATTTGGCTTCGGCTTCTTTCTTGTTGTTAGGGTTCTTATCAGGATGCCATTTCATGGCGAGTTTCCGATAGGCTTTTTTCAAGTCGTCTTCTTTCGAACTCCGATCCACCTGAAGAACCTTATAGTAATCCACACCCATCTCTCTCTCTCTCTCTCTCTCTCTCTCTCTCTCTCTCTGCTTTAGCTTACCTGAGTTTTCTCGCCGGAGCTTCTTCCAAGTGACTGAATCGCTGCATGAAGAATATGATGTGAGTTTAATATGGGCCAGATGTTTACAACTTTACATACGCCCATGGAATAATCAAAATGTCCCAATTGGTCTAGCCCAGTATAGCTAAGCCCAAGCCCATGAGTCCATTAAGCTCATGAGCTGAGCGAGCTTGGGTAGGTTAGGTTCGGTTAAATCTCGGCTCAATGTATATGATATTGAGGATCCGGTGGTCTAAATTAATCCCTCTGGATACGTGGCGTAATCTTAGAACGTGTATATACGCTTAAAAGATATACCCGCTTATGCCACATCATTTGTATAAAGCAGTTACCTGCTCACCCCGTGTGTGAACGCCGAACGACGCTCACACCTTTATTGGGTCACGTCAACTGTACTGATGGTTTTTTGGTATGATGTGAGAGGAACGGTCATCTCTATCCTAATCAAGGGTTAAACCACTGGTCAAAGGTTAACTCCTACAGTGAAGGAAACCTTGCAAGAAGAGACGGTTACTGTACAGCTCACCAAAGGCTAACCACCATGAGATGGTCAATTCATCAAGGATTAGTCACTCTCAAATAGACCAAGGGTTAGTCACCCTTTTTCATATGCCTATAGGGTTATGTCTCATTCGAATGACATAAATGAAGGTTTGTTACCTTTAACAGGCTCTTGCATTCGGTTGACTTTAGAGAAGTCCTCGTTAAAGGAACTCTCGAAGTATACTTTACACTCATCCCTATGGAACACTTCCGAATGATGATTTTACTGACTTCAAAGTACCCTAAAAAAGGAGTACGACGACGGCATGTTATTACCTTTCTTCATACGTCATCTTCGAATGACAATTATGGATTCGTGGGACTAATTTGTACACTTCACTTGAGAGTACTTCGAAGGGCACAACTTTTCTCATTAAAGTTCAAATTCAAAGGCATTCGAATTGGTTACTTAACCAAGAACCTTGGAAGATCTTGTGATAACTATGCCCTACATGGATGATTGATCATGAAAACCGAATCACTCACTGAGAGACTTATATTTAAGATCTCTACATAGGCAAATTCGTTAAATATACTGATCACCTTGTAAAATGTATAAAGTTACTTCCGTCTCTTTCAAAGGAACATGGATTGAACTACCAAAAGGAGATCCTTCACAAAAGGGGAAAAATCTAGAGGAATGTTTGCAGAACTCGAATGACTCGTCTCTGTAAAGAAGATTACAAAAAAACCCCAATTCATCAAGTGTTAAAACCTCAGCTTCTTATATATGTTGTATATTTTATCTTAGGGGATTTTTGTCTTATCAGGTATGACGGTGATAAGAATGGAACGTTGCTTTATAAAACTTTATGCATGAAATACATGTCATTCAGTTCTTAATCTTATAGATTTTAGAGCAACCTATCACAAAGCAAGTTCACTTGATTGAATAACTCACTACAATTTTCTTCTGGAAATAACTTAACCTCGTTGAAAACGCATACACTTGAATATGCATTGCTGCATGGAGATATTTCTAAACTCCTCTCTGGACATTGATCTAATTAACATATGTCCTAGTCAAGAGAGGATGCCATTGAATTATTTCTCTATAAATAGTAGAGCATGCCCACATATCAGCTAATTCAGAAATTGGTAGAATTACTCATAATCTGAATAACTGTTGGAACATTTAAAAGAACGTATCACCTTCAAGTAAAATTCGCAGATACTTGAAAGACTAAAAGTGATAACTTATCAAAGAAACGAACAAAAAGTCTTGTGTCATTCGAACACTAAGGTTCCATTGCTCTGTGGTGTGCGTTCTTATTGACACACCTGATATCTCAATCTCCCTTCTTTTTGACTCATTCTTTGTCTTATTTACGGATCACATTCAGGAAGAAACACTCTAGATAGAACGGTTGCGCGACAGTTTAGGCTATCCTGAGACAAATTCTTCGGACTTTATCTCTGTTGATACTTTTGTAGTAGTAAATTCAAACTTTACTGAATAAAGAATTTGAATTTTGAGTTGTTACAAATTCTGCATCACCGGTATTATACATCTATATATTTTAATATTATATATTATAATTAATTATGAAATATAAATATTATGTATTATTAAATACAGTTGGACCAAGGTGAGCTTTTTTGCGAATCTGAGTTTGGATTAGTTAAATTCGAGCCCAAAATAATTGAACAAATTTGAGTCAAAAATATTTTAACGAGCCTAGGCCTTGCAAAAGGTTGGGTTTATGAGTTCGGTTAGAAATAGTAGGTGGCTCATATTCACTAGTCTCTAGATCCAAGGGAAGGGACTTGAAGGGTCCTATGGGGCGTAGCGAAGCGGAGCACCATGGGGAGAGGTTCTTTCTCGGGTCATGGGTAACTTGTTAGAAATAGTAGGTGCCTCATATTCACTAGTCTCTAGATCCAAGGGAAGGGACTTGAAGGGTCTTATGGGGCGATGAGGAGCGGAGCACCATGGGGAGAGGTTCTCTCTCGAGTCATGGGTAACTCGTTTGTGCTGGTCAATTCTATGGAGTAGGGATGCGAGGGGCAGAGGCTCATCCCCCGCAGTACGATAAGGGTATATTGAATATTTGTCTTATATATCGAGTAGAAGTATAAGTTATAACCCTAATTCATTTTCATAATAGTGAAAAACTTCTTCTCTTTCATGAATGTAGGATTTGTCAAACCCCATATAGCGTGCATTGTTTTGATCTTTCGTATGGAAATGGTATATTAAAAATTTGTCTTATATGTCGGGTAGAAATATAAGTTGTAACCCTAATTTATTTTTTTTTTCTTTTGATAATAAACCCTAATTCGTCTTCTTAATAATGAAAAAATTCTCTCCCATAAATATAGGTTTTATCGAACCCTATATATTTGTGTACACTGTTTTGTTCGTTTTACTGTATTTATTATTATTGCTTGATCCCGATCAACAAATTCAAACCGAAGAGGACAAAGCTAAACGCGACTCGGCTCGACTTTATTTATTTTTATTTATAACTTTATAATAGAGTAACAGATCCTTGCTTTAAATTAATACCATAAATCTTTCATATTATATATATATATATATATCTATATATATATATATATAATTTATTGGAGGTAACTGTATATTTTACCTGTTGTTTTAACTTCTAGCTGATTGATCACATCACAAGACCTATAAGACAATGCAGGAACAGTTTTTAAGTCAAAATCAGAGCAAGTTTTCAAAAGTATGTCTTCTTAAAATTAGAATAATTAAGTTCTTTTTCTATAAAAATCACTTATAATCAAAAAGTAACTTAAAATAATAAAAGTTTGTTGAAATGTATGCATACATCATTTTAACTAAACTATAAATAATGTCACCATCGACATCATAACCATCCAAATTGATATAAAAGTGTCTTAGATTTAACTTTGTTATTTTACCCAACAGATGATGCATGTAATAGCCATCTCACCTAATCATTCGAGTTTGGGTATAAATATTAGTTTTTATTTTCATTTCATACCCTTGACATATATTGAAAAATTCTAATACTAAGAACGGTGCGCTTGGCCCGGCTATTGCTTTTGAATAAGCATTCATTGGCTCGATGGGAGTACTGATGGTGAGTAAATTTAGAAATTAATTTAATTCAAATATGTGATGAGGTTAAATATGTAAATACATTCAAAGAATATTTAAATTAGAATTTCGAATATTATCTGAAAGTATATTTCGAAGAAAGTTCAGTCAGGGAGAATTATTTCGAATTTAACAACGTATTTCGAAATCCTACTAAAAGAAATGGATCTTGAATTACATACTCGAAAGGAAACATAGATTTATTACCATCGGTATTTCAAGGTTATGCCTCGAAGCACCCAGTATTTCATGTTTCGAGAAGACATCTCGAAACAACCAGTATTTTGTATTTCGAGAATACATCTCGAAATAACCCGTTATCATATCAAAATCATT
>JAUPMG010000013.1:15365752-15379263 GCA_031762675.1 Pachysandra terminalis | reverse complement strand
AATTGTATTTTTGCACCTCAAGGCTCGCATTTGAGGAGCGAAAATAGCATTTCACCCCTCGGGACTATCTCACATCACAGGGCGACGGCCCCTGTGAACTATATAACAGAGGATCCCGGCCCAACTTTTGTATTGGACTGGCCAATATCGTATACCGATCGGTATCATCAATTGGAATCGGGACTGCTCCGATCCATGATTCCGAGACTTAAAACCTTACAATGAATTAAAATTAAAATTTCTAACACCAATTCCAATTCTGCAAAACAATTAGGCCCTAAATAAAATACTTTCCCAAGAATCCGAATTGTAAAATTCATTTTTTTTTTCTTTTTATGTAAATTCCCAACTGAAATAGCCGTTGGGGTAAAATTGTCAGAGTAAAACTGGTCCTCTCTCCACCAGAAAAAAATAAATAAAAACTTAAGTAGGGACAAAGAAAAACAAAAATCTATAAACGACGTGTATCCAATGGCATATAAACACGTGTTAAGATCACGGGTCCGGGCCCACACAGAGGAATCCTTCTAAAACCCTACTTTTCAAAGTAGGTGAAATTTCTCCGGTTGGGTTGGGTTTTACAGCAGGGAGAGAGAGAGAGACCCTTCTCCAAGCATGCAAACCCTAATTTCCTCTTTTGACCCTCTCAGTTCGTTTTCTCTGGATGAGCTTATCATCATCATCAAATCTCTCACTCTGAATTTGAATTCTCACTCTCATGGCGGTCTCAGGCGTCGAAGCTGTGTTGGATTTCTTGAGAAAGAATGGGTTTTCGGAGGCCGAATCGGCTCTCAGAGACGATATCGTCGAGAGAGGGGAATTGTGTTCTTTCGATTTCGAGAAATTCATGTTCCCGATGACCGTGTTACCTCTGCCGGTGAAAATTACGGTGGGTAATCAACAATCGGAGGTTTCTGATAGGGTTGATTGCTCCGGTTCGAGTTCTGATTCATCGGATGATTTTGTAAGCATGGGTTCATCTACTACTGAGGTGTCTCACTCCGGTATGATGCCGGATTTTTAGTTTATCGTTTACTTTTCTCTCATAACTTATAAGGTAAATTTCATGGTTGATAATTTTAAATTTGTTCTCACCATTTCCATTATTAGGAGGATTCACAAATCCATCTTGTGGTTGTTGAGGAGCCCTAATAGTACCAAGGATTTCCCATTTTATGTTGTTTTACAGCATACTGGGCTTTTCCTGGTTTGGTTGATTTTCTGCAATTAGAAATTAGTTTATATGTGGGCTTATAACTTATAAGATAAATTTCATGGTTGATAATTTTGAATTTGTTCTCACCATTTCCAACATTAGCAGGATTCACAAATCCATATGGACTTTGGTCTGGAGCCGAGGTTAAATCCGAAGCTTCATCCGATACACTCTCTGAGTTTGTTACAGCAAGAGATGACCATGATTCCGTTATGTTTAATGTCATGTACTGGTACGACGAGAAAGACGAAGATTACCTCAAGTATCCCGGCTTTGGAGAATCGGAAATCTTTTGTTGTCCTAGTGAGGACAAGTTTGTCATGGATTCGGATGCAGAAAGACAATGGGAGAAAGAATTAGCTTTAAATTACGGATTGGAAGAATTTCATTCAGTGATGAGTATTAATTACTTAGATAAACCGTGTATTTCTAATAGTACCAACATGGATGAGGTAAATGAGCGTGTCGTGGAAGCAGGGCCACAACATTGTTCTGCTTTTAGTTGTTCATTCCCTCTTTGTGACTGCTGTGTGAAAGAGAAAGGGTTTTATGGTGGGGGCTCGGAGGATTACAATCGTCTGAAGAGCTTGAAAGAACCCGAGATGAGTAATTTTCAGTTACAGCTTGTATGTGAAAGCCCTTTTGATTGTGATTCTGCACCGGAGCATAAAAGAAGCAGAATTTCCAATTATTCAATCAAAAAACATGATTTGGACACGGAGTTTCAGAATAATTCTGATTCACATCTTCAGGATGCTGGGAAGGCTTTCCAGCCAAATGGCGACAGCGGTCATGAAACAGTAGATAGTAGAGAATCCCATGAACCTAGGGCCAAGGGCGATGAAGAGGGTGTTACTGCCGATGAGCTTCCAATGGATTGCATTCATCAGGATGAATTTGAAGTATTTGATCTGAGAATTATACACAGGAAAAACAGGTTTGGTGGAAGCTTGTTGAGTTTTCAGATTTTGTCAAGGTGTAAAATCTCAGAGTTAGAGATTGACATGGCTGGTCGAAATTCTGTAGGAATTAGCCCAACACTATCAAGTTGTCGTGTCTTTAGTAATTATATGAGCAGCTATTGACTTTTTCTGACTTGGGCTGATCTGACAGGCTTACCCATAGTGCTTGAATTCGGGAATCGCATCGGGATCGTTCTCGACCAATCCCGAGTTGGTTCAGCGATCTGTATCATGATTGGCCGAATCAAACAAGGGGTCAAAAGATTAAAAAAAATGATAAATTAGTTGTCTCAGGTGACTTGCTTTGACTCGGCCGAGTTGCATCGGATGATCCCAAGTTGGATTGGACAATCCAAACAAGTTTTACCGAAATTGACCGAGTTTGTCTGATGTGTGTATCATGTCTCGGACCGAGCCATTCCCGAGTTCTATCGGACAATCCAACTCGGGATCAGCCAATCCGTTACACTATGGGCTTACCGTTCAGTTGTCTTCTAGTCATAGGATAATTTGTACTTTCACACTTATTGGTTGACTGAGACTGTAAACTTAAGACATATTATTGATTTCTAGATAAACGGTTCTTCTCGTGTTTTTTATACCTTCTGCAGGACTGGATTTGAAGAGCAGAAGGATCTGCCTATTGTTTTAAACACAATCATTGCAGGCAGATATTATGTCACGGAATACCTTGGGTCCGCTGCTTTCAGCAAAGTTGTTCAAGCACATGACCTTAGCACAGGAACGGATGTTTGCTTGAAAATCATTAAAAATGATAAGGATTTTTTTGATCAGAGTTTAGGTGAGATAAAGCTTCTAAAGTTTGTGAACAAACATGACCCTACTGATGAACACCATATTTTGCGTCTTTATGACTATTTCTATCATCAGGTATGCGTTTGAAAGGTTAGTTTCACTCGGAAATTGTTGTTGGATAATCCTATCTTTGTACCATCAATCCAACGAAGATACTCATATTTTTTTATTACTCATTCTCCTTTCTAAATTTGAAAACAACTGTTCCGATGTTTCCATTTATTCTCCAGTTCTATAATATTTTGGTTTCTCTTTAAGCAGTACTCTTGTCTTTTATAATGACATTAGGATATGAACATCAATGTTTGTCTTGTTATTTTTATGTTGCCTTATCTTGTAATTCATATGCTTGCTACTAGTATATTTATTACATGATCCTCTGGTATTAGATTTTACAATTGTCTTATCTCTATGGCGCAGCTAGTGAATCAATTTTGAGAGAGAAATTTAAGTTGATTCCTTTCCTTATAGTTTGTAATGGTTTCTTTTTTACTCGGCCACTTTTACATTTTTTCCATTTCTGGTGGTGTGAGTAAGAGATTGAAGGTATAAAATCCAATGTTGATTAGGTTGTGTACTATTAGAACTAGATATGAATCTCCAACACGCTCTTCCTCTTCCATTCATTAAGATGTTCAAAACCCTTTCAATTTGTAAATAATTATTTAGAAGATGCAAAATCAAGAACATTCATCTAGATTTATGCTGGAATTGAATCCCCTATTCATCATAACGGAACCCACATAAAGTTTGGCTAGACGATTGATGTCCCTGCAAGTAAGAGTTTTTTTTTGGATCGGTAAAAGTATCTATTATATATATGTGTGTGTGTGTGTATTAATGATTATATCTGTACATAGTGTGTGTGTATATACATCTATCCCCCCCAACATTAAAAAATTGCTCTAAGACAGAGAATCCCAAATGATAATTGAAACTGTTAAGAAAGAAAGATAAACAGAGATGAAGAACACAAATCAAGCACACACAAAACACAGCGATTTACGTGGTTCGGCAATGGTGTCCACTGATTCACACCCAGTTCCACTATTCTCACGAGCTCAGAAAAAGTGTTACAAGAGCAGCCACGAAAAGTATGATAAATACTCTGTAGTTAGGGCTAAACAAAACAGCAAGTTAAATTACTATTTTACCCTTCGACCTCTAGAAAATTCCGGATCATCAGTACTTTCCGAATGGCTCAGTAGCATCAATCTCTACATAACAACAAAAGCCTTATTGAAACACCGATGGACTTGCCTTGAAATGATAAAAATTAAACCTCATTGAAACACAGATGAACTTACCTTGAAATGGTAAACTGGAATGAATTTCTGAAGAGTTACATCGATCATGCCATTTTCATTACTCCTTATATCATTGTTGTGACTAATGGTTTTAAAATTGATACAGGAGCATCTTTTCATAGTTTGTGAGCTCCTACGTGCAAACTTATATGAATTCCAGAAGTTTAATCAGGATTCTGGTGGAGAGGTTTATTTCACGATGCACAGGTTGCAGGTCTGTTTAATTAGGGAATATGACTTAGAACTCTTTCTCTATATATGTTAATTTTTTTTGTTATAGGTCATGATGCATTCGAGTGCCTTTTATTTGTGTTCATTGAAATTGTAACATTGTATCGTCATGCAGAGATTTATTTTAATTTTGATATTCTTTAGAGTAGAAAGGTTAATTTCTCAATGAAAGAAAATCTTCAAAACTAAAACCACGTATTTGTGAGCCATTGTAAAAATTCATGGAATAGTGCATTGATATTCCTTCTCACAGGTTATAACTCGGCAATGTTTGGAGGCATTAGACTTTTTGCATCATTTGGGAATTATCCACTGTGATCTAAAGCCTGAAAATATTCTTATGAAAAGTTACAGCAAATGTGAGATAAAGGTTATTGATCTTGGCAGCAGTTGCTTTCAGACAGACAATTTATGTTTATACGTACAATCTCGTTCCTATAGAGCTCCTGAAGTCATCTTGGGTCTTCCATATGACCAAAAGATTGATATTTGGTCTCTTGGCTGTATCTTGGCTGAGTTGTGTTCTGGTGAGGTAAGTTCTGGTTTGAGTTTGCTCTTATATATATCGACTTTCTCTTGTGACTTGAATCATTTTATCTAGCTTTGCTGTCTTTCTTTTGCTTGGACTTGAATCATTTGTTAGTAGTTCTGTCCATTGGCTCAGTAGAACCAGCCTATAGGATTTTGAACTTTTGTTGTAATCTCCTGTTGATCGGGATCAAGCAATAATAATAAACACAGTAAAACGAAGATCAAAACAATGCACGCAGATATACGTGGTTTGGCGAAGCCTACATCCACGGGAGAGAAGAAGTTTCCACTATGTCAAAAACAAATTAGGGTTACAACTTATACTCCTACCCAATATATAGGGCAAATCCCCAATATACTCTTACCGTATCGCAGGGGGCATCCCCAACCCCATGGTAGAACGATTACCCATGGCCCGGGAAGGGACCCTCTCCCCATGGAGCTCCTCAGGTCCCTCCCTCTTGGATCTAGAGACTAGTGAATATGAGCCATCCACTATCTCTAACACCTCCATTTCTGAGTTTTGGTTCTTCCATCTACTATCCATTTGGACCCAAATTAAATTTTATACAATAGAATTATACATTTCCGAGTTTTTAACTTTTGTTTTCTGAACAGTTGCTTTTTCCGAACGATGCATTGGTGATGTTGCTTGCAAGAATAGTTGGGATGCTTGGTCCTATTGACATGGAGATGCTAGTGAGAGGGCAGGAAGCAGACAAATACTTCACCAGGGAATATGATCTTTATCATATAAATGAGGTTAATTTGCAATCTCCTTTCCAATGTGAATAATATCTTCTTCTTTTTTTGGGTGATGTGAAATCCCCAACCCCACCTAGTGGGGACAGGGTAAACCCCGGATACATGACCCCCACCCATAAGAACCATTTCTTAGGTAGTTTTTTCTTTTTGGGTGACGTGAAATCCCCGACCCCACTTAGTGAGGATAGGGTAAACCCCGGATACATGACCCTACCCACAAGAACCATATATCAAGTAAGCTCGGTTCATCAAAAAAAAAAAGTAAGCTCAGGGACTCGAACTTGGGACCTCCAGTTCTTGAGCTGGAGAGCCTGCCAGTTGAACTAACCCATGTGAATAGTATATAACTCTTAGACATGTACCGCGGTCTCTTTTTCTAACCTCATTCCATTATTAGTAGAGAACCATTTTGTTCTATGTGATACAGAAAACTATATCATATAGAGGAAGGATTTTGTTATTAAAACTTCCGGAGGTAAAAAGGGCGTGTGTCTGGAATTTATTCCAGTCCTTGAAACCCATCTCCTGTATTTTTTCTCTTCAGGAAACAAACCAAGAGGAGTACATAATCCCAGAGGAGTCTTCATTGGAGCATCACCTGCAGGTTTCTGATATGGGGTTCATTGAGTTTATTAAAGACATGCTTGAGACGAATCCGTGGAGGCGACCAACCGCAAGTGAAGCGTTAGAACACCCATGGCTGTCCTATCCGTACGAGTCGAATTCGTCTTGAAATCCTGCAGTGGAGTCGGCTGCGTTTCAAGTTTGTTTTGTGTTCCTATAATTCTTTTTCGTGAGCGATCGCACAATTCACCATATCGGCAAAAAGACTGGAGCATGTCGTAGCCTTCAATTCTGGTTGTTTAATGTGTATGTATGCATGTACAGTGATTATAGTTTGTTGTATATTTATTTGTTAATTAAAAATAAATTTCTTTTTCCTTCATGGGAGTTCTGCCTGCAACAAAAGGAGCGCTGACCCAAGGTCAAAAGGCCAAAAAAGAAAAAAAAAAGTGATAAAGGGGGTTTATCTATAATTTGACCAAACCTCAGGGGCCCTGAGGTTTGTGTGATTTGCTCATTAAATTATGTTGGTTTAAATCATTTCCTTGATCTCTATTGACCCCATCTCAAATCTTTTATTTATTTTTTGGTAGCCTACCCTGGAACGTTCAGGTAGGTGTTCCTGTAGGAACAGAACAAAGTTTTCCTTGCTTACTCAATGGAAAGGTGACACGTATCTTAGTAAGCATAATATTTGTCGTGAGTATTAAAAATGTGATATTGAGGACACGTGTATTTCTCCCATTGAGTAAACAGATAGAACTTTGTACTCATGGGAACACCAGGTTTCTTTCCCCTCTTATTTGTCTCCCGAAGACTTATTTATTATAGGCACCAATCAGAATCCGCGATATGCACACGTCATCAGTGGCAAATAGTCACGTACGGGCGTGATGTTGTCTTGTTCTCATTTAACCAATCATCTAAAGACACGTTCAGAAGCTATCATTTCTCCGTCTGCGTCACCACATGTTAATAAAACATGAAATTTAAAAAATAAAAAGAAAAAGAAAAAAGAAGAAAAGAGAGATTGATTGGCGCTCAAAAAATAAAGAAAAGAAAAGAAGAAAGACTTGACATTCGCATTTGTCGTTGGAGAGACTGTCCGTCCGGTGGGGAGGATACGTTATCATCGTACGCACCATCCTTGTATGATATCTCGCTCAGTTTCAAACTCGTAGTGATCGGCCATGGCCGAGCTGGCTCAGGCCGAAGTTTACGCTCCGAGGTCTGTGCAAGTATGGAGAACTTTGTTGACCTGGTTGGCTTTCTTCTTTCAAATCTTCCTTCAGATCCTCAGAGGAACTCGTTCGGTCACACGAGTTCTCTCTTATATCGGTCTTCGTCATCCTTTGCTCTCTTCTTCTTCTTCTTCCTCGTCTTCTTCTTCTCCGGCGTTCAAGCCTCTTCCCGTCGTTGAAATCCCCCTGCAAGACTCCATTCCCACGGAGGCCTTGGTCATATGCGACGAAGACGCCACTGATGATCCGAACGTAGAGAAGAAGCTCACGGTAAGGTTACATCGACAATCTCTAGGTTTCAATTTTTTCTTAGTTTTGATCTGATCTTTATATGTTCTTTATCGAACTTTGAGAAGAAAATTAGTCAAGATTCGCGTGTTTATGTGTATTTGATTTCTTGATTGTTCGTTTACTTACGAAGAAGAATGGTTTGATTTGTTTCTTTGGCCTTGATTTGATGACTGCGTGTTGTTGTAGTCTTCATTTGATAATTGCTATGTGTTTATGGAGTTTAGACATTGTTAGTTGAAATTGCCTTTGCTTACATGTTTTCGGTGGTTTTGTTGAACAGTCAATTTTTCCCCTACTGTTAGGTATATGGAGTGAGATAAATGGTTTTAGGCGTAAGAAGTGGTTTGCAGTTGTTGGTCTTAAGCTTTTTACTTTTATAGCGGATGAGCAAGTGTTCTTCCTCACTTGTTTATATGGATTTTTTAAGGATGGAAAACAAGTGGTGTGACCGATTGTATGTCCTTTATCTGGCCATGTTCTAATGCCCTTGGTTATGCAATTGAGAATTTTTGAGAATGTGAAGGTTTCCAATTAGGAGCTGATGTAGAAAATTAGGAATTTAGGACTCGAAACTAGTTTGTAGGAATGTGATGGGAAAACACAAAATAAATCTCTTTAATAGCCAAAACAGGTGGTAAAAGAATTCATTATTTTCAATCGAATTATAACTTTTTAAGGTTCTTTCCATAACATTCTCTAGCCGGTTTGGGCTAGCTTGTGGATGGAGCTCTTTGTTAAAAGCATGAAGTTCTAAGCCATATTCATCCTCACCTTCAAAAGAAGATTTTCTTGCTTTTTCAGTAGGGTTATATTGCTTTCAGATGTTGCTGAGATGAGGATGCTGATATGAAGGTGGGAGCACTAGAAAATGTGTAGATGTTGCCTGAATAGGAGATAAGATAAAAGAAAGAAGGTTATGATGATTTGTGCATGTAAAGCTAAGACTTAGGGAGGTAGCTGTGAGAAGGTATGAGAGGGTTTCATTATAGGATCTAAAGGGCCAGAGGAGGGCCGAAAAGAACTTGGATGGAATCAATTAGATAGGATTTGAATACTTATAATTTAACTGAAGATATGATTTTTGACAGATTGCGATAGAGGAACAGAATTAGTGTTGCTGAACATAACTAGTTGAGACAAGGCATTTTGTTTTTGTTGTTGTTGTATTGCTCTCAGATTTAGGAACTTCGGCTTATCCATAATTGTGTTTTATCCATGTCTCAGAATCATTGTTAAGGATATGACGCAAAAAAACTTGAAGAAAATAATTTATTGTAGCACTTTACTTAGGTACATTCCTGATGAATAAATAATATGAAGTTTGTTATCAAATAATTTAGGTACTTTCATGGATGTTGCATTGATTGTTTCTTATCTATCACTTATTATCGCACCTTGGGACACTGTCCAACTCTAAATCATAAGTATTTTGTTGGAATACCTGTTAATTGTAAAGAAAGAATTTCCAATGTCTTTGTTTCTTGTGCATGCATGATGTACTGGAATTTTCGAAAGTGAACCGTATTTCATGAATAAATCATATTCACAATATCTAACATTTCTAGTTGGTCACCTACTAGGAGTCTAGAATCTTGATATACCTCATGAAAAACCTAAAACCTGCAATGAATGTTTCAGTCTTCAGACACATCTTTGACAGAGAGTTAGGAAGCGGAAGTTATATTTTAAGAATTTAAAAAAACACATTATGCTGGACTAATTAGAAGTTTTCATTTCAGTTATATTTTTGTACCACAGAGAGGAGTTTGGATTCTCTTGGTCTCTAAGGAAGGTCTTTAAATTCTCAATTATGCATCTCAAAATTTATCAAGGACTCGAGGTGTAGTGTAAAGAAATGAAAGGTTAGAATCCGTCTCCCAAGCCATGAAATGATGATCATGGAATCCCCCTAAGCTATCACATCATTTAGTCTAAGCAATAAAGATGCCCTTTTCTTTTTTTAAATGGATAAGATTGGTACTGATCTGAACTGGTCAGCAGCTGCTATGCTAGTACTAGCAGTGTCCGACCCGGTTCCCAGTACTGGTACATAAAACCTAGCTCCACATCTCATTAATAATGTCTCTTTTATATTCTTGGTAGTAATGACAATGAAAACCCAAGTATATGTTTGAGAGTAAGAGTTATCTTTCTCAACATTCCTGTTAAAGTTTATTCACTAGCCGTATTATAGCGATTCTGATATGTGCAATGTGTCGTGCAGGTGGTTCTTGACTTGGACGAGACTCTAGTATGTGCATATGAAACATCTAGCTTGCCCTCCATTGTCTGTAATCAAGCAACAGAAGCTGGGTTGAACTGGTTCGAGCTGGAATGCATATCTTCAGACAAGGTTTTTTTCAGTCTTAATTCTTATTTCTTTGATTCTCTATTAGTGATTTATGAAAGAAACTTGATAATAATTTGCCTGGTTGAAGGAATGTGAAGGGAAACCTAAGGTCAATCATGTTACAGTGTTTGAACGTCCTGGTTTGCAAAAATTCCTAAGTCAGATTAGCGAATTTGCTGATCTTGTGCTATTCACTGCTGGTCTTGAAGGTTTGTATATTACTTACTCCATTTTGTGATCTTCACCCTGATTGCATTTTTTAATTTCTTGTCATTTATTATTTTGATTGCCTTTCAGGTTATGCTAGCCCACTCGTTGACAGAATAGACGTGGAAAATCGGTTTGGCCTTCGTCTTTACCGGCCTTCGACAGTTAGCACGTAAGTCTTGTTGGGACATGATTGTGCTGTTTGAAGTCGCTGTTATTCTAGAAATACATTGAGGAACATTTTAGTCAAGAATGATGCATGGTAATTACCATGCATAACTTAACATTGAATGACATGATGCCCTTTCAGGGCTCTTAGAAATACGACTATTCCTGCATAGGAGAGTTATATGTTAGCAATAAATCTGATCATGACTGATGCTCCAATTGATAGTGAACTTGAAGTTTTCCGAAACAGCAGTACATTCTAATAGGTGTTCCTGCATTGAAGAATATTTTAAGACAGTTTCTACTGTTTCTACAATTTCATGATGCTTGAGTTATTTCACGAGGATAATCCGGATTAAGACAGTTTCTACTGTTTCTAGAATTACATATTTAAGAAAACAATTTAATTGGTTATTAACTAGCAATGAAGTTCAAAATGGAGCATAGGCTTATGTTTTGCTTTTGTAAATATACCCTGGTATTGACATCTTTCAAAATGGAACATAGGCTTTTGTTTTGCTTTTCTATTTATACCCTGGTATTGACATCAATATTAAAAAACAATTGCTGCCTTTCACATATAAGCTTCATTTATTCATTTCGTTGTCAGGCTTTGACGCCCTTTCTTGGACTTCCTTTATTTAACATGTCTTGTCGCCCATACAATATCATGTATGGTGACACTGAAACTCTTGTGTCTCCTTGGATCAACAAAATCATGTTCCTTCTGCTTTCTAGTACATTTTTTGTTAT
The DNA here is from genome assembly GCA_031762675.1 of Pachysandra terminalis. Classification (NCBI taxonomy): domain Eukaryota; kingdom Viridiplantae; phylum Streptophyta; class Magnoliopsida; order Buxales; family Buxaceae; genus Pachysandra; species Pachysandra terminalis. The sequence goes on along the minus strand of JAUPMG010000013.1, from coordinate 15,367,861 downwards.
TCATCAAAGAAACGAATAACTTGCTAATCTCATAAATATAAAGCTGTCAGAAGGACTCAACATGTTATTTTCATTCCATTTTCACTTGATAAAACTTCCCTCTTTAACATGTTCTCCTTCCCTTTTTATTCTCCTTTGTAAAGGGGCTTTGGGAGCATGGTACTTGTTAATGTGTGAAATTTTCACTGATAGCATTTAGTTAAGGACTGGATTTTTATTTATTTATTATTTTGTTTTTTTGGAGTTTGATTCTGCTGAAGGTTAATGTACTCGGTTTAATAAAATCTTGGTGTTGAATAAATGACAGAGAATATCGGGAACATGTGAAAGATCTCTCTTGCCTATCCAAGGATCTCTGTCGAATTGTTATTGTTGATAACAACCCATTCAGTTTCTTGTTGCAACCATTGAATGGAATACCATGTGTTCCTTTTTCTGCAGGGCAGCCATATGATGATCAGGTACCTATATTTTTGCATCATGCCTGAGCTGATTCAATTGTTTAAAGTAAAAATTCCACGAGATTTTAGCTTCACTTCACGAAAACTATTTGATCATGATCTTACCATTATCTATCTTTCCATGTTCAGCTTTTGGAGGTCCTCCTTCCGCTTCTTAAGAACCTATCTTTGCAGAAGGATGTGAGGCCGGCGCTCTATGAAAGATTTCACATGCCGGAATGGTTCCAAAAGCATGGAATCCCTCCTTCTGATTGGACGTTGTAAGATAAAGATTCTACATTCCAATTCATCAGGAAGAAAAGAAAAAAAAAGGATCAAACGCTGCAAACCAACGCTCTTTGGCCCTCATGGATCGTGTACATTCAGCTGACAATTTACGAACTCCTGCGCTTCTTCACGAAGGTAAATTCCTGCATCTGTCGGCAGAACTTCCACGACATGTATGTCTGTAGAATGATTTAACTCCAATTGTTATGTAACTTGTTTATATTCTTGCATTCCTCTTTAGTGTTTGTGAATGTTTAAGAGTTACGAAGATTGTTGTCAAGTAATTGTATTTGTAGTTGTATAAATTTTTAAAAGCGTAAATTACAATCAATTTAGACTGTTTTAATTGGCTCCATGAATATTTGCAAGGAAATCTTCTTACCAGAATGGCTTATCTGAATTGAAAGTTCGGCTTGATCAGATTATAACAGAAACAAACTGGGTAAGCTTTTATTTCAAATTACATTCCTGCACTTCAAGTATGCATCTCATTAAATTGGTTGGATTATCTTTATGCTTCATAGGAATAGAAATGTGTGGTGGACATTTAGTAGTATTGTTCTTTAAATGTTGCCAAAGATGACTTGTTTGGTGTCCAGAGCTATCTTAGATAAGAGAGAGAGAGAGAGAGAGAGAGAGAGAGAGAGAGAGAGAGATGACAATTAGAGTAGAACAACACTACATATCCATATTGAAACCCAAGAAGCAGCCTGGGCAAAACCTTCCTGTCGCCGCTAGAATGGTTAGTCTGAAAACCAATGCAGTTTCCAGTGGCGCCAGGGAGCTTATACAGTCGGGCACCGTGCGGCCAATATTGCCAAAGGATGCTGCTTCGGCCATGGATTCTGAAGGCTTCCAGCTCCTCGATGTCCGACCGGTGTGGGAGACGGAGAAGGCACGTGTGGTAGAGTCATTACACGTGCCACTGTTCGTCAAGGACGAAGACAACAGCCCCATCACTCTCTTAAAGAAATGGGTTCATTTCGGCTACATTGGTCTCTGGACTGGCCAAAATCTCACCAACATCAATCCTGATTTTCTCCGGCAGGTCGAAACGGCGATTCCCGACAAAGAAGCTAAGCTTCTTGTAGCATGTGGAGAAGGGCTCAGGTGATAGACCTTATTAGCCTCCAAACTTTGGATAACAATTTCAAGCTAGTAGATTGTTGTTAATATTAAAGAGTGTTAGATGTTCATATGGCTCCAATATTGCTATAGGTCTATGATGGCCGTATCGAAACTACACAAAGGGGGATATCGGAACTTGGGGTGGTTGGCCGGAGGATTCAATCGTGCCGGAGATGATGATTTTCCGGCGGTTGAAGGGACTGAAAAGTTACAATATGCCACAGTAGGAGGTGCGTCTTATTACTTCCTCCAA
>JAUPMG010000013.1:15343849-15365652 GCA_031762675.1 Pachysandra terminalis | reverse complement strand
AAGGTCACGATGATCTGATCGTGGAAGGTTTGTCATCCTCTATTACGGCTTGGATGTTGAGGCCGGAGTTGTGTGATTGGAGATGTATCCACCTTGTTCCCCTGGCTCGGTCTCTGTGCAGGGATTGAAATATCTCATTCCATACAGTGTCAAGAGAGGCCAATCAAGTGGCGGAGTCCTTAGCTAGTAGGGGGAGAGAGAGGAGTGACATGTTCGAGGGGATTCCGGACCTTTAGACTGATGTTCGTTGTGACGGAGTGTGGGTGTGCGTGTGACATGATGTGGTTTTTGTGTATGGTTTCGTCTTGATGTATGTTTTTACTTTGCTTGTGTTTGCCATCGCTTAAGGGTCTCTCCTTAGCTATGGTTGTATTTTCTCTCCTTTCTACTTTATAAAATTCATCAATTATCAAAAAAAAAAAAAAACACTGATGAACTTGCCTCAAAATGATAAACGGGAATGACTTTCTGAAGGGTTACATCGATCATGCCATTTTCATTTTTCCTTACATCGTTGTTGTGACTAATGGTTTTAAAATTGATACAGGAGCATCTTTTCATAGTTTGTGAGCTCCTATGTGCAAACTTATATGAATTCCAGAAGTTTAATCAGGATTCTGGTGGAGAGGTTTATTTCACGATGCACAGGTTGCAGGTCTGTTTAATTAAGGAATATTTACTTAGAACTCTTTCTCTATATATGTTGAATTTTTTTGTTATAGGTCATGATGCATTCGAGTGCGTTCTATTCGTGTTCATTAAAATTGTGACATCGAATGGTCATCCAAAGATTTATTTTAATTTTGATATTCTTTAGAGTAGAAAAGTAAGTTTTTCAATGAAAGAAAATCTCCAAAACTAAAATCACATATTTGTGAGCCATTGTGAAAAAATTCATGGAATACTGCATTGATATTCCTTTTCACAGGTTATAACTCGGCAATGTTTGGAGGCATTAGACTTTTTGCATCGTTTGGGAATTATCCACTGTGATCTAAAGCCTGAAAATATTCTTATGACAAGTTACAGCAGATGTGAGATAAAGGTTATTGATCTTGGCAGCAGTTGTTTTCAGACAGACAATTTATGTTTATATGTACAATCTCGTTCCTATAGGGCTCCTGAAGTCATCTTGGGTCTTCCATATGACCAAAAGATAGACATTTGGTCTCTTGGCTGTATCTTGGCTGAGTTGTGTTCTGGTGAGGTAAGTTCTGGTTTGAGTTTACTCCTTTTTTTTCAATATATATATATTAAGTAAAATGATTCATGTCACCAGAGAAAGTCAATATATATATAATGGAATTATACAATTCATAGTTTTTTAACTTTTGTATTCTGACCAGGTGCTCTTCCCGAACGACACATTGGTGATGTTGCTTGCACGAATAGTTGGAATGCTTGGTCCTATTGACATGGAGATGCTAGTGAGAGGGCAGGAAACAGACAAATACTTCACCAAGGAATATGATCTTTATCACATAAATGAGGTTACCTTGCCATCTCCCTCCCGATGTACATTGTATAAACTCTATAAAAAGATATGTTTGGGTGTATCTATTACTGATATACAACTCCTAGACATGTACCACCATCTCTTGTTCAAACCTCATTGCATATTAGCAAGGTTTTAAATTTGCCGGCATGCCGGTGAAATATCGCTATTTTCTAGTGTGGCGATATTCCCCCATTTCGGCAATATTTGGTGATATTTTGGCGAAATTTCGGCGAAATTTTGCTAGGTGGGGCCTTAACGAATCTCAGGCCAAATCGAAATTTAAAACCTTGCATATTAATGGAGAACCATTTTGTTTTATGTGATGCAGAAAACTATTTCATATAGAAGAAGGATTTTGTTATTAAACTTCTGGAGGTAAAAAGGGAATGTATCTGGAATTTATTCCAGTCCTTTAAATCCATCTCCTGTGTTTTTTCTCTTCAGGAAACAAACCAAGAGGAGTACATAGTCCCAGAGGAGTCTTCATTGGAGCATCACCTGCAGGTTTCTGATATGGGGTTCATTGAGTTTATTAAAGACTTGCTTGAGACGAATCCGTGGAAGCGACCAACCGCAAGCGAAGCGCTAGAACACCCATGGCTATCCTATCCGTACGAGTCGAATTCGTCTTGAAATCCTGCAGGTGGAGTCGCCGGCGTTTCAAGTTTGTTTTGTGTTGTTCGTATAATTCTTTTTTGCGAGTGATCGCACAGTTCACTATCTCGGCAAAAAGACTGGAGTATGTCTTTGCCTTCAATTCTGGTTGTTTAATATGTATGTATGTACAGTGATTATATTTTGTTGTATATTTATTTGTTAATTAAAAATAAATTTCTTTTTCCTTCATGGGAGTTCTTTCTGCAACAAAAGAGGCTAACCCAAGGTCAAAAGACCAAAAAAAATAAAATAGTGATAAAGGGGTGTATCTATAATTTGACCAAACCTCAGGGGCTTGGGTGATTTACTCATTAAATTATGTGTGATTAAATCATTTCCTTGATCAGATCTATTGATCCCATCTCAAGTTGTTTTATTTCTTTTTTGTCAACCTACCTATGTTTTATTTATTTTTTGGTTGCCTACCCTGCAACGTGATCAGGTAGGTGTTCCTGCAGGAACAAAACAAAGTTTTCCTTGCTCACTCAATGGAAAGATGACACGTATCTTCGTAATTCATAATGTTTAGTGTGTTATAAAAAATTTAAAATATGATCACAAAACTATTTGGGGACACGTGTATTTCTCCCATTGAGTAAACATATAGAACTTTGTACTAATGGGAACACCAAATTTCTTTCCCCTCTTATTTGTCTCCCGTTGATTTATTTATTATTGGCACCAATTAGAATCCACGATATGCACACGTCATCTTTGACAAATAGTGGCGTACTGGCGTGATGTCTTTCTTCATTCTGGTTTTGTGTTGATGTTGACTCTCGTGTGGTCTTGTTCTTATTTAACCAATCATCTGAAGACACGTCGTGAGCTATCATTTCTCCGTCAGGCGTCACCACATGTTATAATAAAACATGAAATTTAAAAAAAAAAAAAGAAAAAGAAGAAAAGAGAGATTGATTGGCGCTCAAAAAATAAAGAAAAGAAGAACATACGCATTTATCGTCGGAGAGACTATCCGTCCGGTGGGGGAGGATACGTTATCATCGTACGCACCCTCCTTGTATGATATCTCGCTCCGTTTCAAACTCGTAGTGATCGGCCATGGCCGAGTTGGCTCAGGCCGAAGTTTACGCTCCGAGGTCTCTGCAAGTATGGAGAACTCTGTTGAACTGGTTATCTTTCTTCTTTCAAATCTTCCTTCAGATCCTTAGAGGAACTCGTTCCATTACCAGAATTCTCTCTTACATCTGTCTTCGCCATCCTTTGCTCTCTTCTTCGTCTTCTTCTTCTCGGGCGTTCAAGCCTCTTCCCGTCGTTGAAATCCCGCTGCAAGACTCCAATCCCACGGAGGCCTTGGCTATCTGCAACGAAGACGCCACTGATGATGATCCACACATAGAGAAGCTCACAGTAAGGTTACATCGACGATCTCTAGGTTTCGATTTTTTTTTTTAGGTTTGATCTGATCTTTATATGTTCTTTATCGAACTTTGAGAATAAAATTAGTCCGGATTCGTGTGCTTATACGTATTTGATATCTTGATTGTTTGCCTGATTACGAAGAAGAATGGTTTGATTTGTTTCTTTGGCCTTGATTTGATGACTGTGTTGTAGTCTTGATTTAATAATCTCTTCGCGTTTATGGATTTTAGACATTGTTATGTTGAAATTGCCTTTGCTTACATATTAACGGTGATTTTGTTAAACAGTCAATTTTTCCCCTGATGTTAGGTATATAGAGAGAGATATAGTTAGGTATATGGAGAGAGATAAATGGTTTTAAGCGTAATAAGTGGTTTGCAGTTGTTGGTTATGCAATTGAGAACGTATGAGAATGTGGAGGTTTCAAATTAGGAGCTGATGTGGAAGAAAATCAGTAATTAGGACTCAAGACTACTTTGTAGGAATGTGCTGGGAAAACACAAAGCAAATCTGTTTAATAGCCAAAATAGATGGTAGAAAGCATTCCTTATTTTCAATCGAATTATAACTTTTTTAAGGTTCTTTCCATACCAGTCTCTAGGTGGTTTGGGCTAGCTTGTAGATAGTGCTATGTGTTGAAAGCATGACATTCCACGCCATATTCATGCTCACATCCGAAACAAGATTTTCTTGCTTTTTCAGTAGGGTTGTTGCTTCCTTATGTTGTTGCGATGAGGATGCTGTCATGAATATTGGAACACTAGGAAATGTGTAGGTGTTGTCGAATAGGTGATAACATAAATGAAAGTAGGTTAGGATGAGCTAAGACCTAGGGAGGCTGTTTGTAACAACCCACCCCACCCCACCCCACCCGACACAATATTGTCCGCTTTTGGCTCTCCCGAATTAGACTTCCCAGGGGGTCACCCATCCTGGTACTACTCTCGCCCAAGCACGCTTAACTGCTGAGTTCTGATTGGGTTCACAGCTTTAAAACGCGTTATGTCATAGTAGGGTGTAAATATGCATATAAGTACATCACCTGCCCAGGTGATGTGGGATTGTGCAACCCGTAGCCTAACAGCCCCTTGGGCCCACCCACGAGGTCACCACACTGTTGTGAGGGCGTACTCATCGAAGGATCTGAAGGCAAGAAGAAGACCAAAAAGAACTTGGATAAAATCAATCAGAAAGGATTTAGATACTTATAATCTGATTGAAGATATGATTTTTGATAGAATGGGATGGAAGAACAGGTGTTATCTATGTCTTAAAACCGTTGTTAAGGATATGACGCAAAAACCTTGGAGAACATTGTTTTTAGAGATAGTAGATGACTCATATTCACTAGGCTTTGGATCCAAGGTGGCTTGAGGGGCCCCATGGAGAGAGGCTACCTTCCTGGGTCTAGTTAATTCGTTGTGTGTGCCGGTTTCGCCCCCCGCGGTACGGTAAGGGTATATTGGGGATTTGTCCCATATATCCCTATGGAGTCAAGTTGTAACCCTAATTTCTTTTGAACATAGTGGAAACCTTCTTCTCTCTCGAGGACGTAGGCAAGCTTGGCCGAACCTCGTAAATCTGTGTATTGTTGATCTTTGTTTTCTGTTTATCTTTATTGCTTGATCTCGACTAAACAACATTATTTGTTGCAGCACTTTACTGAGGTACATTCCTGATGAAGAAATAATTTAGGAAGTTTGTTATCAAATAATTTAGGAACTTTCATGGATGTTGCATTGATTGTCTATCACTTATTATCACACTTCGGGACACTGTCCAACTCCAAATCATGAGTATTTTTTTGGAATACCTGTTAATTGTAAAGAAAGAATTCCCAAAGTCTTTGTTTCTTGTGCATGTATGATGTACTGGAATTTTCAAAAGTGAAACATATTTCATGAAGAAATCATAGTCACAATATCTAACATTTCTAGTTGGTCTTCTACTAGGAGTCTAGAATCTATATATATATATATATATATATATATATATATAACTCATGGAAAACATAAAACCTGAGATCAATGTATCACTCTTCAGGCACATCTTTGACAGAGTGTTTTAGGAAACAGAAGTTAGATTATGAGTATTAAAAAAAACATATTATGCTGGACTAGTTAGAAGTCTTCATCTCAGTTATAATTTGATACCACAGAGAGAAGTTTGAATTCTCTTGGTCTCCCTCTCAAATTTATCAAGGACTAAGTGTAGTGTAAATGAAAAACGAAATCTTAGAATCCGTCTCCCAAGCCATGAAATGATGGGCATAGAATCCCCCTAAGCTATCACATCATGTAGTCTAAGCAATAAAGATGCCCTTTTTTTTTAAATGGATAAGATTGGTACTCAACCAAATCGGTTCGCAGTGGCCGCTATGCTAGTACCAGCAGTGTCCAACCCGATTCCCAGTACTGGTACATAAAAACTGGCTCCACGTCTCATTAATAATGCCTCTTTCATTTTTAGTAGTAATGACACTGAAAACCGAAGCATATGTTTGAGAGCAAGAGTTTTCTTTCTCAATTTTCCTGTTAAAGTTCATTCACTAGCCTTAGTGTATCGGTTCTGATATGTAAAATGTGTCATGCAGGTGGTTCTTGACTTGGATGAGACTCTAGTTTGTGCATATGAAACATCTAGCTTGCCTTCCATTGTTTGTAATCAAGCAACTGAAGCTGGGTTGAACTGGTTTGAACTGGAATGCATATCTTCAGACAAGGTCTTTTTCAGTCTTAATTCTTATTTCTTTGATTCTCTGTTAGTGATTTATGAAAGAAGCCTGATAATAATTTACCTGGTTGAAGGAATGTGAAGGGAGACCTAAGGTCAATCACGTTACAGTATTTGAACGTCCTGGTTTGCAAAAATTCCTAAATCAGATTAGTGAATTTGCTGATCTTGTGCTATTCACTGCTGGTCTTGAAGGTTTGCATATTATTTGCACCATTTTGTGATCTTCACTCTGATTGCATTTCTTAATTTCTTGTCATTTATTATTTTTATTGCCTTACAGGTTATGCTAGCCCACTTGTTGACAGAATAGACGTGGAAAATCGGTTTGGCCTTCGTCTTTACCGGCCTTCAACAGTTAGCACGTAAGTCTTGTTGGGATATGATTATGCTGTCTGAAGTTGCTATTATTCTAGAAATACATTGAGGAACATTTTAGTCAAGAATGATGCAGATATAACTGAATATTGAGTGACATTGTGCCCTTGCAGGGCTCTTAGAAATATGACTATTCCTGCATTGGAGAGTTATATGTTGGAAATCAATCTGATCATATGAATGAAAATGCTCCAATTGATAGTGAACTTGAAGTTTTCCAAAACAGCAGTACATTCTAATGGGTGTACCTGCATTGAAGAATATTTTAAGACTCTCTACAATTTCATGATGCTTGAATTATTTCATGTGGATAATCCGGATTAAGACAGTTTCTACTGTTTCTAGAATTACATTTTTAAGAGAAAAAAAATGCCACAAGAAACTTCTTGTTGTGTGGATTTTTTAATTGGTTATTACTTACATAGACTCATGTTCCTTCTGCTTTCTAGTACAATTTTTTTTATTCATCAAAATAAATAAAGAAACGAATAATTGTTAATCTCAGAAATATAAAGCTATCAGAAGCACTCAACATGTTAGTTTCATTCCATTTCATCTTAATAAAACTTCCTTCCCTCTTTGACATGTTCTGCTTTCCTTTTTATTCTCCCTTGTAAAGGGGCTACGGGAGCATGGACTTTATTATTGTGTTTGTGAATTTTGCATTGATAACATTTAGTTAAGGACTGGATTTTTTTTGGAGTTTGAATCTGCTGAAGATTAATTTACTGAGTTTAATAAAATCTTTGGTGTTGAATAAATCACAGAGAATATCGGGAACATATGAAAGATCTCTCTTGCATATCCAAGGATCTCTGTCGAACTGTTATTGTTGATAACAACCCCTTTAGTTTCTTGTTGCAACCATTGAATGGAATACCGTGTGTTCCTTTTACAGCAGGGCAGCCATATGATGATCAGGTACCTATATTTTTGCATCATGCCTGACCTGAATCAATTGTTTGAAGTAAAAATTCCATGAAATTTTACTATTTGATCATGTACTTACCACCACCTTTTCCATGTTCAGCTTTTGGAGGTCCTCCTTCCGCTTCTTAAGAACCTATCTTTGCAGAAGGATGTGAGGCCTGTGCTCTATGAAAGATTTCACATGCCTGAATGGTTCCAAAAGCACGGAATCCCTTCTTCTAATTGGGCATTGTAAGATAAAGATTCTACATTCCAATTCATCAGAAAAAAAGAAAAAGAAAAAGGATCAGATGTTGCAAACCAACGCTCTTTGGCCCTCACAGATTGTGTAAATTATCATTCTGTACACCGGTGCAGCTGACAATTTCCAAACTCGTTCCCGGGGTTCTTCACGAAGATAAAATTCATGCATCTGTCGGCAGAACTTCCACGAAGCTCCAATTGTTATGTAACTTGTTTATATTCTTGCATTCCTGTTTGGTGTTTGTGAATTTTTAGAGTTAGCAAGATTGTTGTCAAGTAAAATGTATTTGCTGTTTTATAAATGTTTAAAAGCGCAAATTACGATCAATTTAGACTGTTTTAATTGGTTCCATGAATACTTGCAAGGAGATCATCTTACCAGATTGGGATACCTGAATTGAAAGATCAGCTTGATCAGATTATAACAGAAACAAACTGGGTAAGCTTTTATTTCACCTTATATTCCTGCACTTGTATGCATCTCATTAATTGGCTGGATTATCTTTATGCTTCATAGGAATAGAAATGTGTGTTGCACATTTAGTAGTATTGTTCTTTAGATTTTGCCAAATATAAATTGTTTGGTATCCAGAGCTATTTTAGATAAGAGAGAGAGAGAGAGAGAGAGAGAGAGAGAAAGAGAGAGAGAGAGAGAGATGGCAATTAGAGTAGAACAACACTACATGTCCATATTGAACTCCAAGAAGAAGCCTGGACAAATGCTACCCGTCGCCGCCAGAATGGTTAGTCTGAAAATCAATACAGTTTCCGGTGGTGCCAGGGAGCTTATACAGTCGGGCACAGTGTGGCCAATATTGCCAAAGGATGCTGCCTCGGACATGGATTCCGAAGGCTTCCGGCTCATTGATGTTCGACCGGTGTGGGAGACGGAGAAGGATCGTGTGACCGGGTCATTACACGTGCCGCTGTTCGTCAATGACAAAGACAACAGTCCCATCACTCTCTTAAAGAAATGGGTTCATTTCGGCTACGTTGGTCTCTGGACTGGCCAAAATCTCACCAACATCAATCCTGATTTTCTCCGGCAAGTCGAGACGGCGATTCCCGACAAAGAAATTAAGCTTCTTGTAGCATGTGGAGAAGGGCTCAGGTGAGAGACCTTATCAGCCTCCAAACTTTGGATAACAATTTCAAGCTAGTAGATTGTTAATATTAAAGAGTTTGTTAGATGTTCATAGCTCTCCAATATTGCTATAGGTCTATGATGGCCGTATCGAGACTACACAAAGGGGGATATCGGAACTAGGGGTGGTTGGCCGGAGGATTCAATCGTGCCGGAGATAATGATTTTCCGGCGGTTGAAGGGACTGAAAAGTTACAATATGCCACAGTAGGAGGTGCGTCTTATTACTTCCTCCAATTGTTCTTATTCTTACAAGCTGTGGACAAAAGGAGCTGACGATTTGATATTAGCAGCTCAAGATCTCCTCCTTGTTTTAGGGTCAAGATATTTCTTACTAGAAATGGGTGGAAGAGATAATTTTGCTTTTGTGAGAGATAGTGTTGCCTTTTTTTCAATTTCATTATGCTTCCATTCCATCCCCTTTTATACTTCATCACTCATTCTTGTGAAACTACTTAGAGGTATGGGTGTACAAATGGGCCTGGCCGGGACGGGACGGCATGATAAGCTTTAGAGTGCCATGCCGTGCTCTGGGCATTTGACCCATGGCACGACACAGGCATGGGCACCAACGTTTTTATTCTTGGGATCTTGGACCGGACCGGTATGGCCTGATCCGATATTGGATCGACCTATCCAACTTTTGGATCGTCCTTTGAAAAAAAAAATTGCATGGATACAATCTAGTCATTGGATCGGCTGATCCATATCGGTATCGGTTGGATCAGTCCAACCCAAAGCCAATTGAAAAAAAAAATTGGATTGGTTGGATCGGACTGGATCGGCTGATCCGTATCGGTATCGGTTGCATCTGGCCGATCCAAAACCACTTGATACAATAGTTGTATCGTGGCTTAGAATCAGATCGGTCCTGGCCGATTCGATCTGATCCAGACCGATCCTTGAAACCATGATGGGCATGGCAGGGCAAATGGTCATGACACGTGTGTTGCCGTGCTCAAGTACAAACCCAAGTCCGTGCTGTGCTAGGCCCGGGTTCCCATACAAGTGGCATAGCACAATTCAAATTTTGCCCAATTTATAAGCATATCATGAAGCCCCGCCCGATATGATAATAATTGTGTCTTGTACCGGGCCTGGGGCTTAAAAATGGCACGTCATGGTCCGATAACTAATCTGGCTGTGCCATGCCCGGTACGAAACATGGCTAGTACAAAAAAATTCATGCCGGGCCGGCCCGAATGTAGACCCCCAGATAGACCAGCTAAAATACTGGTGGGTACACTCATTTTGAGTCATAATATATCAAGATTTTATCAAATTGATCCATTTCCTTTCAGCATTGGGTCCGGATCCATGTGCCCAACTGGACCCAAAGCCCCAAAGCCAAGCCCACAATAAGTACACTTTAAAAAAGAGGAGAAAAAACGTGATGGGCTATGAGAAAGCTTATAAAGAAATCAGAAAATGGATAGATAATCTTTTGCTTTGAAATGATAATTTTAGAGAAAACATATAACTAATTCTCATATTGCAAGACCATATAATATAATCATCAAAGTTCTCAAGCATGCCAGACAATGACAATCCAAGGATTTGTTTACCCAACAAAAGGGATTTGGGAGGAAAATTGAGGGCTTCTGACTTGCCATTATCAAAGAATATTTCTGGGTATTTCTGTAAATTGGAAATTTGGAATTTGATTTCTTACTTTCTTATGTGTACGGATTTTCTCTTCCTCCAACAGTTTCTCGAACTTTCATGGCAGAAACTGACATTCTTTAATTTTCCAACACTAGCATACTTTTCCTCAAAGAGTAACTGTCTTCATTATTAGTCTTCATTGTTTCCATCAAAAGGACGGGTAACTTAGGTAATAAATGGGAAAAGACTTGACTTGGTCATTTCAAGACTCAAAAACCATGTAATGGCATTGCACTTAACGACCTTGCAGAGACCGGAAAACTACAGCCGAAGTACAAAAATCTGATCCGACCCGTCAAACCACCTGTTTTGTTAACGGGTTGGATCCAGTTTGGATAGCCAACAATGCTTTTTCCTTGATCGAATCAATCCCAATTCTAAACCGACCAACCTACCTGAACCCAAGTAGCCCGTTTATTAAACGGGTGGGTTTGGGTTAAGCATTGTACAACCCGGTACGTTCCTGACCCAAAGCGAGCCATTGCCAATCAATAACCAAAATTCGCTGTTTATATTTTGTTTTTCCGCAGTATTGCATGGTGCTACGTAGGTGGTTCTTTGTAGGGGTGCAACTTGGTTCTATTCGGATCAGGTTGACCTCAACCTAACCCTAAACCAACCTCCTTGAAGGTCAACGTCAACCCAACCCAACATGATTTGAAACTTGAACCATGAAATCCAAACACCAAACCGATTTTATTTTGTAAACCCTATACATTACCCAAACTGTAATTTCGGTTTGGTTTTGGTCAAGTTAATTCAAATTGATAAGCAGAATTACAACTTGAGTTGTTGTCGGATTGAGAAGTGAATAGCATTGTATTATGTAAACTATGTCGAGAAAAACCCTAACTCCTCTTCCTAAAGACTTGAAAAATGACAAATTCTCTAACATCGAAGCCCCTTAGCTTTTATTGCAAGGGGCTTATTTAGAAATAGCAGAAGTTTAGACGGATTTTAATAAATCCCTAAATTCTAAAGTTTATATACTTCTATTATATATACTAGCAAATTGCACGTGCCGCACATTAATACACGTTACTTATGGGAACGGCTAAAATAACTAAATATCAATCTTCATTTAGAATAAATCAAAAGACTATATTACCCTTAATTAGATTAAATATTTTATCATATCAACGGTTAAATTTGAAAAATAACTTGACAAGTTTTCTAATAGGCCCTCTCCCTTAATAGGATAAATTATATATTATACATGTATATTATTAACAAGGTTAATTCATTTTGGGTTTCAAGTTACATCAAGTTACTGAAGCCCTAATCCAAAATTGAATCGAATTAACTTTTTTCAACCCAAAACCGATCCAAAATCGGGTTGGCTCGGGTTTAGGTTCGGGTTAGCCCGACAAGATGCAACCCTGGACTACTCCGCGTTGCTTCCCTCAGGAGCTTCTGATAATTTTGGAAGAAAACGAGGATGTCATTGGAATTTCGCATTCGCCCATCTTTTACCTGTCGACGTCGACGACCTCTCCCAATCTTTCTGAAGCGTGTTTGACCCAGAAAGACTCTCTCTTCCTCTCTCTCTCTCTCTCTCTCTCTCTCTCTCTCTTCTTAGTGCTCACGCCGCCGTGAGGTTGATATCATATGTATTCTGACCAAAAAACAGATGTCATATGTATCTTTTGACCCATTTGATTCTGCATTTGAATTTGATTCGTAGAATAGATAAGAGAGATTTTTCAGTAAAAAGAAGAGCGAGAGATGTGCATGTTACCCTCTAAATCCCAATTTCTAAGGGCCACGCGTTCTACCCCACTCGCTTCTTCTTCTTCTTCTTAACAAGAGAAAGAAAAATCCTCTGTTTTTCACTCTCTCTTCGCCGATGAAGAAGAAAACAGAACAAACCCTCGGCGTCAAATCCCAACCCATCAGATGACGACAGCTTCCCCCTCCTTCACCGTCGCCGTTATCCTCGTCGCCGTCATTTCTACGTCAGTGGTATTGACGGTTCACGGCATCGGCTCGGCTTCGACTATCGCCGTTAGTTACGGCTCAAACACCGTCTGTGGCATCCTCGCCGGAAAAGCCTCACAGAGTATTGAGTGTTACCGAGCCAGCCAGAGGATCGGAATCGAACCCAATATTTCATACGAAGCAATCTCCGGTGGACGGGATTTCTTCTGTGGACTGAGGTCCGGTGGGTTCAGTTTTTTGTGTTGGCACACCGGATTCTCCAACACGAGCTTCCAAACCAAGAGGGTTTACTACAGTAGAACCAATCGGTTGAGGGATCTGACGGTCGGCGACGATCATGTTTGCGCAGTCGAGAATCGAACAGGGTTTGCGAGGTGCTGGAGAGGGGAGAGGAACAGCTTTCCGTCGCCAGAAAATAATAAACAGTTTCTGTCGATTACTTCAGGGAGAGGGTTTTCTTGTGGGATTTTGAGAAATGGAAGTAAGGTTTACTGTTGGGGAAACAACAGAACCCTAGCTGAGTTGATTCAATCACAGTTCAGAAACTTCTCTATGAACAGTTTAATTGCTGGGGATTCATATGCTTGTGGTTTGATTAATTCTGGGGTTTTGATCTGTAAAGGGATGAATGATTCTGGACAGTTAAACGTTCCATCTGGTTCATCCGCTATCGAATTTTCTGGTTTGGCATTGGGATTGAGACATAGCTGCGCAATTCGACTATCAAACGGATCAGTAATTTGCTGGGGAGGAAGAGGAGGAGAGTTTTCTAGCAATGTAACTGACGGAATTTCGTTCGAATCGATCGTCGCCGGATCCAATTTCACTTGCGGATTGACGACGAGAAATTTATCACTGATTTGCTGGGGACCTGGTTGGAATGTGGAAAACCCTAGGTCAGGTTCAGGTATTGTTGATCTTCCTTTCCCCAAATTGATTCCTGGTCCATGTACTCAAGCTTCATGTAGTCTTTGTGGTCCATACCCAGAATCTGAATTCCTCTGTTCTGGTTCTGAAAACATTTGCAAGACATGCCTACCTAGAATTCCACCACCACCAACCACTCCACCACCACCACCACCTCCACCGCCATCATCTAAAGCCCTAAACAAAGGTTTATTGGCTTTCGCCGTTGTCGGATCAGTTGGGATATTTTCAGGTATCTGCACTGTTATCTACTGCATTTGGAATGGAATTTGCTGTAGGCACAAGAAGATCCACAATTCTGTGCAACCCACCATCACAGGGTCCAATGCCAATGATAATGCTGCCCCGGGTTCGAACTCGAACCCGCCTTCGAGATCATCCACCATTAGGCGCCAGAGCTCACGAGCGATGAGGCGCCAAAGGAGTGGGACCTCATCGAAGCAAGCGGACCGGGCAGAGGAGTTCGCCTTCTCGGAGCTTGCAGCAGCCACCAACAACTTCTCCTTGGAGAACAAGATTGGTGCTGGAAGCTTTGGGACAGTGTACAAGGGAAAGCTTCCTGACGGCCGTGAAGTCGCCATTAAAAGGGGAGAGAGCGGTCCGAAGACAAAGAAGTTCCAAGAGAAAGAGAGCGCGTTCGATTCGGAATTAGCCTTCCTGTCTCGTCTTCACCACAAGCATTTGGTCGGGCTTGTAGGGTATTGTGAAGAGAGGGATGAGAGGCTTCTGGTTTACGAGTTCATGAAGAACGGCGCTCTCTATGATCATCTACACAGTAAGAACAATGTGGAGAAGGACAGCAGCATTGTGAATTCATGGAAAATGAGGATAAAAATCTCGTTAGACGCCGCGAGAGGGATCGAATACCTCCACAATTACGCCGTCCCGCCTATAATTCACAGAGATATCAAGTCGTCGAACATCTTGCTCGACGTGAATTGGACTGCAAGGGTATCCGATTTCGGATTATCGTTAATGGGGCCTGATTCGGAAGGGGAATACACGTCGATGAAAGCGGCCGGGACGGTCGGGTACATGGATCCTGAGTACTATGGCCTAAATGTTTTGACAGCCAAGAGTGATGTATATGGTCTGGGCGTTGTATTGCTTGAGATTTTGACTGGGAAGAGAGCAATATTCAAGGATGAAAAACCTTCAAGTGTGGTGGACTATGCAGTGCCAAAGATCATGGAGGGAGAGCTGGAGAGTGTGTTGGATGTGAGGGTAGGACCGCCGTCGTTGAACGAGGCGGAGGCGGTCGAGCTGGTGGCGTACACAGCGATGCATTGTGTGAATTTGGAGGGGAAAGAGCGGCCGACGATGAAAGACATTGTTTCGAATCTTGAGAGAGCACACTCTCTCTGTGATGACAGCCATGGTAGCATCTCTAGTGCTACATTTTCAGCTGTTTCTGAATGAGAAAATTTTCCATGAAAGATGGGGAAAAAAAAATAGGAAAAAGAAAAAGAAAAAATAATCCTGGACTTATCAAGGATTATTATTTTTTTTTTTCTTTTTCATTTATTTATTTTTTGGGTTAATTTTTATTGGTATACATGGAGTGTATAGAAAAGAACTATAGAAGGGGGTTTATTTCTAAGAAGACGACTACGTTTCAATTTCATGCATTCACACGCTTGAGAAACTCTTAACAGCAGTTTATTAAAGTAGAGAACGTGAATATATTCGTTAGTTGGAAAAGGGTGGCCCTTCATCTCATCTATTTGTTTAGGAAATGATTCTTGTGTTAGAACTTTCGCCAATTAAATTAAATATAAATAATCAGAGTATTATGGGAAAAGGGTGGGCCTTCTAGAACTAAGCAAATTAATTAATCAATTTTTAATAGAGATAATAATTCAATAACTAACCTAGAGCCATTGATCAAACAAGAAAAGGAATATAATGAAGAAAGACAGAAGATAAATGTGTTTGTGGCTAGGGCTGTAAACGAGCCGAGCCGAGCTTTGCCCAGCTCAGCTCAGCAGGCTCGTAAATCTCTAACAAAGCTCAGGCTCGGCTCAAGCTTGTTAAAAGTTTTTAGGCTCCAAGCCAAGCCGAGTTTTGCTCAGTTCGACTCAGGCTCGTAAAAGCTCGGCTCGCAAAAAGTTCGGCTTATAAAAATAAACGTCGTAAAAAAGCTTAGATTAATACAAATGTATTAACGTTGATAATTGTTATTATATGTAATATAATATGTTAACATGTATGTTTAATATTAATACATAATATAAGAGATAAGAATATGAACGTATAATCACATATACAAACCCCGAGCCGAGCTTTAATCAAGCTGAGCCTACACAAACTCGACTCAAGCTCCTTAAAATAATGAGCTTTTCTTCGAGCTCAGGCTCGGCTCTCGAGCCTAATTTTAGAGCTCAAGCGAACCGAGCCCGAGCCGAGCTAGCTCTGCTCGGTGACAGCCCTAAAAAAGATATTTTCCTCCAAAATAGGGGACCATCTTATAGAGGCCCCACACATGCCAAATTCCAACCCACCTCGGTGATTCAGCTTAAGAATCTCATTGTTTGATAATAATTTCAATTTTTTTTTAATATTTTTCTCAAACTAGAAAGAAATTAACCAGGTGGCATATGCTCTTTAATTTTAAGGTAAATTATACTTTCACCCCTGAGGTTTGTACCACTTGCACTTAGACCCCCCTAGGTTTTTGAAACTACATTAACCCCCTTTATATGAAACATATGTCAAGGGGGTCATGGCTTGATTTACCTCTAATAAAATATAAAATTACTCTTTCTACTTTGGATTTTATAATTTATTTTTTATTTCTTTATCATTCACTAATTTTTTTTTGTTTAAGATAAATATAAAAATCAATTGTCTTCTTCAAAGATTCACACACTAATGATTTGATTTGTGATATTTAAATGTTTTTTATTAAAAAAATATAAACATAAAAGTTAAAATCTGAAAGTTATACTCTAATATGAAATTGTTCATCTAAAAATAGAACTATAATGATTTAGGACTTTTATGATTGATTATTTGTCTGATCCACTTGGTTTTTATAACTAAGATTCACAACCAGTTGAGCTTGAGCTCTATAAGTAGGCTCGTGAATCGAGCTAGAACCAAAAAAAAAAATCATTATATTAAAAATGATAAATGATTTGACAAACCCATTTATGGGTTTAGGACTTCCATATTATTCTACTTCATATAAACATGTATTAAGTTTCAATCCTAAAATCCTATATGACAAAGGCATCCCTTAAATATAAGGATTTTCATGTAAAAAATTTAAAAAAAAATAATTTTTCTTAAATGTTTTGTGAAACATTGGTTTATGAGTGAAGTATTGAATATACAATATACACACACACCAAGGATAGAAAAACCATCACACAACTCAGTAATTAGATTTGCTAAAAAAATTATAGACTTTACAAACTTTTTACAAGCTAATTGTTATATTCATTTTGATCCCCCCCCCCCCAATAAAAATTTCTGACTCCACCCCTGTGTGGGGGTGGGGATGGTGGATTTTAGAGGAGTGATTTTACAGCTTATTAGGGGTAAATCAGTCCATGACTCCCTTGAGGTTTTGATATAAAGAGGGTCAATGTAGTTTCAAAAAGTTCAGGGAGTCTAAGTGCAAGTGGTACAAACCTCAGGGAATGAAAGTGTAATTTCCCTTAATTTTATGAGTGAAGAAATGCAGATAAATCTGGTATCACAGGCTCCTTAACCATCACCTGTGAGAATCAATGTCGACACACCAGGCTCCTTATCGGTCCCTTCAAATTAAATTTAGACGGTGTGGATGGGGGGGGTGTGGGTCAGGGAATATTACGGTTTTGCCGTCAAACTTTTAATGGCTTCTATATTTATGTATTTTTAACACTAAATATGACCTCCTAACATAAAGATGGTGCTAGTAATGCTCACAATGCACGTGTTTTATGGGTCAGTGGTGCCTCATATCTATATATATATATATATATATATATATATATATATGCGTGTGTATGTATATACAACGTATATCCCAAATGCAAATAATATGAGCTGATGAGTGATAACTGACCTTGAATTTGCTTGTGAAGCTGTTAGTTTCCTCTGGAGTTATTATCTGGTTTTGCCACGTCATCTACGAAATTTGAAAAAAAGACAAGGAGGGAATCCAAATATTTATTTTAATAGATAAAAATTGGTAGTTTTAAGAATTCTCTCAGTCAAACAAGTTATGGAAGCAAAGAGCAAACAAGATGGTATCATACCTCATGCTTTGTTCCTGGAACCTGATTACATGTTGTTTATGATGTTGAGGTGCTGTAACGAACCAAAGTCCAATTTTGTTTGGTTTAGGGCTTAATTTAGCCACACGGCCGCATGAGTTCCAAGACTGCTTCATTCCTTATTTCCTTCTTGTTAGGTTTGTAGGTAGGCAGGTAGGCTGGAATTGAGATCCCCTTCTCCTCTTAGCTGCCAACTCCAGATACATGTCAAACACAAATATGTTAAGCAATGGCACAAGACAAACTAATCACTTCTGAAACATCAAGAAATTTTAACTGTGAATCTACAACCTTTATGTATTCCTTCAATCCAAATAGTAGGGAAGAAATAGTTGAAAAGCCCAGTCCATTCAACTCCTTAAAACCCAGGTATTAAGAAGAGGGGAACTGGAACCTTATAACTAGCACAGACAGGGTAAGTCCAGGCGATGTGGGACACATTCCAACAGAAATGCTGAGTATCGGAGATGCCTCTAGGATCATGACCAACATAGCAATAACCTGCTTGAATATCGTGACATAGCCAATCTGTCAAGTTTAAACATCCACAAGGAACAGCAACCTAGAAAGGTAGAGTTGATGTGGTGGATTCATTTAGCATGAAAAGTGAATTCTTTAGAAATTCCTGGATTAAACAAGCATTTTGTTTAAAAAAGAGAAAAACAAAAAACAAAAAACGGTTATCACAGAATTCACCCTCTTACAAAATGCTTGTATGAGCATTATTGCTTTACGTTAGTGCCTTGGTTGCGTGGGTGCATGTGTGAAATAAGGCAGTAAGAGATTGATCTCTTATGCTCCTCTCTTCTTTATTATGTTTCTCCTGCACACTTGTGGTGTTTCAACAAGTGTTTCGAACATCGTTCGAAGGCGTCTGTGTGTTGGTATGTGTCACATTATTTCAAAGCGGTCATGGTCATGGTGTCAGTTCACGGTCGATGAGATTTTCCCTCGTAATGAGAAACCAGTAGGGTTAATAAATCACCTGCTTTCTCATTAGAAAAAATAGTGTTGAGTCTGCTATCGCTTTCTTTGTAAAAACCAGTTGTGTCACCCCACCAGTTTCTTTTCAATCATTTTGCCCGAGACTCAAGCCTTCGCAACACAAATCTGCAATAATGCAAAGACAGTATTACTTTGTAATCTAATAGTTTTCCCTCTTCAGCTCTAGATTAGTGTTGTGCTTTGTAGATTATATCATTTTCTTCGATATATTATCCTTTTTTACCAATAAAAAGGGAAACAACTACAACAATTATGAATTATACCATTTAGTTGGGCCCATAATATGATTCATATTCTGCCCTTCGAACCTGCCAAAAAGCATATCCACAATTAAATTTATCATTGATGCCTTCAAAATCTTTTGTCAGATTTAGTCTTACCTCTTGTATTCCTTTGATTGTTGTACCTATTCCTTCCTCTTTCACGACCACGGTTGAAGGCCTCTTCCGGATTGTCATTTTTTAGATGGGCCCGATTCTTGAGTTCCCTTTTTGGTCTCTCCATTCTTCTTTTCTGATAAGTTTATTGTTGACTGAAATGCATGCTCCAAGGCTTGTTCTGCAAACCTGTTTAACTGATTCCATCCGGATCGTTTTCAGTCTTCTTCTAGACCTTTTAGATCATTAAACCTCACCAACTTGTTAGATTTATCATGTGTGCCTTCAAAATCTTTTCTAACTGATTCCATCCAGGTAGAAGATGATTCTCAGTCACAATTTAGAATACACCCACATTTTTATTGCATTTTTGTTGCATTCTTTAGTAACAACAGTAAAGCAAAAGCATAGCACGAAGTTACAAGAACTACTACTCACAACAACACACAAGCCCCCAATAGATTCAAACAAATTTGAAGTGCATTAGAAGTTTTACAGAGTTGTACTGGATTCCCCTGTCACTGCAGAGAGGAACCGCTCGGATTCCTGTTCTCAACTCCGACAAGGGCAAACAAATCTGGCCTCCAAAATCATCCTTGGCAGACATATCATACTCGAGAACTTCAATACGTAGTAAAGCCAGCTCTGGAACTGTCAGTGGGAACTCAAATTCCTGATTCCAAGTTGGGGTCCAATCATCCTCAACCACATTTGTTCTCATCATCACAGAATCAGCTGGGACTCCAGCAATTCCAACCTGTATACAGATTGATCAGTCACTACATTCTTTTTCACAACTTTCATGTCTTAAAGAAAAAGAGATTCCAAAATACCATAAAGAAGTGAGATATTGATGCATGCAGGTGCACTATAAAGAGATAAGAAACACCATTCTATAGGTCAACCTCAAAAACCATGTTGGTCATGTGTACAATAATGCCACTAAAACTAGTTTAGAATGGCATTCAACTTATTTTAATTTGTTTCGTTGAGAAACACCGCTCAACGGAGTGAGAAACTACAACGAGTCCAAGTTACCAAGAGAACATGGAATTGACAAAGCCAGGAATGTAAAACGCATATGCAAATACACATTTTGTGCTCAGAAGAAACTGGCTCGCAGGATCAATATTCGTTTTCTTTTTCCTTGTAAGCTTATTTTCTTTTTCCTGGTAGCTGAAAATTGTATTTATCATTTTCTTTTCTTCATTTTTCCTTGTAAACTTATTTTCTTTTTCCTGGTAGCTGAAAATTGCCTTTTATCGTTTTCTTTTCTTCCTTTTTTCCTTGTAAAACAAAATCCTTCAATTATCATACCCGGGTGTAGAAGTCCGGTGGGGAATATGTATCAAAGTGTGTGTGACGAAAATCCTGGTACCATCCTTCACCCATATACACTGTCACCTGTCTTGTTACATGAAAGTTAAAATCAGAGGGGGAAGGAAAAAGGGTAAAGAGATCAAAGAAAGTTAAAAATATCTAGTACAGATCCAGTTACCTTCAAAACTGTCTTCACTGGTAAACTTGCTCCAGGATCAAAGGCTTCATCCTTCAATAGAAACTCTGGCTTTTTAACATAGCCATTCCCACCATTAGCTCTGAACATTCCCTGCATCAACCAGAGATATTTTCCATATCCCTGTCACAGGGAAACCCACATGTTAGCACACAATTTAATATTGGCATTTCTGCTAAAGCTTAAGCCATTCGAAGAGAACGAAAAAGTTAACTAAGAACACTGTTTTACCAAGTACAAATTATGGAATTATATAAAATTTTTAATCATTGAGCACAATTACTAACAACTTATTATGCATGGTACTAATACAATGCAGTTATTTTATTCAGGCAAATTTAAATGCCGTAGCAGCTGACAGACACAAACTTGTCAATTTAGCTATGTATTGTTAATTTGTTATATCTTTTGTGATGCTAGTCGAAAATCTGGGTAAAGGATGGATGATTTCATCAGGTTGGCAGCCAGCATAAAAGTTTTGCTAGATATCTTACGAGATTAATCACGAACTATCATTTCAATTTTATGCTAGGGTGTTCTCAGGGAACGACGGACTGCAACGAAACCCAATTGTAGTGTTAAATGAGCAAGGGTTAGCTAGGGTGTCCACCAAAAATGGCGTGCTGCAGCAACGACAAGTATTGTTTTTTACTGTGCGTGCATACACACACACACACACAGCAAAATTTGGTTGAGATAGCAATAGAATAATATGTAGAAAATTTAAATTTTACCTCCAATAGATATCAAAGCAAGAAACTTAACCTGCATGTTAAATGCAACCATCTGAGCTCCATGCATCCACCCGATCAGTGGATTATAATTTGACGAGTTAAAGCGTGTACCCTTTGGATATACCCTCAATAAATTCCGCTGGGTAAATCTAGATCAAGCCAATCATTATAACAAAAACTTGGACAAATTTGGTATTCACAACATAATACAGAAAAGAATAAGCTAAAAAGTAAAAAGATGCCCAAACTCGAAGAATGGCTACCTAGATAGAAACCTATGGCACTACAAGATAGACCATAAGATCACCCTGTTGGAACAGAATATATGGTGCATCTGCACCCACAATTGGATGTGCCCCAACCAAGAAGATATGTCCAAGGCCAATTGTCAACTATATCAGATGATTGTA
>JAUPMG010000013.1:15247650-15261208 GCA_031762675.1 Pachysandra terminalis | reverse complement strand
GTTATAAAACCCTTTAACACAAAAATAAAGTTGTCGGCTAGCACGCATTTGTCATTGGAACTTCCAACGGACAACTTCTTTTTTTTGGTCAATTTTAAACCCCGACTTTTTTAACGCGTTTTTTTGAAAAAAAAGAACAAAACGCGTTTTAAACGTTTTGTTGCAAAAAAAAGGCATTTTTTTGCTTAAAGAACGTTTTAAATGAAGTATTAAACGTTTATGCAATAAAATGAAAAAAATGCCGTTTTAAAAACGGCGTTTTGCTAACAATGATCAGGTCAGACCGAGGGCTTGAAAATTACGACACAGCATGACCCAATAAATAATCGGATTGGATGGTGCCATGATCGGCACTAAAAATCAGCACGTGCAACCCGTTTGTACCTCACTAGCTAGCAAGGGCTTAGGTTGGGTCGAGTTGGGAGAGTGGAAGAGCTGTAAATGGGTTTGAGCTTAAATGGATTAGGTTGGATTCAATCCGTTTACTAACGGATTGAAAAATCATGGAATTGAATCTAACCAGTCAATAAACAAGTTGAATCAGTTTAACATGTTTATTTTTATTTATTTAATTTTAAATTAGAATGAAATCTAACCTCATTTAATATATTAAATTTTAATAAACATGTTTTCATTTTAAAGAAGAAAAATATGTAATTAAATTTATGAATAAGTTTTAAAATATCTATAAATAGTTATAAAATATAATTAAAAACCTATAAAAATTCACTTAAACAAGTACCCCACAGGTTGATGGGTTGGACTCGGGTTGACCCGTTTTGAAATAAGTTGATAAAACCTTAACCCAAACATAATCCAATTAATAAACGGATCAACTTGAAACCATTTATTTGAGTTGGATTCAGAAGGATTGACGGGTCAATTCAAAAATTGCCAACTCTTTTTTTTTTATTTCGGTCATAACCACATGGTGTCCCACACCCACATAAGTGTAGGACTAATCCACGTTCGGAGCGGGAGCATTAAAGGTAAATCCCTGACCACAAGTGTTTCTAATGGGATTCAAACTCCAAACTTACCTCTGGAGATGCCCACTAGAGCCCAACTTGCTACCAACTTAGCCATACATCAATGGTTAAAATTGCCAACTCTATAAAACACACGAGTTATTATTTGGCATTTCTCTATTATCTAAAAAAAAGAATATATACTAGATATGGACATAAGAAATTTCGTGGAAAATGTATGTTGGGTATAAGGACAGTCCTTTATTGAATCTGTTGTTTACTCGTGTGATTATAAGCTCTTAGTCTGGCTATCAGTCATGGAACCAAAGTCGTCTGAACAAAACTGTATCTCCATGGCAGTTTCAATGGATTCGTTTTGGGTAGGGTTGAGCATCTATATTAAATAAATAGAAATATATTTTTTTTATAGAAATGAATTTGCTTAAAATGGCATTAAAAAGCTATTATAAATTAATAAATAGCAACACTATTTTATTTATATATTTTATAAATAAAGTATAAACTATTTTAATATTAACTGTTGCATATTTTATTATTGTATAATTGGATATAAATGGTTTGAGTTCCTGTTGGGTGGTTTTGGGCCTTCTCAACTCTAAAAGCTAGATTAAGAGGTGAAGCTTTTTCTCACACTTATAAACCGACTATTTGTCCCATCCACAATCGATGTGGGATTCCCAACAATCTCCCCCTCCACATCAGGCCCTGGGTTGGCTCACCATTGACTCGTCTCTCCCGGCTCCTGAATCGGAGACTGTTGAAATCCGGACTCTGAAATCAGTGTTAGGTGGTCTTGAGCTTTCTCAACCCCAAAAGCTAGTTCAAGAGGTGAGGCTTTCCCTCACACTTATAAACTGACCACGTGCCCCATCAACAACCGATGTAATCCATTTTTTTGATTGTACAATTGGATATATCTCTTTTTTATTTATAAAAAATTACTCAAATCAATAGATTTATAAGTCACCCTTGCAATCTATTTCTGGTGCATGGTATCAATCGCATGATGCCATGCATACAATGATAGAATCGGTAACCGGTTATTCCGACTAAGGTGGAAGCATCCAATTTAGGGTTGATTTATCTCTTTAGGTTTTAGATTGATTAGTAACCGGTTTTATTGTATTTCCACGGCGTCGCCTGAAAAATTGCACCAAAATATCACAAATGATTTAAGAGAAAATCGAAAATTATAGGTATAATATAGTTTTACGATATATCCAAAAAAAATTTCTCTTTCTATCTTGGCCGTAAAGAGGAAAGTTCCCATCACCTTCTCATATAACAACAAGTGAACTTGTTGATTGGTACTCTGTTGATTGATTCTCTTTTTAATGATTATGTATATTCGTTATATGAATCATGGGGGTTATTTTTTTACGTGAATACGGTATATATATATATATATAATTGCAAGCATCGATATATTTGAATTTGGATAGTTAAATCCGACTCAGATCTAAACTGCTATGATACAATCATAGCAAGAGACATAATAGTTATATTGTAAAAAACTTTTAGTTGAAATTCTTTGAGGAGGTTTTTCTTTTTTGAATAAGATCCTCTCAAGTTACAATCACCTCTTAGTTGATTTGAAATCAATCAGAATACGATAATGGGATAAAAATGTTACATCATTATTACTGATAGTGATTTTGTTCTTGCGTGATTTTGTGCTTAAAACTTTTTAATATATTTTAATTAGGTTTTTATTCCACATGTCATATTCTAATTGGTTTCATATCAACTAGCAGGTGATTGTAACTTGAGAAGATCCCTTTTTGTTTCCAAGGTAAAATATAAATATCCAAACGAAAAAATTAGATGGAAAAAAATTGAAAGAAAGAGCAAAAATAAGAGAAAAAATAAAATAAAAAAGTGTTTTTATTAATTAATTACCATTAATATGTAAATTTTTTTAATTACCATTAATTGTAAATTAACTTCTCTTGTAAGTCACTAGAAACTATGTTGAGTCTCATCAGAACACACTTTAATTCACAGTTTGTAGAACTTTATTATGGTTGTACCATCCATTAGTTGAATAATAAGAGAATATTAAATTTGTGATCAGAGTAGGAAGTTGTCTTGTCAATTGGTTGGTGAAAAACATTTTTACAATTAGAAGACTTGATCAAATCCCTTGATTGTTGGAACATATTATGATGCTTTACAATAGAGATTAGACCAAACCTGTACATGATATTTGTACCTTTTAATCGGATGAAGATCTTATGTGAACCTGAGCTGTGCAAACTTTTATGAATCTCGCATGAGGTTGACACTAGTTCTAGACGGGCTCACGGAAAAGGGTGGCTATCGACGAGTGTGGATCTTCTATGATGAACACGCGTGTGATGGGCGTGTTGAGAGACAGTCCCAAAGGGAAAAATGATATATATTTTTGCTCCACTTGACATGCTTTATGGGGCAAAAATTTTATTTTGCCCCTCGGAGCTGTTTCTTAGCACACGCCCATCACAGACGTGCTCATCACAGAGGATCCGTGTCTGGCTATAACCGGTTAAGATAAAAGCCTGTTAAGGTAGAAGGCGGTTTTAGGTTCATTAGGTCTTTTAGGATTTTAAAAATGTAAATCACCTTTCTTAATGGGGTCCTCATGTGAACAAGTGTCAATCTCGCATGAGATTCACACAGCCCAAGTTCACAGATCCCTCAAATCATGGAACTGTAAACAAATATACAAATATTAATTTACCAACAAATGGTCAAATCCATAATTAGGTTAGGAGGGAGGCAAATCCTTTGTGATGAAACATCATGGTGATGGGCGTGTTATGAGAACCACCTTTGGGACTAAGTTACAATTTCATCCTCTGTAAAACACCTCTTCATCGGACTAAATTATAATTTTGCCGTCACCTATGTTTCTCATAACACGCCCATCACAAGAGTGTTTCATCACAAAAGGATCTGCCTTCGGTTAGAAGATATTTATTAATTTGGATAACCGCACGGGCCCATTGTCGGTGTAGATCATAGATTGCTTCAATAATTAGAACAAAAAACAAACTTAGAATTGGTCCTACTTTTGATAAATACTTCTGTGACTTATCTTTAAGAAACTTGTAGAAAAAAAAACATTGTAGATACGGCTGTTAACGAGCTTGACCCGAGCTTCAACTCGTTTGGTTTGAATATGAGATTATATATTTACTTTCTTATATATTATATATAATAATAATCATCAACTATAATATTTATGCATTTGTACTTGTCTACGATTTTTTGCAAGCGAAGTCGGAGTCCAAAATATTTTAACAATCAGAGTCTAAACCTAAAATCTTTTAATGAGCTTAAGCCTTGCTCAAGGTTTACAAGCTCTAGTCGAGCGGGAAAGCTCAACTCGTTTACAATCCTAATTACAAATCCACGGTACTTTTAGAGAAAGGCAGAATCGATGAGAACGCCCTTTATTGTAGTTGTGTTGATCTATTACTCAAATCTTTCAACTTGAAACCAGTGTTTTAAAAACTGTACTAGATCGATTAATCGAGCATGTCATGCCATGGTGTACCTGACATATGTTAAGAAAGAAAGATAAACAAATATGAAGAATACAAATCTAGCACACACAAAATAACGATGTACGTGGTTCGACAATGGTGTCTACGTCCATAGATTTAGACCCAGTTCCACTGTTTTCACAAGCTTAAAAAAAGATATTACAAGAATAGTTACAAAAAATATGATAAATACCATGTAATTAGAATTAAGAGCGGTTTTGGCTCAATACCCGTTCAGTAGGAGTGCGGATCCTCTGTTATGCACCCTGTGTTATGGGCGTGATATACCAAATTCGCTCGAGGGTTTGCCCTCACCTGTTGCACTTTATAAAGACAAAATTATCATTTTGTCCTCAGACGTATTTGGCATATCACACCTCAGACCACGGGGCTCATAACATAACAGAGGATCCGAATCCATCCAGCAGACATCCCTTCGGAGACACGGGTATTACCAAAAGAAAAAATAAAAATTCTAAGACAGGGTAGTTTTGTCTTTTATTGAGGATATAGGATTGGGTACCCGAACTTACTCTGTTTCGTCATACACCGTAGGATATAGTACGTACAACAGAGCACATACACAAATGTTTGTTTTTAATCAGAAATAAAAATAAATAAAACTCCTGAGAAATAGGAAGTCCACGTGCTTAGTCAAAGCTCTTTCAACTGCCATTCAAAAAATGGAAACAAACGAACGAAGCTTCGAGGAAAATTCCCTGACCACAAAAGAGATTCTCCGAAGCAACCCACTATGGTGCAGCAGCACACATTAAATCCCACAAAAAGACCTTATTATCACCACGTAGACATGAATCTTTTGTCCTATTCGAGGTCTGAAAGGCTGCGTTGCACCAAGCCGCGTTGCTTCGTTACCTATCTCATACGGAAGCCAACTAAACCATACATCAGTTTCTAACTTTCTATCTATATAACGATTCCAATTTACGCAAAACGTGAGCGAAAGAGCGAAGCTTGTAATTATGGAAGAAATCTGAAACAGAAATCGGTTTCACTGTGAGTGAAGTGAACGGAAACCTCAAGGGCTCAGGCGATTAAGGAACTCCGTCAAGGACGAAGAACAACACAGAAGATGTCGTCGTCTTCGTTGAGCAAGAAGTCCGAACTTGCGATCGTCCCGAAGGATGGAAATGGATTCGTCGGAAAGTTTCTGGAGAACATACAAGCCGTCATCCTCGGCACGAAGCTCTCGCTGCTCATTCCTGTCATCCCGTTGGCAATCGTCGCCGAGTGCTTTCACTTCGGACGAGTGAGTTTGTGATTTTGTTTTGTATCTAATTAGGTTAATTTCGTCTGGTTGTGTAGTGATTAGAAAAGCCATTGATTAAGAAAGGTAGAGGAGAGACAGCT
Organism: Pachysandra terminalis; assembly: GCA_031762675.1. Classification (NCBI taxonomy): domain Eukaryota; kingdom Viridiplantae; phylum Streptophyta; class Magnoliopsida; order Buxales; family Buxaceae; genus Pachysandra; species Pachysandra terminalis. The sequence continues at coordinate 15,255,321 of JAUPMG010000013.1, read as the reverse complement.
TCATGAGTGACTCGGAATTGGGATGAGTCGACTCGGTTTGTTGTGTTTCTTGTTCTTCTTGATCATTTTTGTTGAATTGCTTTTTCTTTTTTTCCTTCTTTCTAAAGTTTAATGTTTATCTAACAGCCTTGGATTTTTGCTCTGAGTTTACTCGGACTCATCCCTCTTGCTGAACGAGTCACCTTTCTCACTGAGTAAGTCGGCAATTTTCGTTTAACTTGTTACTTGAGGCAAGGTTTTAAAGATCGGAACGGGTCGCCGACTGATCCCGTTGGTTCTGGGCTGGACCGCCGGTCCGGATCCGGTACAAAAAAAAAAATTAAAATAAATTTCAGACCAGCGCCGGACAGGCGGAATCGGTCGTTGGACCGGACGGACCGGCGGTACCTGTCGCCGAATTGCCGGAGCGGTTGTATCGGTCTCCAGACCTGTGGTACCAGACGCCGGACCGGTCGTCAGACTGCCAGAACTGATCGCCGAACCGCCGATCCATGACTCAGTGATACTTCCTTTGTATTGCGGGTTGGAACCGAATCGGTATAGTCCGGTCCAGTCCGGACCGGCCGGTAGGGACCGGTATTGGCCGATCCTTGAAACCATGACTTGAGGGAATGTTATTGCCAAACCCATTTTGGCTGCATATGCACACACTAGTTTGTTAGTGTGTGTATTATGTGTGTGTTTTCTTAACCTTTCACTCAAATCCTGTGTCTGTGTGTGTTTTTATCTTAACCTTTCATTCAAGGGATTTGAATGTATGTGTGTTTGTGTCTATGTGTTCTTAACCTTTCATTGAAGGGATTTGAGTGTGTGTGTTTTTTATCTTAATCTTTCATTTAAGGGATTTGAATGTGTGTGTGTTCTTAACCTTTCATTAAAGGGATTTGAGTGTGTGTTTATCTTAACCTTTCATTCAAGGGATTTCAATGATATATTTGGTATATATCACTATGTATAATTTTTTTCTAGTAATGGTACTTTTGTCTTTGAATCAGACAAATAGCAAACTACACTGGTCCTACAGGTATTCTTCTTCTACTCTATTAGAGTATCTATTGTCTACATATGTTTATTATCTTCTGAGTTATCTTTTAATTCATTTGGAAAAATTGAAAATAATATCAAGCCATTTATTATTTCATCTGGATTTGCAGTTGGAGGGCTTCTGAATGCAACATGTGGTAATGCAACAGAGCTCATAATAGCAATTTTTGCTCTCTGTCAAAGGAAAATAGATGTTGTGAAGTGCTCTCTCTTGGGTTCCATACTTTCAAACCTTCTTCTTGTTCTTGGATCCTCTCTCTTCTGTGGAGGATTAGTCAACATCAAAGAAGAACAGAAATATGACAGAGTAAGATACTACTACTGATCATCACTTAGTAATAACAAAACCCAATTTTTTTTTTTTTTTATTTTATTGTAATCTCATACAGTTTCCAACCAGTGTTCTTAGTATCTGAACTTTATCATCTTCGTTGGTTTAATAACAGAAGCAAGCCGACGCCAACTCGCTTCTTCTGTTGCTGGGATTGTTGTGCCATCTGCTCCCATTGATGTTCAGATACGGAGCGAGCTCTGGAGACACACTCATTGCCGATGCTACTCTCCACTTGTCCAGAGTGAGCAGCATCATTATGCTTGTTATATATCTCGCTTACCTCTTCTTCCAATTGAAGACTCATCGTCAGCTGTTCGAAGCACAAGAGGTGATTATTGCTATATATATATTATTAGCTAATTAATTAGACACACTCTTGGGTTTAGTTTTTTTTTTTTTTTTTGTCCGGACGAATTGACGTGGCAAAGGATTGAATCTCAGTAGATTGTGATAGAAAGGCCACTCTGCCTTAAAAGTTGTAGATTAGATTGACTTAATGAGTTAAGTCAATTTCCTGGGTTTTTATCTCAGTAAGTCAATTTCATCTAAATTTTTCAAGGCAGATTGACCTTGCTGTCACTATCCACTGAGATTCAACCCTTCGCCACATTGATTCGTTTGAAAAAATTTTAAAAAAAATCTAAAATTTTCAAATTTTGCATGTCCTTCATGCTTACTTTTGTCTATATTATCAGAATTTCAATGTTCAGATAAGTTTTCGACGAAATTATGAGTATAGACATATGATGCAAAACCGTTTCTTTCTCATTGCTAAAGAATCCGAAAAGGAAAAAAAAAAACGAAACAAAAAATGATCTTGAACATCTCTGATAGTGTAAATCATCAGGAGGAAGGTGATGATGCAGTTTCTGAAGAAGCAGTTATAGGAGTCTGGAGTGGATTGGCTTGGCTAGCGGGTATGACTACTTTCATAGCTCTGCTATCAGAATACGTTGTGAATACAATCGAGGTATATACAATACGTGATCTCAATTATGTCACTTGATTGTTACAACATGATCATCTCCTCTTTAATTACGGGATAATGTAAATTGTAATATGCTCTCTCATTCAGGCTGCTTCGGACTCTTGGGGTATTTCTGTGAGCTTTATCAGTATAATCTTGCTACCAATTGTGGGAAATGCGGCAGAACACGCAGGGTCAATCATATTTGCTTGTAAGAACAAGTTGGTATGTGATCTAGAGTTGTCTTTAGCAACAATTTTTTTTTTTTTTTTGTTAAATTGTTTCTCTGTTTGAATTTACTGAATATGAACTTTGGGGGTGCAATGCAGGATATATGTTTAGGTGTTGCTTTGGGTTCTGCAACTCAAGTTGCTATGTTCGTGGTACGATTTTAAGCATAATCCAAGAAACAAGAAAAATAAACATGAATTCAAAGCTATATATTTCTACTAATCGATGACTAATATGGTTCACTTCAGATTCCCTTAAACATAATCATCGCGTGGATATTGGGTATCCAAATGGATCTTGATTTCAATCTCCTGGAGACTGGTTCTCTTGCTTTCGCAATTATCGTCACATCCTTCAGTTTACAGGTCTGGTTACATATATCCATGACTTTTGTTATTAATCAAAAATTTTAAAAAACTGCTGTTACTTGCAGGATGGTACTTCAAATTACCTGAAGGGATTAGTTCTCCTGCTCTGCTACATCGTCATCGGGGCATGCTTTTTCGTTCTCAGAAGCCAACTCAGTAAGTGTTTGTTGTGCTTCTGATAATATATATATATATATATGTCATTTATCATCATTCCTTTTAACTTACTGTGTTTTGTTTTTCCTAAACTTTAATTCCAGAACCACCAAATGACCTTCCCATGGTACTTGAATCATCTCCTGGAGGCGTGGCAACTTAGAAGGCAAGAATTGCTTCATCGGCGACAGACACACACACACACACATATATATACACACACACACACATATGTGCATGGATACATGTAAAAGTCTGTTCTAACATTCAAGCATGAATATCATGTGCAGGTTTGGCCTTCTGATGAGGTTCTGTTCATCGGCATTCCAAGATGTAGAATTCTCAAGAATTGAATCAGTTGTCAATCCATTCATTCAAATCCACGTTTCCGGTGCTAAAGAACTGAAATAGAGGGTTCTTTTGACTCAAATGCTCAAGGGAGTAGTAGAACTGGTAAATTTGACATGGATTCTTGAATAAGAACAGTTTGTATTGTCTGGAGAAGGAGAACAATTATAGAAGATGGGCATTGGCATGTACATCTCTTTCTATCTGTATTTTATTGTAGAGGAGTAGAAAAGGACATGTTGTTTTTTCCCTTAAGTTTTTACTTGTCTTCATTTTCTTTTTCCTCTTTTTTTTTTTTTGGTCTTTTGGAATTGCCCTCTTAGTAGTCAGTCATGGAAGTTTCCAATTGTTTAAGTCTGTCACCATCACTGCTAGATGGTTACTATTGAGAATGTGACAAACCAAAGAACAATTGAAGTCTCTTAGTAGGGACGGATCCTCTGTTAGAAAACCCCGGTTAGTACCCTGCTAACAAGTAACAACTCAAAACATCAACATCTGTCCTGTGACTCCCATAAGACAGTTGAGGGACGTTATGTGCTTTTGAAAGTTAACGTAATTTTAAAGCTTTTCAAAAATCTTTTTAACTTGCAGCTGATTCCCACAATTTTAAATATCTTTTCATTTCATTATAAAAAAATATAAATCATTTTTAAATTATGACCGGCTCCCACAACTTTAAACATCGTTTCATTATAAATATGGTTTCAAGGATCGGTCTGTTAGGGATCGGCCAGGACTGGTCCGATTTCAGATCTTCTAGGATCGGTCCGATTCCAACCGATACGGATCGGCCAATCAGGTCTGATCCAAATTTTTTTCTAGATCGACCCCAACCATTACGGATCAACTAATCCGGTCCAATCTAGAAAAAAATTCAATTGGCTTTGGATCGGACAAGGATTGGCCGATCCAGTACCAGATCGGAATCGGCCCAGACCAATCCGATCCAGGATCCCGAGAATAAAAACCTTGATTGTAAAAACTGAGAGAGGAGAGAGACGAAGTCGGATCAGAAGAAAGAGAAACACTTTTACATTCAAAGTTTTATTTTCCCACTTCATTTATGTTTTAAGAGCATAGAGATATAGAGAAGAGCAGAGAGAAAGGGAAGACTCCATTAACGAAGAGCAAAGAGAGAGAAGAGCCATTTACAGGTGCATTTTTTTTTTCATTTACAAGTATTCTTTTTCCCACTTCGTTTATATTCAACTTATAATATTTTCTTTGTGGATGGTTCAGTGTTGTACTCATCTCGGGATCCTGATCGGACTGATCTAGACCGATCCCAATCCGAATCGTCGATCCAGTATTAGATCGGCCAATCCTAGGCCGATCCAACTTTTGGATCGTCCTTTGAAAAAAAAATTGGATCAGTCTGATTCAATCATTGGATCGGTCCGAATCGACCGATCCATATCGGTATCGGTTGGATCAATCCAATCCAAAGCCAATTGAAAAAAAAATTAAAATTGGATCGGACTGGGTCGGCCAATCCGTATAGGTCGGAATCGGACTGGTCCTAACTGATCTCGATCCGTATCGATTGGAATCAGACCGATCCTGGCCAATCTCAATCCGAATCGGCCGATCCCAACCCATCCAAACCCCATCCTTAAAACCATGTTTACAATGAAAAGATGGTTAAGAGTTGTGGGAGTCAACTGTAATTTAAAAAGAATTTAAATTCTTCAAAGAAGTTTAAACTTTAAAGTTATAAAAGTTATGGGAGTCAGCTGTAATTTAAAAAAGATTTTTGAAACGCTTTAAAACTTCTTCGAACTTTCAACAAAGGAGAACGTCCGTCAGCTGTCTTGTGGCCCACACAAGACAGATGTCAATGTTTTGGCACGTTAGCAAGGTGCTAACATGAGGTTTCTAACACAGGATCCGCCGCCCCCCCCTTAGGAGGTTTCTATCAAAGGAAGTTTTGTCCTCTGCCATAGATTCAAGGGGGAGAGACATGAAGACTGAGGGGGCCATTATGCAAAGAAAAATTGACAGTTTAAAACTAGATGCATCACTACTAATTACCATGAGGCTTCTTACCTAATCCGACGTAATACTCAAGGCTAAATCCATGATTTGGAGCTTAAGAACCTCTACAAGGGTTAGCAATTCTTGACGCATGAACGAATTTAATTAAATAAGTTAAAATCTCAATAAAATTCATTGAAAGTAATGGACCATCAAACATGCATGATTCCGATCCGATACCTTGGAGCCTTGGCATCGAATAGCGAGTACTGCAAAATCACAACTCGTATTTGCTAGACCCGAATCTTCTGATACGAGCCCCTCACATGCCAAATACACTAGAGGGTAAAATGATAATTTTGCCTTCATAAAGTACAGCACTGAGGATAAAATTACTATTTTACCCTCCAGTGTATTTGACATATTAAGGGCTCATTTCAGAAGATCCTCCCTCGTATTTGCTAGAATGGCCGTAGAACAGGATTTGTGCTATCAAACCTAATTAGTTCTAAAAACCGAAAGAAGTATTGTTGTTTGATTAATGGAAGGTTGAAATTATAGAACAAAATTAATGCATTTGACGAGAGATGTACAAATGGGCCAAGCCAAGCATGTCGGGCCAACCCGACAATTCATGCCATGCCAGGCACAGCACGATAAGCTTTATAGTGTCGTGCTGTGTCTGGGTTCATGGCCCAAGGCATGGCCCAGGCACGATTGAGCACAAGCATTGATTGGGTTTTAGCTAGACTATGGGCAAATGGATGAGTCATGTATGCTTATTGTTAGGTCGTGTCATGACGAGCTGATCCTGCATGATTGGACACCGCAGGCTCAGGCATGGCATGACATGATTTGTGCCACGTTAGTCCTTTGAAGTTAACCCAATGTGGAGTCTATTAAGGGTGACATCATATGAGCAGGGTGACTAACCCTTAGTCCTTTTGAGGGTGACTAACCCTTGTCGAATTGATCATCTCAGGGTTGTTAGCCTCTAGTGAGATATATAGTAATTGTCTCTTTCTTTGAGGTTTCTTTATTGCAGGAGTTAACCTATAATCAGGATAGTTAACCTTTGATCATGATAGAGATGACTGATGATCTCATATTAGGCCAAAATACCATTAGTAGAACTGAAGTGGCCTAATAGTGGAGTGGACACTGTTCAGCGTTCACACGCGTGAGTTAGTGGAGGAAGCAAGTTACTGCTTTATATACATGATGTGGCATATGCGGGTGTATCTTATAAGCGTATGTATTCGCTTTGAGATCGCGCCATGTGTCTAAAGGAATTAATTAGACCAGCGGATCATCAATACTAAGCTAAGCTTTTTTTGTGACTTGAGCCACTTACAAGCCGAGTTTGAGCCCAAAATATTTAACAAAAGCCCAACAAATTTTAACGAACCTAAGCTGAGCCTGAGCTCAATTTTTTAATGAGTCGAGCCCGAGCCTTGCTCAAGGTTTACAAGCCTGAGCTGAGCTGGGCAAAGCTCGACTCGACTCATTTACAGACCTACCCAACACATCACGATAAGTATTGAGCATGCCACAATAGGCTTTATAGGGTCATGCTAGACCTGGGATCATGGCCCACAATACGACACAGCCCAGGCGCGGAACACGACCGGATTTTGGCCATATTAAAGGCTAAAGCACGAGCATGGCCCAATATTTCCCGACACAACACGATAATAATCATGCCTCGAGTCAGGCTTTCAGGGCCTAAATTAGGCACGAGCCTTATCGAGTCGGGACGGCACATGCCGTTGAGATGGAGTCACCTTGAAGTAGGGATGTACAAACGGGCCGAAGCCCGACACGGCTCGCACGTGCCTATGCCCGACACGGCATGCCACGTGGCGTGCCATGCTCAGGCATGAACCCAGGGTCATGCTGTGCTGGGCCTAGGCCCGCGGCACGGCCTGGGCGGAGGCACGGACCCAATACGAGCAAGGCCCAGCATGAGAACGGCCAAATCGGCACTGCGGCCCGTTCTGGCTTGGTCCGACCTTTTCTAGCCAAAGCTAGTCATTTTTTGCCGGAGACGACTAGTTTTGGCCGAAATTGAGTGGGTGCCAACCTAGTTGGGATGTGCTCATGCTATAGTGATGCAGTTTTTCATCTCATACAATTTGTAATTTTTCAAATTTTGAAATAATTAATAAAGTAAATATTGTATTTGTTTTCAATTTTTGTTATCCAATTTAATGTAAGTAGACTTATATAACTTAGCAATTAACTTA
>JAUPMG010000013.1:15233858-15247550 GCA_031762675.1 Pachysandra terminalis | reverse complement strand
GTCTATAAGAGAAGGGTGCCCAAGTGCTTATAAACCACCAACTAATCCCATACTTAGTCGATGTGGGATCGTAACATCTCTGATACCATTTGTTAAGAACACATTGGGTAGAACTCACCCTCATAAACCGGTCAATAAGAGAAGGGTTCCCAAGTGCTTATAAACCACCAACTAATCCCATACTTAGTCGATGTGGGATCGTAACAATTTCCCAGTGAATTTGATAGAAAAGTTAGGTTACGGTTTTACAGTTGGATATTCGAGAAAATTGAAACAACTCGAATGTGGTGGGCTCTAAATTTACATCTATGTTGTTACAGAGTTCAAGTTCCATCACATCCAAATGTGATTTTGGTGGAGAGATATGGGAATGGTACTGCAAAAAGGTCCCTACTCAAACTTAACGATTTTAAGCATTATTGTTAACACACACACACACACACACACACACACACACACATATTTATATATTGTTCTTTTTGTAATGCGTTACACCTGGCATCTCCTTTAATTCCTTCAAGTTTAATTTTTAAACGGAATTGATGATGTGAAAATCAAAAAGCATGTTTTAGCATTGTGATTCTTGAACATTGGGTTTGATATAGTAAGAAAATATTTGTTTTTCTTCTGTGCAAGTAGGTACATATTGGATGATGAGTCGCGGGTACAAACTTGTCTGGAGGCTCCTGCATCTGTAACAAATAGGTGGCACGAGTCAAACTCCTCGGACTCAGAATTATCCTGGCTTCCTGATATCCTTAAGGGTTTCATTTTACCTTCTGGATTTCCAGGTGACGACCATTCAAGAATTCCACTTTTCACTTATTGAAAATTAATATTGAATCCTTTATTTGTAGATCATTGTTGGATAAGATTCTTATCTAAGTATTATGGGTGGCATTAGAATTATGTATAAATGGATTATTGGGACAAGTGGCACTACACGTGGTAACCGCTTGACATGTTTGAAGTATGAGATCTCCAAGTCCAAGGTGAATAGTCAACCCAACTGGATCATTAGCAACATCCTGGCATTAAGTGTATGACATAATATGAAACAATATAACATAATATTTAGTCTGTTTGTTAGATAAGTTGTGACCTTCCAAAAGATTTTAACACTGCAAATGGTTATAATCATTCAGCGATGCTAAGGGTCAAACCTGGAGATCTATCTGACATCCTAACTTAGAGAGTACATAAAACCTTGTTGATCGTAAACCAGTAATAAATGTAAAAGCAAACAAGATATAGAAGATCAAAGTGCACACAGATATATGTGGTTCGGTGATGTGCCTCTATGTCCACTGGATAGAAGAAGTTTCCACTAATCAAATAACAAAATAGGGTTACAACTTATATACTCCAACCCAGTATACTAAAACTCCCCAATATACCTTTACTGTACTTGGGGGGATTCGCCCCCCACACCCCCCATTCCTATGGTACTAACCCAGCACAAGCAAGTGATTCTAACCCAGGGAGGGGCCTCTCCTATGGGCTTCGTTCTGCCCAATGGGGGCCCCTCCCCCTTGGATCTAGAGACTAGTGAATATGAACCGCTCTCTCTAACAAACTTACTGTACTCTCAGGTTTTTCTTTCCACAGAAAAATAAATCTATTTTTCTGATGTGATTGTTTCTAAGTGATTAAGTATTTCAGAGTAATTATGTGATTTTTCACGTCATCTATTTTTTTTTTTTTTTCTTTGGGTTTGTCTTGTTTGTAATTATTGTCTGTTTTCCATTTCACACTTGGTGTATGATGCAGGATCAGTATCAGAAGATTATTTAGAATACATGCTGTTGCAGTTCCCTACGAATGTTACTGCATGGATCTGCCACGCATTGGTCACATCAAGTCTCCTAAAGGTACTTTCCACTTGAACTTGGTCCAAATCATCCTTATTCTTTGCAGGTAAGCTGGACTTGGGCATGCAACTGCTTGATTGCAATGCGCATTGCATTTGTTTGAGCTAAATCCTAAAGTTCTAATGTGAACTAGGAACCAACGTGCCTTCAATTAGTTGGTCTTCAGTATCATTGCTTATGGTGTTCAAGATTTGATTACCATCTTACCAAATTCTTCTTTCCTTTGTTGAAATATATCGAATGCAGTTCATGATTTAGATTGTAAGGCTATCAGTTAGGAATAAACCAAGTTCTTAACTTTCAAAGTATTAGTTCTTTTCAGTCAAATGCTCGGCAAACTTTTATCTATATTTGCGTTATACTTTGACATATCTGATAAGAGAATATTCCTTACCCTACCAAATTTTGGATGTCTGCAATTCTCATGTAGGAAGAGCTCATTTAATATACCTTTCGAATTCTCAAGTTATTGCTGCTTTTGGTTACTGGAAAACCTTGTATAATCAAAATATCAAATGAATTCCTATTACTTCTATTTATCAACGTTAGATTACTTACTCGCATCTAAGTTATTCTCTTATATATATAACCCACCTTCTTTTTCATGGGCTTGTGTCATCTCTTTTAATTATCTTAATTTCAGATTTTTTCGAACAGGGATTCATTATACTAACGACTTTATGTGATAGCAAACCAGGCCGTGGGGGTTGGCTCTTTTTCAGGAACTACTGCTGCTGCTTCTGCTGCTGCAATCAGGTAATGTTTTCGTCTCTTGATTCAACATTGTGTTTTTGCTTTCCATTTAAGTCTTCAACCATCGATAAGGGATTGAAAAATATGCATGGAATTAAATTACCCATCGGTAAAAGAAATAAATTCCCTCTGGATTGTTTTTTCTTATTTGGATGGTAATTTGTTGTTTTATTCTGCGCAATAAATGCTAGACATATTTCTGTTCAATTTGGAATTAAGCCATATATTTATAAAGGAGATATGCTCATCAAGTGTGCTCATTTTGAGTGTTGCTACAGATGGATATCAAAGGATGGCATTGGTGCTATTGGACGCCTATTCATTGGTCTGACAATCATGACATAAAGCTAGAGGAAAGAAAGGTAAGTGGTGAATATATTCCAGTAACATCGCTACGTTTTGCAGGTGGGCGGTTTGGAAATCTTTTTGATGATGACCCAAAACAATGGCGTATGTATGCAGACTTTATTGGCAGTGCTGGAAGGTGCCAATAACAAGTTCATCTGTTTGAGATGCTTGAAGTTAAAATGGTAATGAAAGTTAATACAATTTATTACACTGGTGGATCTATTATGCAGTATCTTTGATCTTACCACACAATTGTATCCGGCATATTTCCTCCCTCTCGCGTCTCTTGGAAATCTTGCTAAGGTATTCCAAAATGCAGTATTTCTTCTAACACTTATTTCACTTATCTCAAGTGTTTCAATTTATTAATCTCAATTCTTAATACATTGAAATATAGTCTTGTCACATTTTCGGGGTATGTTCTTTGTGAACTGATGTTGCTTTTCTTGATTATAAAAGATGCATTACTAGAATGGATTATTTTATACCGACTATTAGTACTATTTCTTTTTTCTTTAATAATTAGTCAGCTAAAATATTTCACACCTACAACCTGCTCCTACAATCAAGTCTTGATCACATTGGCGCATGTTGACTGACACAGTAGATACTTGAGCATTTCACTAAATCTACTTGTTGATACTTAAATAGGCTGTGGCAAGAGGACTAAAAGACCCTTCATTTCGTGTGATCCAAAATCATTTTGCAGTCTCAGCGAATCTAGGAGAGGTTGCAGCAAAGGTATATCGTGAATTCGTTCATCTATACTTATCCCATGATACCCTTAAGCTTATGTATGCTGCTTTCTGTTATTAAGATATCTTATCTTTATTACCATACAATATGGTGTTCTAACATGTGTTATCTTACGAGATTTTGTCAACTGCAGTATCCTCTGGTTCCCCCTCCAGACAGTTCTGGTTAGCTAGGAAATGGAATAAATATCTATACATTATTGTTGCTAATTTTAAGGAAGTCGTGAAACTCGACTTTGATGGGTTTTCTTTGAGAACCTGGGTTCTTCAGGTAATGGAGAGATAGTCAGAGACCATGATGGCTGTATGTTGCATGCCTTCTCTGGTCCCATAGGAGGGGGAAATGCAGCAAGAACTGAGATGTATGCCCTATTGATAGGTTTGAGGGAGGCTGTCTCTAGGATATTCGAGGCTGCAAGTGGAAGCAACTTGTCTATTGTGATTTCATGAATGTCCGATTATGGGAGTTGTTCATGGAGGCTAGTGCATCTTGTGCGTATTGCTTGTGCCTTGTCACATGGAATGAACATCTTATTCAACCATGTTTTTCACCAGACTATTGTGAAGATTTAGTATGAACAACATTCTCATGTTTTCATCTTTCCTTTCATAAATTTCCTGAGGATAGTCCTTTGATTATTCTATTCTTCGTAGCCATCTGAAGGTATATGGAACTTCCATGACAGAAAGCAATAGGAAGGGATCTCCGACATTTTTGGTGAAATTCTGACTTGATGACTTGAAAAAAGGTTCTCCTTGATGGGTTAGAATTATGGTACGAAATGTATTGGATCTGGAGAGGATCAAGCTTGATCTCTCTCTCCAGTTAAGTTTTATCGCATGTGAGTCCAAATCCGGATCTACATCCTACTCGGATCCACTCTATAGGATCAAGATCCAATCAATATTATAATTAGTTGACCTCAGGTCTGATCCTAAATGCATATTGTAGTGTTAAAGAGGGTCAGATATGGACTTGGAATCAATTTATATACTACAAAGCATATATTAGTAAATTAGAACGTACACATTAAGCATATAAATTATTTATCTCAAAAACATGTTAAACCAATAACTTACTGAAATGTGTAAACTTAGTGGAACATACCACCATGAAGTGAAATGGAACTGACAGCAATGAGAGTTCCTGCAGCTCTGTAAATCCTCTTTTTGAATTCTTGACTTGTATTGAAAAATAGATGTCTTTAGAAGGGAGGCCCATACTTTGTCCGACTCCTAGGTGAATCTTTAAATCTGTACTATTCTAGTTGAAGATATTTGAAAGGATTTCAATTTCTTTAGCAACTTCTAGCTAATTACTATCAATAAAGAATTTAAAATAAGCGTTGGTGTTACAACCAAATAAAAACTAAGTGAAAATCTACACAATCCATTGTGGGACCCATATGCCCCAAAGCTTTATGATCAAATGAAAGTCTTGTGAAATTCATAGGACCCTCACAGCTATCAGGTCAACCCTAAGGGACTTTACCTGTAGCATAGCTGAAGATCAAGGTTTTAAATTTCGATTTCGCCAGAGGGGCCTGGCGAAATTTCGCCAAATATTGCCAAAATGGAGAAATATCACCGGAATATTTCGTGTCACCAAGCTAGAAAATGGCGTGCCTGCGAAATTTAAAACCTTGCTCAAGATATGGAATGTTGATCTTTTATGTTGACACCTAACAACTGCATCACATATTCAATTTGAGCTAGGGATTAGATATATTGTGTAATCATTTTTGTTTAAGAAGTGCCAGACAATTGTTGTTTATGCTCCCTCTTATCATAGCATTTATGCCATAGTACTATTTATTATTATTACTTGTCCAAAATCCTGCTTAGGTGCTCAAAGTCTTTTCATCTTCTTCTTCTTCTTCTTCTTTTTAACTAGTAATGGAAGTCCTCAAAGTTATTCAATTCAATGTTTCAGGAGGAAGTTTGGGAAGTAGCAGCTCAGCTGCTAGGCCTTGGTCTAGGCATACTGGTCCTGGTATATTATGTACTTGAATCAAAATGGCCACTTATATTATCCTTTTTAGGATTTTTCTTTCACTATTTCTATTTCTTAAGCCTATTTTTGGTTGGATGTGTGGCTAAGCTTTGGAGTGATAATTGCATTTGCAGGATATACTTGGCCCTGTAACATCATATCCAGTGTTGACATGTACATGGTTGAGTGTGCGGCTGCTGCACCTTTGGCTACGTTATAGGTCACTTTCGGTTCTAAGATTTAACACGGTAAGAATATCTTATTCAGAGTTCATTTAAAAAAAAAGGCTTAATGTTGAAGGAGTGTCATTCTTATGGAGACATGCAGAATTAAGTGTTAATACACTCTCCACAGGAATTATCTACAGGAAGAAAAGAAAATAAAACAAAAAAATGAAGAGAGCATCGAATTTTCAGAACCGGGATAGGGTTCTACATATTTCATTCCCTCTTAACTCTTTTGGCAGATAAATCTCAAACGAGCTCGTATGCTTGTGCACTCACACGTTATACACTCTACTGTTCCAGGTGGCTTCCATGCCCTACTTAGTTCTTGCCTTACATTACTCTATTTTATGCTAGTGACCAACTAGATTGAATATGCTTGGCTCAGGATACGTTGATTGCAATAGGGAAGAAAATATTTTATCCTGGGAAAGATTTTTAAAGCCTTGTATCGTTTTTGGTGTATCCATGCAGGAGATGATTGGTGGTGAGAGAACTAGTTCTATGGTATTATCTTATCTTCTCTGGTATTATTATGTATTTGAGTTTTATTTAGCCATCGAAATAAAACTACAGAATTATATCTAATTTCAAATACGTCAAGGGAATGTCATGTATGTCAGACCACATACCTAGTCAACCGAGAACAATATTTGGTGTAGCCAGCAGCGGATGAAACTACATCATATCAAATGAAATTATTACTTGGAACTTATATTACTTGGATTTTTATAAAATGATAACAGAAACTCTTAAAGAATTAATAATCTAAGTATATTTCGAATTAATCATATTCTGAAGAAATTTGTCTTAGAATGTTATGTATTAGTCCATTAGAAATCCCTTTTTGAAGGAAATTAAAATTCAACCGTAAAAAAACTGTGGAGTTCTGGTATCATACTATGTTCCTGAAAGGTAATGGGTTTTTTTGAGCTCCACCCAAGGCCTTTGCTCATAAAATATTTGTCTTGGAACAGGTGAAGGAACTAGTGAATTTGTACGCGAAGGAGAAATACATTCTTTTTGTAAACCAACAACACAGAGACTTGGAAATTGATATTTCATTCAAGGTATGTAATTATATTATGATATGATAGACCTCTGGTTTGGATTCGTTAGGAGACGAGTAGCCTCCTATTTACTGAATCAATCTTGAAACCTGATTGCAGGCGGGAGCAACAAGTGTATCGGTCTTGCGAAGTGTATGGCAGAGTTATTGGCTCCATGAGCATTGGGAAGGGTCAGATAGTATTTTTTATCAGCTTGAGCAAAGCCTCTTGGAATTGCAAGGGAAGTTTGACAATTTCCTTCATCAGCTGGATGGAGCTGGATGGAATATCTATCAATTAAAACTGAAAGTTCCCAGGGATTTTTTCATTGAAGATGTTGTTCCATTGGATTCATCTGAGACTGGTGACTGAAGTGACCTTCTTGTTGTCCCGATGATCTTATTCTTTCATCTTATGACAATGGAAAGTATGGCCTATCTGCAGCGAAGTTTTTTTCATTAAAAGGTTTTGGGCTCAGGCTTGTTAAAATATTTTGGGCTCAGATTCGGCTTGCAAAAGCTTAGTTAGTAAAAATTTTGGTTGGCAAAACGCTCCGCTCGCAAAAAAAACTTGTCTTAGTTCAAAGACATTACTATTATAGTCGATGATTAATTTATTTTTTTGGGAAGATAGTCGATATAATCTAATATATTAACATTTATGTTTAATATTGATATATAATATAAGATATAGAAATATGTCTATCCAAACTTGGTTCAAGCACATTAAGATAATTATTATTATTATTATTTTTTGGCGGACTTGAGATCAGGGACCAGACCGGTCCTGGCCGATCCCAATCTAGACCGGTGATACTCCCCAGTACAAAAAATGGATCACCCAATTTTTTAAATAATTTGCCAGTACAAAAAATGGATCACCCAATTTTTTAAATAATTTTTTTTTGCATCGTCCGAATAGGTTGCCTGACTGGCCGATCTAGATAGATACCGGTCTGGGCCATTCAATTTATAAATTAAAAAAAACAACAAAAAAACATTGGATCGAGTACCGGTCATTGGACCGGATATACCGCCCAATCCGTACCGGTATCGGTTGGACCAGTCCAATCCAAAGCCTCGCGACAAAAGTTGTATTGTTGCTTAGGACCAAACTGGCCGATCCCGGTGCCGACCGGATCGGTCCGATCCTTGACCTGGCCTTAACAGGGTGTCCAAATGTTGGATTAATCAGTGGAAGCAAAAAGACATAAACACTCAAGCTAAACGTTGCTCAACGTGCCAATCGTTCATGAAATTTTTACCCAGACGCCTTGTAATATATTTGAGGGTGATAAAGTAATTTAGAACTTTACACGTCCTTTCTTGATCGATTTGGAAGCTTGAACAATGGAAGATTTCAATCTTACGTCGAACGGATTTTGAAGCCGGTCGACGAACACCTAAAATCGAGAGGTATCTCTCTCTCTCTCTCTCTCTCTCTCTCTCTCTCTCTCTTCTTCACGATCACATTCTTGATAGAACTTCTCGACGTCTGAAACGAAATGAGCTCTTAGTGTGTAAATTTCTACTTCTGTCGACAAACCCAAAAACCACTCTGATTTTTTCATGAATTTTTGTACCCAAAATGTCAGTCTCTGCAACCCCATATGCTCTTCATCTCAATCACAAAGTATCATTCAAAGTAGATTCTTGCAACTCCCCTTCTTTCCTTTATTCTGAAAGCCAAAAACGGTATACTTCAACTTCTATTCTTACAGATTTAGGCGAAAATACAAAAACAGTGAAGGCCCACCAAGGCAGTAATAGGCATTTCTCTGAATTTTGTTCATTATCCAGAAATGGGGTTTTGAGTAATGCTGCTGTATTGCTTCAGTGCGTGGGTTGAAGCAACCCAGACTTTTGTTCCGAAACTTTTTCCTTGATCCTCCAAAACTCTCGTAAGTTTGAAAATTTAGAGTGGGTTTTCAAATTCATGCCCGTTTCTGGAGTTGAACTCTATACATTCAGCCAACTCCTGGAAAGTTGGAGTGTATTGATGATGTAAGACATCTATTTGATAAAATGTCCAAACGGAATGTTTTCAGTTAGAATTGGAATTCTAATTTCAAATTCAAAATTCTCTTGTTATCCGATCACTAGATTCTCAATTCTACATAATTTCAATTCCTAATGAATTGGAACTGGAATTAGAATTCTTAACAAACCTGTCTGGTAACAGTAGGAAGGCTTTCATTCCACTCCGGTGGAAGAAGGAAGAGAACGAAAGACGGCATGAGGTACAGTTTCGATTTCTCTGAATCGGAAACCGAAGAACAGCGAACCGTCACGCCTACACCGCCAAAAGAAGAAGTTGAATGGCTGCCACTTCAAAACCACCCCGTCTTTACCTCCGGCCGTGCCGTGGCCCACCCCTCCGACTCTCGAACACCCACCAACCTCATCGCTTGGGACGGAGCATCTCGCCTCTACTTCTGGGATTCTGACAAGCAGTGCCTTCATCAACTTTCCATTCGTTTAGGTGATCCGGAGCCAACTTCTGTACTCGCCTCTTCATCTTCCAAGGTCAGTTCTCTTACTCTTTTCCCCTCTCTAGAAATCTAATTTTTTTCTCGTTTCCTAAATTGCTCAAATTTAGGGTTAGGTCATTACTTATACCGTTGATTAATTGAATGTTATTCGTGTTAATATTGAAGCATTTTTGGAGACTGATTCATGGAACTTGTGAGCTTTTAAATTGTTTGAGCTTGGTTTGCCCCTTTTTTTTTTTTAAAGATTTCTGTTGATGTTCAAACTTAACTGGCTTTAGGTTTCTCTTTGATCTATTTTGAAAAACAACAAGAAATAGATTATCTATAACACTTCATAAGCTTCAGATTATGTGTGCTTTCTAATTAAAAATATATTTTCCCCTCCAATAACAAGATGGCTAATTGCATTATTTCAGTTCTACATAGTACGACTTTGAAGTTGAAATTAGTAAGAGGACAAAGACAAATAGGTAGAAGCAATTATGATGAATGACAACTCAGTGATCACAATGAGTGCAAGATATCTTCCGATCCAATTTCATGGCAGTACCTTAAGAGGGAAATGGTGTGACACAACTATCAAACAGTCGTTAGAGAATATCGGCTCTAAGTAGTCCAAGCCTACAATATGCTTATGCTCTAAATAACGAAGCAGCAATTGCTGCAGAATTTTATTTCAGAATCCATGTATCACATTCATCAATGCTAGATGATCTTCTAATGGCTTTACAATCATACCTATCTTGAACCTCACTCACCAGCCTAGTCACCAAAAGAAGGGATTTCTTTAGGAAATGTTGTAGCAAATATTTTCACATTTAGAAGATACAGAAGCAGGAAAACAATGTAATTTTTTGGAAAAATAAATTACAGAATAAAAGTCTACTTTGATTTATTTAAAGTGGGCAATTACAGCAGTGATGCTATATGTTTGAGCCTATAGAATTCCTTGTTGTAAATGTGGAGCTATTAATGGTGAGAAAAAGGAAATATAACTACAATATAAGAAAGAAGAAGCTGATATAGCTGTTTTGAATCTGTTGTGTATGCTAGAGGGTCTTTTCAAATACAAGTTTGCATTCAGGGTTACCTGTTACATTCTTGTGATATCTACAATTTGCAGGATTCTTTTTAGCCTTAATAACATAGTGCTCATTATTTAGTTTTGTATTTTGATACTTTGAACATCTATAAAGTTGTAATTTGTAGCTATGAATTTGAGACCGAAAATACACCTTCTCATTTACTTAATGTGGGTAGAGAAATTATAATATTGTATATGTTGATAACTGAATATTTAGATACTTCAGCCCACTAAATCACTCAAAACAGATACCAGCACTTTTAAAACCACTTTGAAGTCCTAACAGTTACTAATGCTTCTTATGAAACCTCATACCTGAACAAGATAATAAGGGTAAAAAACAAAAAATAAAAAAACTGAAGAATTTGAGCAGGGTAGAACAAAGAGGAAGAATTAGAATATTAAATAAAATAATCAAACTTCACAACTTACAACGAGGCTTATTCATCATAGGCATCCCTCTTCTAGTCACTGTTTGTTTTAATTGATGTTGTTTACTTACATGTTAGTTCTTCCATCTGTGGTGACCTATGTGGGCGGGTGCGCGATGCACTGGGCGAGCTACCGCACTGGGCGAGCTACTGGTTGCACAATCCCACATCGCCTGGGCAGGTGAAGGTGATGTACTTATATGTATATTCACACCCTACTATGACACAACGCGTTTTAAAGCCGTGATGGCTGTGAACCCAATCAGAACTCCGCAGTTAAGCATGCTTGGGCGGGAGTAGTACCAGGATGGGTGACCCCCTGGGAATTCTGATTCGGGTGAGCCAAAAGTGGACAATATTGTGTCGGGTGGGGTGGGTCGTTACACCATCTCTTCCAATTCTTCCAACTAAAAATTTATAATGTAGGTGTAATAAATATTTAACTCTATATTACTTCTATTTACATGTACAACACATTGAGTCTTGTATCCTTTTCATTTTAGAATTCACAAAACTTATCTATTCAATATTTTGTTTCACAACCTATTTAGTATTGAAGTATCATTCAGTTTCAGTTGCACCATCGATAATGCCAGAAACTTTACAGGTACTGAAAACTGATGTTCAGATGCCATTTATGGTCAACAGAATATCCATTAATAGAAATGGGTCTGCACTACTACTCACTGGATCAGATACTTTATACATCATGCACCTATATGGACGAACTTCGATGGAAGATAATACCATTATCTGCAGGTATGGTTGGATTGATCATCTTAGTTAAGATGGAGCATATGAGAATAAATTATCCACCTCTCTTTGCTGCATGCATGCTCAAATATGCCATATAAAAGGTTTTGAATATATAAACGTGATGTCACTTGGTGATTTTTCTTAACAATTTTTACTTGGTGAACCACCAAATTTCTTAGAAAATTTCTTTGACTATATGAATGTTGCCTCTCTTGGTGATTTTCCTTGATCCCTTTTACATGGTGCCACCCCAAATCTTAGTATAATTTCTATAATATTGCTATAAGATAATCTCTTTAGTGTCAATTCCTACAAAATTGCTAATAGATCCCTTATTTTTATCATATTTTTTTTCCTTTTTCAATTACTCTCTCCGAGCTTACTTTTTTTTTTTTTTTTCATTTTCTTTCTGTATTTTCAAACTCTTAGTTTAACTTAAATTAGTTCTAATGAATTTCCCAGGCACTTGTTGAAATTCGTATATATTACGTTATTCATGCCCTTTGTGGCTTCACTCCTGCTTCTACCTCGAGTTTTCATGCATACATTTCCACATGTTAATTAGGTTTCCAGGAGATCTCCATGTCAATTCATGACATCATGTTTTGCTTCATTGGAATTGTTTTTCGTTTACATTCTGGCTGCCCACCCTTGCAGTAAGTAATATACTCATGCTGAGATTAATTGTTTCTTAAATTGCTTTCGTAACTGGCTTTATATGTGGATGAGATCTATTTTTCATTACACCAGGAGAATTTCATGATCTCCCTCCCCCCCGATATTGAACTATAGGCCGCCTTGCTGATCTGGATCATCCTTTGATATGGAGGCTCCTGGATCGGTCCTAAGAAATATAATTTTACTAGTTACTATCACATGTTCCCAAGTCTCATCTGTTTCATCAGCTGCATTGCTTCAAGATGGATGGACAGCATTTATTTTTTCGTGCAAAAGAATTTACATATTAGATGGTCAGATCCATTTGACTTTTTTGCCATTAGTAATGCGAAGATCAGCAGGTAAATCAAATTGATGAAATGATGTACTAGACAACACATTGAGTTTTGTAGGGAATGTAATTTTGTACATTGCAATGTTCCATTTTTTTCTCTTTGTGGTGTGATAGGTTTATCTATAAATCCTTTTTCCTATTATATACAAATGGGTATTTGATATTAGCATATCCCATTTGGATTATATTGTTATCAGTTTTCATCTAAAGGCTAAAATTGAGAATGTTAGTTATTCTATCTCAAGGGTCTTATTGTGCCTTGTTATGTTACCATATGACAGGACTGTTTCAGTTGGCCCTCTGACTTATTTCAATAGCAGTAATTTCTTACGCATACGACAAGTTCAATGGCACCCTTACAGTGACACCCATTTAGGAGTCCTTACTTCTGATTCTGTTTTCAGGTATCATTTTCTTCCTTAATACCTCTCTGATTTTGTCTATACTTGAATTTTTTTTATATTGTAAAATTTTACACATTTTCTGGTTCTCATTCTGCATTTATTGGATTGCTTATATGCCACGATATTGCAGTGATTAGAGTTTACTAAATTCAGTTCCTTCCTGCACATGACTTGTTGCCAATTTCTTTTTTTCCCTAATTATTCTATTCGTTGAGGTAGAAAGTAGCGTGGAAAAAAAAGAAAAAAGTTAATGATTCTCCTCCATTCTCATGCTGAAAATTTTAATTGTTAGAGCAGGACCCAGGTAAAGGAATGTTTTTTTTTTTGATAAGTCATGAATATTTTATATTAAGAAAAGAGGAAAGTACTAAAGGCCACCATAGAGAAGAACTCTACCAGTGGCTACAAAACAGAACAGAACAGAAAAGAAGAGAAACATGAAACCGAAAAAACAAAACACCAACCCACGTGTGACCGCACGCAACAAACATATCACTAAACGTCAGCCATGACCAGATCTA
>JAUPMG010000013.1:15202558-15233758 GCA_031762675.1 Pachysandra terminalis | reverse complement strand
TGGTTTCAGATCACAATGAATAAGCGGACAGTGATTGTGATGATAATCTATTGCCAAAGCCACATCAATTGCTATGTTTAGCCTCTCCGTAATACCCAAATTCCTCAACTGATGTCGCTCGTCCAACCCAGGATGCAACCACTTCTCTAGACTCCCATTAGGCATGAATTCAAATACTAGAGCTTCGAAGTCGTTACCTTTGAAATCCATACTTGAGCATGATGTTAAGACCTTGACAAGATTCTGGTGCCGAATGTTTATCAAAGCTCTGCATTCAACTGCAAAACTCTTCGAAGATCCTGGCTCTTGAAGGTTGAATACCTTGACTGCCACAAGGGACTCTCCGTTGTCCAGAATTCACTTATAAACAGAACCAAAACTACCAACACCTAGTAAATTGCTTGAAGAGAATTCATCTGTTGCTTTAGGAAGCTCGGAAAAAGAAACTTTTCTGTATTTCTTGCCCAAGGAATATGATGGAGAACATTTCTTTCTTGATTTTCTTCGCCAGTAAACAATGGCAGAGAAACATAAAAGGACAACCAAAAACAGAGCGGAGCTTATTATCAGGATCAAGGTTATACTTCTAATACTTCTTCGGCGAGACTTAGAGGCACAGAGAGAGGAGCATGCAGGCAAGTACAGTTTAGATATACCTCCACAAAGTTTGTTATTTCCAATGACAAAAATTGCGCTTGCGTTCTTGAACACCCCTTCTTTTGGAACTTCATCTTCAAGATCGTTGAAAGAGAGATTCAAATTCAACAAAATGAAACCTTCTCCAAGTCCTTTGGAATCTTCCCAGACAAATTATTGCATGAAAGATCAATCTGTTCAATACCTTTTATTTCAGCAAGAGACTGAGGAATGGATCCTAGTTAGTAGTTTCCTGCCAAGCGAAGTTATTCCAAGCTTGAGCAATCCCCCAAAGCGCTTGGAATTTCACCAGACAATTTGTTTTCTGAAAAGTTCACTGTCTGAAGATTTTTCAAGCTACCCACATCAGAGGGAATCGGTCCAGTTAAAGAATTTGAAGCTAAACTGAGAGTAGTTGATAGAGAGGAAAGGCTCAACACTTTCTTGGGTATGGTTCCATTAAGTTTGTTTCGAGAAAGGTCCAAGGCTTGGAGGCGACAGCACTCACCGAGACTTGGAGGTATTTTTTCAGACAGACTATTGTTATCCAAACGGAGCTCAAACAATTTGCTGGCATTGCCCATGGAGGAAGGAATTTCTCCAAAAAATCTGTTCCAAGACATAGATAAAATTTGAAGATCACCAAGCTTCCCTATCTCAGGTGGTATGATGCCTGTCAAGGAGTTGTTACTGAAGTCAATCCAGTTAAGATTGATGAGGTTCCCAATCCCTGTAGGAATGCTTCCAGATAACAGATTATGTGACAACAAAAGGTCTTTTAACTGGCTGGAAAGATTGTCCACAGACTGTGGCAATCTGCCTGTAACGCCATTGTCAGTTAACTGCAAGGACACTAGATTAGTGCAATTTGTCAAAGAAGTAAGAAAACTCAAACCATCAGCTCCATTGGTCACAAGCCTATTAAAGCCCAAATTCAGGAAAGTAAGTTTCCACAAACTACCCATGTTAACAGGCACATATCCGTCCAACTGTTATCCGATAAATCGAGTACTTGTAAAAAGGAAGCATTAGTCAGTGATGCCGGGATAGGGCCAGTCAATCGATTACTACTTATAAAAAGAAAGATGAGATTCGAAAGAGTGAGGCCAATGTCATGGGGAGGCCTGCTAATTAGTTGGTTATCAGTCACTGCGAATATACACAACGCGGTGATATTGTTAATCGAGGAAGGTATGGACCCAGAGAAGTTATTGGAACCAAGAAGTAAAAGATTCATTGCAATAAGTCGGCCCAAGTCCTCCAGGATGTTCCCATGCAGCAAGTTCTCACTAAGAACGAGTAAAGATAGAGATGAAAGGTTCCCAAATGAGCGAGGGATGGTACCTGTAAGAGCATTCTTTTTGAAGTTTAAAATGGACAGTTTGGGTAAATAGCTAAGCTCTACTGGAAGATCCCCCATAAGCATGTTATTTTCACAACTAAGGTCGATGAGTTTGAAACAATGGCTAAGCTTGCTTGGAATTTCACTTTGGAGCAAGTTATATCCTAAATAGAGGTGCTTTAACCGAAATAACTGACCAACTTCTGATGGGATTTGGCCACTGAGACTATTGTTTTGAAGGTAAATTAGTCTCAAGAAAGTGAGGTTAGCTACATGGGGAGCTATGGTGCCACTTAAGCCAAGGTCTTGGAGTTCTAAGGACATGACTCTATCATGGTGCCTACGACTGCAGGTGACACCAAGCCATCGAAAAAAATGGTTAGTGTGATTCCATGAGGCTAAGGATCTAAAAGGGTCATTGGTAATGTGAGCCTTGAAGGCAGTAAGGGAGAGATAATCGGTTTCGTTTCTTGAAATAGTGGAACCTAAACACAGGGAAAAGGTGATGGCAAGGAGGGGCAGTGACCAAAATATCCTGGAACTAAGGTGTGGAAACTCCATTAGCAGGAGATATACGTGAAGATGATGATAAAGATGAAGCAGCTCTTTATAGGGAGATGGAGATGATGATAGATATGTTAATGTGGGAATGTTTTGCACACCACTCGACTACTCAAGACTCATGGTGTTGTACTTTCCAAGTCATGTCAAAGAGTCCAAATTTCAAGTTTTCAGTGTTGGAAAATTAAAGATCTAGAAGACGTGTTGAAAATTCAACATTGTCTCCAGCCAACATAGTGAAGATTCATGGAATGCTAATTACTAGCTTTTGCATTGAAACATCTGGTATGAGATTGACGGTAGACTAGTAGTGCAGGGATGAACAACAATGACATCTGATACTTTTCCAATGACTGGCATCACCACTTAACCTGCCGATTGGGGTAAGTAGTGTGAAATATCTCATGCCCGAACCAATTAAATGAAATGTTAGCCAGCAAAACCCATAAGTGTAGGTGGGGTGACATCTAGGACAGGAGAGTCTAATATATTTGATTTTCGTCACCATCTAAACAATGTTCCTGTAACAGGAGTAACGCCCACTCCTTGGGCAGATGGCTTAAGGACTTTAAAGATGTTGTACCCCTATATATTTCCTCTATGAATTGAGTCCTTATAATGGCAGATTTTTAATTCTTTGCCATTAGCTTTGATATTTCTACATCATGAGCGTTAACTAAATGCTCTTACCCATTGGCTCTATGGACACTGGCAAAGCCACTATTAAGAAATTCTCGGATCCAATTGCTATCATCAACAATATTAAAAAAATTAAAAAATGCTTTCTGCAATTAGTTCAGCAACATGAATTTTGTTCAGCCATCCCAATCTATCAAAAATATTTTTTTTAAAACTTGATAATGTATCTTCAAAACATTTTTTAACCAATCCAATCCATCGTAATCCTTTTTTGGCTGAAGTAATCTACACAAAATCTAAATAAGCAAATTTAAACCATCTACTAGCACTAATGGTTTCTCAAACAATAAAGCAAGACTATCAAACTGTAGAAATAGGGGGTGCTCTTGATGCAGTCATCACACTGGAGAAGAAAAATGGCACCTCATTCCTAGTTGACATGGTAGTACTTACTTTGCTAAAACTAGTTTACAAAACCTAAAGTTGCTACATGAAAAACTATCCAACTGAGCTATAGCTCAATCCTGCAGGATAAGGGAAGTAGGCAAATATTCTTGCAGGTGCTTAAGAATTTGAAAATCACACTACAAAACAAACTTGACTTTGAAAAAAAGAAAAAAATATCAAGCATAATGGGATAGAAGTGAGGAAGTAAGGAAATTTTTACCTGCCATCCATCAGGTTTAAAATTCATCAAAATCAGTGCAGCTGATGGACCTATTGGATTCTACTTTAGAAATTGTTCTCTCATTTGCATGGTTGAACCAGCAAGCAACAGAAAGTTACAAGAAACTTTCTAAGGAACTAAATTATGCGTGGGTCCATGTGTGTGTATGTGTCAATATGTATATCCAAGCCAAATATGCCATTAAGTGTAACCCATTAAGTATCACTGGGAGATAACTATGCCTGAAATACTTCAAAAATCAAATGAATCATTTTGTGAAAGCAAAATATATATTTAATTCAACCTATTCTAAAGCCTAGAAATTTAAAGCTTGAGCTTCTCAAGACCGTCAATAAGCAAAAGCAATGTGGCTCTGTATTTAACTACTGGGACAGTTGATACAACCTACAAAAGTTCCATGAACAAAATCCAAACAACTCATCCTTCAAATTCAGTTTTTAATCAAATGGGAGAGTTTCAATTTAGAGATTCCCAACATCATTGAGATGAAAAATATATAAAGCATGCACCACTACAGAGTGAATGTGATACAGAAAAGAATTGCGCCAGAATTGCAAGATTCGAATTTTCCTTATATGACTTCACCATAGTTGCTTTCCCTGTTCTGATAACTAAATTTTCACATAGGAACCTATTCCATGAAATTAAATATTAGTAGTGACAATTGCTTATTCCAGCTCATCTATAGTTACTATAACAATTAAAGATTCATTCAACAAACCAAATGCATACTATTGAATGAAATTACAACACGGCTAAAGGGTCAATATGATATGTTCGACATATAAGACACAGTTAATGTTATATTGTTAGATGATAATATACATGTCGATGCCAGTTAGAAGAAACAGCAACTAACACAAGCAAACTAGTGCATAATGTGGCATTGCCAGAAGTGTCATACCATAAGAATGTTGCGTCTAAGCGGCATTCATAGATGTAAGCCAAAGAGCTAACACTGCTTCTGCGTGGTTCTGGGATGACCCCATGATCCATAGCTACTCAGTGTGGACATGGCATTATAGTGTAACTTTCATTTGCCACAACATGCGCACATACACGCACACACAGACACACACACACACACATTAGCACACACATATTGAGCATCAAAATGACAAGAATATTTGCAAAACCATTGGACTTGGACCAAACAAAATCATTCAAAAATAATAAAATGAAAAATTGATCAGAAAGTAAAGGGGGAGAAATTTACCAATCTCTAGTTCAACAAAAAAGTTATATATCATATTGTGATAAAAAAAAAATTCTTGGAATAAGTATAATTTGATGACCTAACAAACCCAATTGAAAAAACATCCACTTTTTACCTAACAAGGTCAGATGGAAAGGGGGGGAAAATTAACTAGGTATAGAAGACATACTAAATAAAATCAGAAAATTATGGAACTTGCTTGATTGCAACTCTATCTGCATTAAGAGAAATATGAAATAAAAACCAGGAATCATCCATTAAAAAACAAAACAAAAACAAATAAATAAATACAGCAGGTTTCATCGGGTAAACGATGTAAGATTCGCCTTCGAATCTGGCTTCCTAACCCGTCCTTTTGCAGACCTAAATCCAAAAGAAACAAATCAAACATGGCATAAATTAGAAAGAAACCTTCAAAATCATAAATGAAAATAAATAAATAAAAGAAAACCAAATGGCCATACTTATAGATTGATGCTGATTGAATGATTGTTATAGTTGTTTTCCATTTCTTCTTCCGATCAATTCAGAATCTCTCTCCCTCTCATTGACGACTCCGCAGAATGTCATTCCTCGGGTTGGCGGGGGAATTTTCGCCAATTGAACTAAGATTCTGCTATATGCAAACAAGCAGGTGTGTGTGTGAATGAGAGAGAGATTCACGAGAGAGAGAGAGAGAGAGAGAGAGAGAGAGGAATGGAAGATGAATTGAATTGGGCGGGAGAAATAACAACCGATTTTGTCTACAGGTTTACGTAGAACATATAAGTCGGGTATGCCTGACCCTACCCCCAGTCAGGTCAAGATCCGATTTACTATAGGATGATAAACTCTTATAGAGGCAGGTTAGGATTACTAAGATCCATTTGAACCCGATCCATTGGCATCATACTATGAAGTTTCATAATAGAGGTTGGTGTGTTATTTTCATTTTAATAAATAGATTAATCTATCCCATTTAGTCAATGGGCTTTTAACAATAAACATCTTCTTGCTTAAATGATTAGTTGGCAATTATTATTTTAATTCTTGTTTTTCAATGGGTTTTATTTCGTCTGGAGCTTGAAAGTTGAAACAATAGCTAAAATTTGTGCGAATGCATGTCACGCGTCAAGCTAATCATCAATTGGCTGTCTAGTTTACACATGAGAAGTATGTAATGGTTAGTTGAGTGTGTAGTATCATCTACGCACGCTCCAGCTGATGTTTCGGCTTCCATAATCCAGGTGATATGCTCTCATAACGGTGTGTATCTGTTTCACCATCCAGACCAAATGAAGAAATAGGAAATGCACCTCACGATTCAAGCCCTAAGCATATGGTTACCCATCACCAGATGCTCGAAAATCCTAATTGGTCAGTTTAGGGCAGGTTGGGTTAGATTCTTCTCAATTTAGACTTGGCGCAAACTAAAATTAGTTGGCTCGAATTGAGTCCGACTCAACCTCATACTAAACTTATTGAGCTTCAACTAAGTCATCAGAACATCGAGTGGGTGCGGGAGCGAAAGTGAGAGGGAGAGTGTGAGAGCACCTACTTGAAAAAAAAACTTGTGGTCCAAAGTGCCTATAGAGATTCTGCATATATACATACAAACTATACTTAATGTATAAAGACATTTTAATATTCATTTTTATGCTCAACTACATATATAAGAGAAACGACATAATCCATAAAAATATCTCAATTTAACCTTTTATCAATCTAGTTTAATCTTTTTCAGAATAAAACTCATACATTTTTATAATTTTATAAAAAAAACCCCAAAACTCTACAAGAAACCCATGTTTTTTAATATTTTTTCAGAATAAAACTCGTATATTTTTATAAAATCCCTCAAAAATTTACAATTTTTTTTTAATGTTTTTACGCTAATCCGCAGATTAGGAACGATCTCGTGTTCTGAGCGCCAAAACGCCTCCCCATTCAAACGGATTGTGTGACTTAGAGCCTGAACCCAATCCAAACTCAATTTCTTTATTTACCACCTGTAATGGATTTCCTTAAGCTATGTTCGGTTAGAAGGAATTTGTAGGAAAGGAAAACCAACTTTCTAACGAAATCTATACTAGAGCTGGCAATTTACGACCCAACCCGACCGACTAAAAGGGCCAGGGTTGACCCGTTTATTAAATGGGGTGGGTCGGGTCTATGCTTGTTGATCTGTTGGTAAACGGGTCGAACTTGACCCCACTCGCCAAACCTGTGTTGATCCGTTTATTATTATTTTTTATAATATTTATTAAAAATATAATGTTAAATAAAATAATTTATAATTTTATTAATTTAAAATAAATAAATAATTAAAATTTAAACAGATTGACAAATTCGATCCGTTTATTGGCAGGTTGAGTTCATATTGAAGTTTTTCTAGCCCGTTGGTAAACGGTTCAAACCCATCCCAACCAGATTACAACACGACCCATTGCCACCTCTATTCTATACAATTGGTTGATTAGAAAACATTGGCTCATTGAAAAGTATTTTTTCAAAAGCGTCCATTTTCAATAAAAAAAAAACCCAAACTTTTTCCTTTAAAACCAATGAAAAACAATAAAAAGAAAGGAAAATGCCATTTTTTATCCTTTCTGTCATTTTCAAACTAAAGAAACACAGCCTATGGAAATAGAGTAAAAAATATGTCATATGGAATTAGTTGATTATTATATCAAACTTGGCTAATTGGCATTATTGCTGGATTGATAGGGAACCTGATAGGAAATCAACATGACAAAAATAATTAAATAGAAGAAGGACAAAAGAGTATAATTTTGGAAGGAAAGAGGTTTGCGTTCAACTTGCAAGACTTATCCATTCAAGCCATTATTTATGAACAGAAAACCTTATTGGTAAAGTACATCAGAATGTTATTATTATTTTAGTGACAACTAATCTTTTTTTTGGTTTTCCGGTATATCCCAGGCTTTGCTTAAAATTATTTTTCTCAAGTACTATCGAGCACCGAAGCGAGAGACCTCTCCCAACAAGGTTTGCTGCATCTACAAGGACTCGATATTGAGATTACTTACTCAACAAAATTTGCTGCATTTACAAGGACTCAATATCGAGACCACTTGCTTAAGCGACCCGAGCCCCTTCGAACCATGAAATATGCATTTTGGCCAACAAAACTAAAGGAAAGTCTTAACTCTTTTGAAAAAAAAAAAAAAAAGGGGAAAAGTATTATTAAGTAATTTACCCTTCAAACTTTGAAGGGGTGTATGTATTGTGATTAGACTATAAGGGTGTTTAAGTAATTCACAAAACAAGATTTTTTGTTGTTGAAAGAGGGAACTTGAAGCGGCACACGGTTTTCCCCCTTGAAATTTCCTGGTTTTGTGAGTTCCCAGTAGTGAGACTGACAGAAAGGATTTTGAACCAATCAGAGTTGAACACATATGAGTCTAGGGTGTTTTCGTCATATTATTATTATCAGATTTCTGAAAGGAAGACGTGTTTAACAATGATTGGATCAAAACCCTGGATTTCAATCGCCTAAAGGCTAGGAAAAATGTACTTCTTTTGTGATAAGGAGGGTTTTACAGTTTTCGCCCCATCTTCCGCGGGATACGCCGTAGTTGCCTTAAAATATCATAAATACCCCTATCCAATTTAAGTAGGCTCTCCTTATCCTTAAAGCTCCGAGTCTCTGACACGTAGTTTGTTTATCCTTAAAATATCATATAAATATCCCTATACAAATTGAATAATGAGATCGCGACGGGGTCCAATGAGTGGTCGTTGACTAATAGCTTGATGCATTTCCACGTGGATAGATCGAAGACGTCCAACTTCCTTTGTCCTTTTCCGGAGGATGATAAAATCGTAAAAACAACAACGATGTGGGTGTTTTTTGTCATTCTAAATAATTGTACAAGATAAAGTACAGACCGCGTTGTAAGGTCAGGACGAAATTTGTAATAAGGTCATGGGTATTCTAGTAATTTCGATATGTCCTCGATAACGTATTCGGATTGGCTTCAAGCGACTGATTAAGGCACACACGCCGATGCACAGTGGGAGATTTCGAGTTTGGAGAAGAAAGATCAGCAAACCCGAGAGAGTGAGAGAGAGAGAGACGCAGAGGCTTCAAATTAGGGTTTTGTTGGAACGATGCGTTAGTAGTTAATTGTTTCTCTGTTAATGGTTTTTAATGTTTTAGTTGGTTAGAAGAGCTGAACAAAGGAGGAAATATCTGGGGATAACTAGGGTTTCATCTGGTCTTTGTTTTGTTGGATGGGAATTAGTTGCAGATACAAACACGGCCATGCGAAACTCATTTAAGGACTCTCTCAAAGCCCTCGAAGCAGATATTCAACACGCAAATACTCTGTAATTCTCTTTAAACATGCTTTCTCCTTGTCTCTGTTTTTTTTTTCCCTATCTATCAGAGAATTTTAATAGTCTTTGTTAATTTATTCAAATATCTTATTTTTGTGTTTGCTTCAGCTCCATAATAATTTATTTTCAAGTTTTTTTTTTTTTTTTTTCAGATTTTAGAGTTTTGGATTCTTGTTAATAGCTTTTTTTTTCCCAATCAATGAAACCCTAGTCGATTGAACTGATTTTGTTGGTGATGTATGACCACTTGTCTATTTTGGGGAAATTCCCTTTTTTACACAACTTTTCTCATGGTGTGATAGCATGGCCATGTACTATATTATTTTATTTTATTTTTTCTAATCTTATGGAATTTGAGTCATGATAGCTTTTATAAAGTGTTATGCTTTTAAACCCTGAGCGTTTAGTTTATCTCCTTGTTATCCTCCTTTGAATGTATGTGGATATGAGATATTGTCCTGAGATTTTGGTCTAATTTCGACTCTGTTCTTGAGGATGGATTTATGGGGTTATTTGTTGGTTTTAAGATTGGTGAGTATTGAACCTTTTTTGTACTTACCATTGTTGGTTTATCTCCTTTAGTTCTTAACGGGATGTCATAGGAGATGTCACAGTGTAATACTTTCCAAGGGCTCTGTTTTAGTTATAGTTTGCTCAAATTGCAAATTTAGAGTAAAATTCTGTTATTTGTTTTAAGGGGATAACCAGCTGAAGCCGAAGCCGCATTGTACTGAATCACTATGTGCTTATTTTTTCTTCCTATTGTGTAAATGTCAGGATTAGAAACTCCTATTTACTGCATGGAAGGGCTTTTAATTGGATGTAACATTTTTGTTTTGTTGTGTCTTTACATGTAACCTGCTTAGGAAAAGATTACCTAACAAATTTGTTCAATTTATGTAAACTTGTACTGGAGTGTAAGAAAGCTAGTACTGGATTGTAAGAAAACTAAATGATGTAATTACACTATTTGTTTTGAGTGGTGGTTGCATTATTTTGTTCTGAAATCATGTCCTGCTCCAAGACAGCGTAGGTTCCTACCAACTAAGAAAAGTAGGTATTTGTAAAGGTGGTTTGATTGTCCACTGGGTTGACAAATTTTTAACAAGATTGGTAATTTGAAGTGCAAATGGGTTCTGAATTTAAGATCCATTTCTCTGGAGTGCAGACTGTTATCAACTTACGTTAGTTGGCATTTGACGTCTGAGAATATCCAGTTCTGTTTTTAGAAAAAATTTCACCATACGAAAGGATATCATCAGGAGGCGTGGTTGTTACTTGAGAACAAATGAAACAAGGAAAAAAATTAGTGCACAGACCAAGCACTTGCTTACGCGTTTTTTTTTTTGTGCAAAATTAAACTGTAGACCAGGGACTACATGAAATCACAAATGCTGTCTTCTTATAATTTTTTGCTTTTAGCTTTATTTTTACTTAAGGTGGTACAACCTTAGTTGGATTGTAATACTGATTTTGTGATGCTTTTTTCTGTGAATTCAGAGCTTCTGACTATCCAAGGGAATATGATGGTGCCTGCCTTCAGATGAGATTATCTTATAGTCCGGCTGCTCACTTGTTTCTTTTCCTTGTTCAGTGGACTGATTGTAACCTTGCCGGTGCCTTTGGATTACTTCGAATTCTTATTTATAAGGTGGGTTCCTTTAAGTTATGCTAGCGGAGAATACATGCTGTGCATGTATCAGATTGATACATGTTACTGAGTTATATTATTATACTATAAATTGCAAAAAATAATTCTGAAGATGTTTTAATCAATATTATCAGAATCGGGCCGGTCAGAAAAGCAGAAAAGGAACAAACACTCTTTCTCTTGTTCAACCGGTTCGATTGATTTTATAATAAATAAATTATTTGATTATATTTCAATTGGCTTAGGTAACTCATTTATAGGTGCGCTGAACATATATACTATTTTACAAATTTAATATTATTATCTGTTTTATTTAACTAATATTTACTAATTCTTATAAAACCAAGTGGGCAAACCATTGATATCGATTCGGCCAAATATTACAAAAAGTTGTTACTTGAGGGGTTTTTTGTATAGCGGACAGGGTGGGAGAGGGAAGTGCCTTTACACCAGTGTGGGACTGTTCCTTCTCAGAATATGGTTGTTCAAAACTTTGTTCAACAATGTTTTGAGGTGCAGTAGTCCCACATCGAGGAGGGGACAACCCCCTTTCCTAACCTCTTTATTTATTTTTATTTCTTTAAATATTTAATTTGTTATTTTTGGGTATCCATACTCTAGACCTAGCCCATAGGCATCTATCCTATATTACCCTCCTTTTTCAGAGCTACCAGTGAAGGTGAGAAGGATCGATCCAAGGCCCTGAGTGTGACAACACCGGCTGTACCGCTATGACAAGCAACACCTTTCCCCTCTCCCAACCTCAGTCTATATAGTAAGCCTCTACACTGAATGCTTAATCCACTAGAGCATGCACTTTTGGGCCTAAATATAATTTTAATTTGTCAGTATAGGAAAAAGTAGGCCTTACGATCTTTAATGTTAGAATTGGATGGATTACAACCTTAATATCTGGTTTAATCAACCCATGACCGCTTCTTCCAGAAATGGTTGAACTGACTGGTTTAAAATGGTTTATTCAAAACCCCGGTTTTGATCCCGAAATGTTTTTGGGGCTTTACATAACCAAAATAATTATTTTCACAGTCCCACCGGTCCAAAGAGCTGGTCCAGTTTCAGCATAACTGGTTTTAATTAAAAGTAGTGAGCTAATTGTTGAAATACATAGAGGTGGATATTATCAGTAAGAGCTTAAAGCTTAATGAGATCAACTGATATATAGATTAGAAGATATTAACTTTAAAAAAATTTCTTATAAATTTTTTTAATTAACTGAAAAGAGTATTCATTTTCAAAACTGAAAGTTATTACAAAATTATGTAATTAGTCCTCTATTTACTATATCATAGACTTCTAATAAGGGTATTTTAAGGTTGAAAATATCAAAATATTATGCCTTAAAGCAAATCACTCGTAAAAGTAGGAGGGTCGTTTCTCTTAATATAATAGTATAGATATCAGACATAATTTGGTTATAGTCATTGGGTCTGTTTCTAAGATAGGTTTACTTCTCTATTTAGCATAATTAAATTAGTCAGTTTTACTTCTTTCTTGTTGGGCGTGTAATGATATTGTGTGATTTTCCGCCAAAAAACAGTAATGATATTGTGAGATATTACAGGTGTATGCGGATGGTAAGACCACTATGTCTATTCATGAGAGGAAAGCTAGTATAAGAGAATTTTATGGTGAGTTGACTTTGAGAAGATAGACATTTCTATTAACTAACAGCAGAATTGTGTTAAAAATGTTTCCAACTGCTTTGCAGTTGAATGTACTTAACAAGTTTGGTTTTCCATGGACAGCTGTGATATTCCCTACCTTATTGCAACTTCAAAGAGGAATTACCGATGTGGAAGATTGTAAGCAGAGAGAAATATGTGCAGCCAAGTACAAAAGCAAGCTTGAAATGGACAAGGGAAAGCTTACAGAAATTGATGTAGAGCGAGAAGAGGAGTGTGGGATTTGCATGGAGATGAATAGCAAGGTTGTTTTGCCCAATTGCAACCACTCATTGTGCATGAAGTGCTATCGAGATTGGTAGGCATCCTACTCCGTGTTCTGTATATTTTAATTCTTTTCTGTTGGCTACTATGGGGCATTTTCAGGCAGGTCTGCGGGTTATATATACTACCCGAACCTGTTGTGAAAGAGGCATTCGAACCCAAGAATCTTGTATGACAAGAGCGACTCTACCATGTTTGTTTGGTATAATTTTCTTATACCTAGTTATATTCTCCTTTTTCTTGTGTGCGCACTTGTATTTCATGTAGAGTCCAACTTGAACCTCCTCTCGAGTTTCAGAAAAACATCCACTTCCCTCAATTTCAAAATCCACACACAGTAAACAGAACATTACTAATATTTCTTTGAATGGACCAAACTACCCTTATTTACGAACACGTAGTGTTATTGGAGCCCCCGTTGTAAAAAATCTCTACAGTTTTTCCATTTTATTTTTGAATTTTTGTTTTTAGATATGATTTTGCAGAATCATACCTATTATACTCAGAGCAACAACAATATCCCTGTATTTGCATTTGCAGAAGTATCACTTGGACATTAGTAGATCAGCCAGGATGGTTACTATTGTTGTTCTTATAAACTCATCACTTTGTAGGTTCAAACCTTTTTGTTGCCTCTTATCAGTTGTATTGAAACCTGACGATTTAATTTTTTTCATGGTTGCTACAGGCATGCAAGGTCTCACTCTTGCCCCTTTTGTCGGGATAGTCTAAAAAGAGTGAACTCAGGAGACCTATGGATCTACACCAACATCCATGATATTGTTGATTTATCCTCAATCACCAGGGAGAACTTAAAGAGACTCTTCATGTACATAGATAAGTTGCCTCTTATTGTTCCAGATCCTGTCTTTGCTCCTTATGATTATCATATAAGGTGATGGCTTCTTTACGGGCGATGGAAACAATCTGTACATACAAGTTGCCTGTTGTGTATAACTCTTTCTCTTTCCCATAAGTAAATCTGTAAATCTTTGTTGACTATTGTTTCCACAGGCAACAGCATGTCTATTGCAAGTTATGGACCTTGCCATGTTGAGTAAAGAATAGATTCCAAGTTAAGCTGTTCTTTTTTTCCTTTATCACTTAAATTTTGAAAGAGAAATTTGTATTATAGGTAGAAACCATGCAAAAATATGTCATAGTAATATAGATTTTCTTTCTGCTATCAAGTTTGGAGGGACAAAAGGAACCTACATTGTCATTTGCTTTGGTTCAAGTTACACCAATTGCCTACTTATCTGTTATTATCTTTAGTTTGGATTCTTGAAGCAATTGAAATCTGTTCGAAACAGGCAAGAACTTGAAACATATATTGGCATCTCTACATCAGGTAGAGCATTCCTGCATCAAAGGCTGTCATACAGTACTCATTGAGTAATTTATTATCTTTAGCTTGGATTGCTGTGTTTCACAGATTATTTTGAACTTTGGTTACTTCTCATGGTTGCTCATTTAAGAGTTTGCAGTCGATTTGAACTACTACTGTTAGATGTTACATTTTCACTGGTTTTGTATCTCTTTGTTAGAGAATAATGGGTGGCTCATATTCACTAGTCTCTAGATCCAATGGGGGAGGGACGTGAGGGTAACTCGTTGTGCCAGGTCAGTACCATGGGGTTGGGGGTGGAGCCTCCCGCATACGGGAAGGGTATATTGGGGATTTGTCCTATATGTCGGGTAGGAGTACAAGTTGTAACCCTAATTCGTTTTTGACATGGTGGAAACTGTCTCTCCCGTGGATGTAGGTTTTGCCGATCTACATATATCTGTGTGCATTGTTTCGATCTTTGTTTTACTGTTTATTCCCTTTGTCGCAATATTGAAACTTGCAACTTACTATAAATAAACTTAAACAAGCTCCAAAGATATTTGTTTGCCTTTGTTATATAGATCAGCAATGAACTTCATAGCCTAGATGGAAAACTTTTTTGCCTGTGGTTAGATCCCGAGTCTTGAGAACCCTCTAGACCTTAGATGCTCTGAAACTACATTCAGAAGATTGTCTGAGTCAAAAGAAAACATTACTCTGTATTCCACCAACAAGAGGATCGAGGATGATATAACCAGAATCCTTTTAGTCAAGGACTCAAATGTCTGGGAAAGTTTGAACATGTAAACTGAGTTCTGCTAGTGCTCAATGCCCGAGTTAGCTTTACATATAAGCCCCATAAAAAACAATGGTCCTCATGCCAACTTAGTTTGTTTTGCCATTGCTGACCAACTAGAAGGCCTGTAGGATAATTATAGTTTATAGTGAGCTGGGGCCCAAAATTTTGTCCATCCCATTTAATACTGTTCAAATTTCTTTGTTTTGTGGTGATGTGGAACCGTCGAACCCACTTAGCGGAGATAGGGTAAACCCGGGATACGTGGCCCCATCCACAAGAACCATATATCAGGCAAGTCTGGGGACTCCAACCTGGGACCTCCAGTTCCTCAGTTGGAGAGCCTGTCAGTTGAGCTGAGCTAATCCCTTCTGTGGTTTGTTTTCATCATCATCATTATATGCTTTATCCCAACTAATTGGAGTCGGCATGAAGAATCCTGTTCTTCAATCACAAACTGTCAAAAATCATATCTTCTGTCAAATTTCGAGTGAATTTATGTATTACCCTTTAGGTAGGGTTGAAAGGATCTCTAGTGAATCTAATGGAGGGGAGGGATTACTGATATTTTCAAGAGCAATTTTTGTTTTTTGGGATATAAAGGGGAACAAGCCATTGAATAGGCAGTTGGTGGTGGTCCTAACTAAAGG
Source organism: Pachysandra terminalis (assembly GCA_031762675.1). Lineage (NCBI taxonomy): Eukaryota > Viridiplantae > Streptophyta > Magnoliopsida > Buxales > Buxaceae > Pachysandra > Pachysandra terminalis. Next base: position 15,217,941 of record JAUPMG010000013.1, on the reverse strand, counting down.
AAAGAATTGATGAGAAGAAATGGAAAGAACTTGGTGTCGGCATAAAATCCCAAATTCATTTCAGGCACTTGTGTTGACAAGTCACTTGGATTTGTGGGCGGCGTTTTGGATTGGAATTTCGAATGCTTTTCATGAATCATATAAGGCCAGGTGGACATATCTCCATTTCCAATCACAAAGTGGTGGCCCAGCTAGGCATGGGCTGGTGCTGGTGAGTGGTTATATCACTGATAAGCTTATTACTTGTATTTCTATTTCAGCCAAATCAAGTTCTGGTAGTTTTAGTTAGTGTGGGGCTATCTCTTCTATTATATGTCCTCAATAGACTACAAACCATGTTAGCTCCACATGATAGGTGGCCTTTTTTACTCTCAGTATCAAACCTGAACAATGAAAAAAAATCGTTTAAGAAATCTATCTATGTATATCCCATTAGAGTGGATTGAATGTTCACGTGCAGTAGTGGGAGTTCTGGGCCCATTCATAATAGAGAAGAATCTCTCATTCGACCCAAATGTGGGTTGCATCCAGTTTCATCACAGCTTGTGATGGTCCTTCCCTAAGTGTTTCTTCTGCCAAATTGATAACGAGTATGAAAATATGAGGATGTAAAGAGAGATTAACAGTAACTATGTGATTTTTGATTCCAAACTCCAGAAGAAGATTTTTTTTTGCTTCTGTCTTGATGGGTATGAAGCAATCTTACCTACATGTTAATGGGGTTCTTAATTATTTTGATTTATCTATCATGTTAATGGGATTGTGCTAAACTGCCACTAATTCCCCCCCTTAAGCCAATGGTGCAAGTTCATGTCGCGATCGAATTAACATGGTAGTTGACTTATTAAACACGGTTGTAGTACAACGATAGGGCCGTAATAGGGAAGCTATGATCGTGATAATGTTGTTATCTGGAGATTAATGTTAGTTAGGCATTCGGAAAGTACCGACACTGCTAGTTGAGTTAGGTGGTTGATCTTAATTTTTTCTGAGGTCGAAGGGTATAATTGTAATTTCCCTTACTGTATCTTTAGCTTTAACTCCAGGGTATTTATCATATTTTTCATAAAAACGTTATTTTGAAACTTTGGAGAATAATAGAACTTGGTGTGTATCGGCGGACATAAGCACTATTTGTTGAACCATGTAAATTTGTGTCTCCTATGTACTTGATTTCTTCTTCATCTTGTTTGTCTTTTCTTTTTTAGTCGATAAAAGAAATTAGATTCCGATCAGGCATTAACCGATGCCGGAAAGCAACGTGATTAGAGGAAAACTAATCTAATCTCAAAGCCGAAATTTGTCGAAAAACTACTTATCATAAGCCATTATTCTAGTCTGTCTCAGAACAACAAACCTATGGCTATATATAGCAGGATCCTATACTCTAATTACTCTCTAATCCTTTCATTTAAAATGGAACTTCCTACTTACTCTCTAATCTTTTCGTTTAAAATGGAAATTCTTTATGTGTGAATGGATGATGACACGGTTCTTGCAATTAGAATAACAAGATTTGAGTGAATTAAGAATGTTTTGTTATGGTTTTATACAGCCCCATAAGTGAACAAAAGCACAAACACATGATAATGATGGGATTCCTCTCTCTCTCTCTCTCTCTCTCTCTCTCTCTTTCTCCCTCTCTCTCCTCTCTCCTCTCTCCTCACTCTCATCAAAAAGCTTCTCTTTCTATATATAAATAAAAAAGGTTAGGGTTTGAGTTGCTTGAATGTCCCTTAATGGGACCATGTGGATGAGATGCTATCTTTTTTTCTTTTTAATATAAAATAGGAATTAAAAAAGGAAAAAAAATAATAAATAAAGAAAAGCCCATAATTCCCCTTGAACTTCTCATTATTTGGTGACACGTGGCTAATTTTAATTTTTTTAATTATTTTTTAAATCTTGCTTAGGAACCTGCAAGAAGCTTAGATTAAACTTAGCTTTGCGTAGTAATGATAATTTTGTGTTCATAATGACAATAGAAAGTGAAGAGTGTATTATTGTCTTGAATTGGGGGTAATATACTTTTTTAGGACGAAAATATCCTCACATGCTTATTAGGCTTACAGAAGAAAAGCCCGTATTCAACTTTTGCTTTGTCCAAGTAAGTATATGGAAGAGATATCATTCATTCACCCAAATATAAATATGTAAGGAAAATTGAGTGCCATATACGCTTGTTATTACAAGATATTTTTAAGCAAATAAACGATGTATCGCCGCTGTATAATATCAATACAGTTTTATCCATGATCATAAATCTTGACCATCGGATTGATGGACTAGGAGTTTTTGATGGATTGGTTATCACAGGATCACTTATGATGGTAAATATCTGATTGACTTCATTGTAATCTACGGTTGTAAATTAAAGCATACCTTTCTCCAAAATCTCTTCATATACATCAATTAAAAAAGAATTTATTTATTACAAGTATGTCTAGAGAGAGGATAGAGAGAAGGGAATCGAAGCAGAGAAATATCCGGACATTTATTTCTCTCCCACGCGCTTTGTTCTGTTCTTCTCTCATATTCATTTCAGAGAGAGTCAGAGACCCCCTCGTGCGCTCTCCAACCTCCTTTAATGGCTTCGTGAATCCCTCTTCCTCTCTGTAGCTCAAACCACTTTGCCTCTCTCTCTCTCTCTCAATCCATGATGGCTTTCCTTCTCTATCTCATCCTCGTTTCCTCTCTGTATATCTCATTCCTCTTCATCCTCCGTAACTCCCGGTTCACCCGCCGGAAACTCGGACTCCCGCCGGGGAATCTCGGCCTCCCCTTCGTCGGAGAGACTCTGCAACTCATCTCGGCCTACAAGACCGAGAACCCAGAACCATTCATCGATGCCCGGGTGAGCCGGTACGGTGCTCTGTTCACCACTCATGTTTTCGGTGAACCGACGGTGTTCTCGGCGGACCCGGAGGCGAACCGGTTCATATTGCAGAACGAAGGGAAGCTGTTCGAATGCAGTTACCCGAGCTCGATCTCGAATCTGCTGGGAAGACGGTCGTTGTTGTTGATGAAAGGGAATCTGCATAAGAGGATGCATTCGTTGACGATGAGCTTCACCAATTCTTCCATTATTAGAGATAATTTGCTCGTCGACATCGACCGACTCGTTCGGCTCAACTTGAATTCTTGGTCCGGCCGGGTTCTTCTCCAGGACGAAGCCAAGAAGGTGCGTAGTTTAGCGTACGTCTTGGAAATCTTTCCATACCTGCTCACGTTAGAAAAATTTGAGTTAGCTAGTTACTTGGTCTTTCTATTACTGGTTGAGTCGATTCGGATCTCGGAAGCATTAGGAGTTTCAGTTCTCTTTTTTGTTTAGAAAGGCTTTAAGATCAAAACGGAAAAGTTTGCCGCGGCGCATTTTAGCAAATTAAGGTTCACGTTAGCAAATTTGAGATCCATCACTGATGACTTATGTGGCGGCGCAAGTTAGCAAAAGAGTTTTCGAGTCTTTCTTTTCTTCTTCGTCTTCTTTTGTCAATACATACCTCTCGCTTTCTATTCTCCTTTTTCTTATTTTGTGTGTGTGTAATATTAATGTGGAAATGATAAACTGCAGATAACATTCGAGTTGACAGTGAAGCAGCTGATGAGCTTCGATCCAGGGGAGTGGACAGAGAAGCTAAGAAAAGAGTATCTTCTGCTTATTGAGGGCTTCTTCACTCTACCTTTCCCTTTCTTCTTCACCACCTATGGAAGAGCTATCCAAGTATATATTTTGTTTCCTTATAAATATATATATACGTGTGTGTGTGTGTGCAATTCCATTTTTATAAGTTGTTGTTTGTAATTGTAGGCTAGAAAGAAGGTAGCAGAGGCACTTGGAATGATAGTAAGAAAAAGGAGGGAAGAGGTGATGAGGGAAAGAGGAGGAGAAGAAGCAAATAGCAACAATAATAGCAAGAAGAAGAAAAAAGACATGTTGGGAGCTTTATTGGAAGGAGATCAGGGAGAGGGAGAAGGTGGGTTCTGTGATGAGGAAATAGTGGATTTCTTGCTAGCGTTGCTGGTGGCCGGATACGAGACCACCTCCACCATCATGACCCTCGCCGTCAAATTCCTCACTGAGACGCCTCTTGCTTTGGCTCAACTCAAGGTACTATTCCTCTTTCTTTTCCTCTTTCTTAGGTCCACAGAGCATTTTGTATGCTACACGCAGCCGGGTTATAATATTTATATTTCATATTAAAATATTTATACTATGTGATAATTAACTTATATTTAGATATAATACATAGAATATAAGCATGACAGCATAGAATACAAACATTATAGCATGTGCTCAACCAATGATTCAAAGTTATGTGCGGCTCGGGTGGCTCGTGCGCCTAACGCACTATTTAAAGTCTCTCGTACGGACATGTTAGAACTTACTAGTCTATATATTGACATTCTTGAGCGTATATCTTGATATGCCACAGGAAGATGTGCGAATATACGCAGTAAGAGTAGGAGAAGGGTGACGCTGTAAGAGTAGGAGAAGGGTGGTCCGTCTGAATAAGGAGTGACGTTAGCAAAGTAGAAATGTTAGTAAACAAAGTAATAAAGAATGAGATTGGGACCAACAGAGGTTGGCCCGAGTGGAAGGGCTCGGGTCGCTTAAGCAAGTGGTCTCAGTATCGAGTTCCTGTGATGCAGCAAACCTTGTTGGGAGAGATCCCCGCTTCGGCGCTACCTCATAGGAATAGTCCTCGGCGAAGCCTGAGGATACCTTGGAAAACTTTAAAAAAAAAAAAAAAGAACGAGATTAGGAAATGGAATGTGTGTAATGGGTGGTGGTGGTCAAAGTAACGGAAAGTACAGTTGCAAGTAAGTCAATGTAAGAGAAAAAAAAAGAAGAATAGCTAGCTATACTAGAATTAGATTAGAGGATGAATGATGGCATGGCATCGATGGCTCTGTCATCATATCAAAACACGCACGTCTCCCATGTTTATATAGACCGACACTGTCAGGACAGGAATACTCTGAACGTTCGGGAAATCGCAATCTATATACGTTTTAGGGCGATTCAGCACCATGCATTGTCCCCTCGTTTAATGCCTTTTTACTTTTTCTTTCTTCTTTTGTTTTCTCATAAAAGGTTTATCCAATCAGTCGAGGTAAAAGGCTCCATTCTTCATGGCTAACGCAAGAGAGAGTAGTTTAGGGTGTTGGCATTCGGCCCTCATGGCAGAACCCTGCCAGGGCCCAGGCCAGGACTAGTTTCTCAGTCTCCCATGTTACCTATTTACCCTCTTTCTTCTCTCGTTATTATTGAAATTAATTGTATCCTGAATCCCTGATATGGTTGAAAAATAAATAAAAAATTTTTGGTTCCTAACTAATTAGCTCACAATTGATTAGGGTTAATTAGTTCTTTGATTGGGGTGATTAATGGAAGATGATTTGTACAGGAAGAGCACGAGGAGATAAGAGCGAGGAAGCAGAACCACCCGGAAGGTGTTCTAGAATGGAGCGATTACAAGTCCATGCCCTTCACTCAATGCGTAAGCCTTTTAAAAAAAAATTGCATATTCTTGGGTAATTGGGGTACAATATGTTGTTATTTAATTAGATCTCACTAATTAAAAAATAAATAAAAATTTGCAGGTAGTGAACGAAACATTGAGGGTAGGAAACATAATAAGTGGAGTGTTTAGGAGAGCAATGAAGGATGTGAATATCAAAGGCTACACCATTCCAAAGGGTTGGAAGGTCTTTGCCTCCTTTCGAGCTGTTCATCTCGACCATGACTATTACAAAGAAGCTCGTACCTTTAATCCATGGAGATGGCAACACCAAAACCAGGTCTCTCTCTCTCTCTCTCTCTCTCTCTCTCTCTCTCTCTTTCTCCAGCTCTTCATCTCTCCCTTCCTCTCTCTTTGAAGTTTGATCACTTAATATACAGTATATTGATAAATATTTATGACTATGTACAGAACAATGCTGCCGGAGTAGTAGTAACACCACCACCACAGACGAGCCAAGGAGGAGGGATTAATGTATTTACACCTTTCGGAGGGGGGCCACGCCTCTGCCCAGGATACGAGCTTGCTCGAGTCGAAATCTCTGTCTTCCTTCACCACCTAGTGACTCGTCTCAGGTTTTATTTTTCTCCTTCATTTCGTCTTTTCACTACAGTAGCTAGTGGGTGGCGCCGGTGGGCGGTGGGCGGTGGCCGGAGGGTGCTTATTACAAAAATAAATAAATAAACTAATGGGTTGCACGTGCAATAGTGTTCGAACTTAGGGATGGGATTGGGATATTTTTGGCCAATCCGGAGTTGCATCGACAATCCTTATCAGGATTGGCCGAGTCAAACAATGAGTCAAAAGAACAAAAAATTGATAAACTAGTTGTCCCAATAGATTGTTTCGACTCAGTTGAATTTGATCTGATGATCCGAACGAGTTTGACCAACATATGTATCCGCAGCATGGTTATGATAAGGGTAATAACAAGCCAAATCGGTTTGGTTTGGTTCGAGTCATGATCAAGTTGGGTAACAACAAGTTTGAGTTAATTTAAGGGCATTAACAACCTATCTTCTGTTATGAAGATTTCTGATATGCTCTTCTTATGTAAACAAGAGCATGACACGTCTCCTGGGGTTAGGTTAGATTTTGCCACCTTAGGCTGATTTGTATAGAAATATCCATAGATGAATATGTGTAACGTAGTGAGGAGAAAATTTAGAACATATAATGATGATCAATTTGAAGGATAAAAGAGAGAACGAAATGTTTTCTATAGTAGTTTTACTTTCAAAAACTACTAGTTGAAACCATTCAAGCTCAGAATGCATAATTAATTAGAATTAATTTATTTATTTCAAAAAAGATAGACATTGTTCACAATTAAATCCATCTTTATCAAGGAAATGACATATATAAATATATAATTAAAAAAATATTATCATCTTCATATTTATATTGGCTAATTACGGGTTATTCCGACGGAGTACAGTTGGGTTCCGGAGTGCGAAGACAAGCTGGTTTTCTTTCCGACGACTAGAACTCTCAATCGCTATCCGATCATCGTTCAACGCCGGCATAATTAGAGAGATCGAGTTAGAAACAAAGAGAGGTTATGGAGTGAGATTGTAATTTTATTAGCAATAAAAATCCTTGTATTTTAATTATGATAGGATTTTGACGTAATCTATCATTTCCTTTTATACTCTCCATTTTCACCATATTTAGAACAATAAATAAATAATTTAATCCTTTTTTTTTTTTGGCGTACAAACATCGCTTTGATAAGGAATCTAGGTTGCCCACGGGCACGAGATCTGATGCATACGTGTGCAGTTTTTACGTTCGCGAAGTACCGGATGGTTGTGTCTGACAAGGTACGCTTTCCAAAGTTTGTTGTACACACATGAGTGGATGATCAGTGCGTGGGGTTCGAATATCAAGGCAAAGACTTGGATTCGGAGACAGACTCGGGTTGATATGATGATGTTTACGTACATGAGCGTGCTCACATGCGGTCGTTGTCGGTGAGTCTTTCGATGTTTCTTGCTAACGTGTGTATCCAACTACCAATAGGAAACCGAGGAAAAATTGCTAGTGAGATACGCCACTTGCGAAGACTTTGCTTGATTCGTCCCCTTCGTATGGGCCCCACCATTTTTATGATTGTCCTCTTGATCTGACCCCGCATGCTAAGCCAATCAGGTGGCAAGTTCATGAATTTCCCTGCATTCGCCGCGTTTGTCCTAACAATAACCACGTGGATTGCTTTGATGCTTGATTACTTCAATAAGAAGCCTAGCCTATGAGAGAAAATCAGCTGTGATCTACTGTGTGGGTGTAGGGTGCGTATTTTGAGTGAGCTTTATTTGCCATGGTTTTAAGGATCGGATCGGATCGGTCGATTCGGTCGGGATCGGCCAGGACCGGTCCGATCTTAAGCCACGATACAAACTATTGTATCAAGTGGCTTTGGATTGGACCGATCCAACCGATACCTATAAGGATTGGTCGATCCTATCCGATTCAATTTATTTTTCAACTGGCATTAGATCGATTCAATTTATTTTTCAACTGGCATTAGATCGATTCAATTTATTTTTCAGCTGGCATTGGATCGAACTGATCTGAGTGATTCTAATACGGATCAACCGATCCGGACTGATCCAATGACTGGATCAGACCGATCCAATTTTTTTTTTCTTTTTTTTTGAAGGACGATCTAAAACTTGGATTTGACCAGGATGGTCGATCCAATACCGGATCGGCGATCCGGATTGGGATCTGCTCGGACCGGTCCGATCCAAGATCTCGAGGATAAAAACCTTGTTATTTGCTATATGATGTATTACTGAATTGAGTGAAAATGATGAAATATCAGTTAAATCGTATATGTATCTATTTAATTTTAATTTTTTTTAGGAACAGTTGCATGATATATATATTTACATATGCTAGAGCTGATATTTCATCATTTTGAATCCTGACAATACCCTCTCGAAAAAGAGAGTAATGTGAACACAATTGAGACAAAAACTAACCCTAAAGGAAGGTATTATTTTCTAGATCCAAGGGAAAGGGATCGCATAGGACGGAGCGAAGTGACAAGGATATATTGGGAATTTATCATTTATATCGGATAGGAGTATAAGTTATAACCCTAATTTGTTTTTGTCCTAATAAAAATTTCCTCCCTCCCACAGAAGTACGGGTTTATCGAACCATGTATATCTGTGTGCATTGTTTGATATCGGATAGGAGTAAAAGTTGTAACCCTAATTCGTTTTTGACATAATAGAAACTTCTTCTCTCCCACATATGTACGGGTTTACCGAACCACATATATCTTTGGTTTTACTGTATTTATTATTATTGCTTGATCTAATAAACAATAAGAATAGAGAAAATTTTAGAGGGTAAGAATCAATTAGACTGTTATGGTTGCTTATGTTGACAACCAAAATGAGCTCTCTCTCTCTCTCTCTATATATATAGTACAGAGTTTTGTTGAAATTGGTGGCCAAATTTCTTTTGATTCTTAAGAGTTTGGGTTAGGTTGTCATGTCTCTGTCTTTAATAATGTTGTTGTCGACATAACCAATAAGTTTGAAAGAGTTCTCTCTTGATGTACTTTAATGCATATTCTTTTACTTAGTAAATTGAAGCATTTGAGGACTTTCTTGGCCTCCTCCAATCATTCTCTAATCGACTAATTTATCTCTTATGCAAACCAACTTAAAATAATCAACCAACTAATCTCTTCCCCTCAAAGGGTGAAAAAGTAAAAATAAAAAATAAAAAAGGTGCATGTAACCAACCCCACATTACTGTTTACCTTTTGATTCACAGCCAGACATATTGCTATTCATGACTTGGAAAAGGAAGACAAATTAACCAACCCATTTATGTAGAATAGGTTGTCTTGTTATCACCACTCTCTTCAAGTTGCGTTGTCTTTTAGACCTTAGAAGAGAATTTAAGCAATCTCCTTCCATCCCTTTTTTTCTCTTCTACAATCCCAGTTTGTTCACTTTGTTGTTGGGATTACTATTCCAAGATCAATTTTTTTTCCCTCACTTTCCAAAGCATTATATTAAAAATTACTTATGAGAAATCAAATTTGAGTCCCAAAAAAAAACTCATTATCTTAATGATTATACACCATATTTCTATAATTTATATTATATATATAATCATTAATTATAATATTAATGTATTTAGATCAAGCAAAGCTTTTTACGAGCCAAGCCTGAATCCAAAATATTTTAACGACCCTTAGCCGAGCTTGAACCCAACATGTTTTAACGAGTCTAAGCCGAACCTAAGCATTGCTCAAGGTTTACAAGCTCAAACCGAGCTAGGGCAAAGCTCATCTTGGCTTGTTTAAAGCCCTACTATTATTAATGGTCACTTGCAGCTTGTGCCTCCTGAAGCATAAGGTCTGGTGATAGATTCTGCAGGGGGCCGATTCACTTGGGGCCGTTGGAGGTTTATCCGATCGTTAACTTCAATTCTTCAGGGATTAATTGTGGTGCAAACAAGCTGACCTGAACACCTTGGTTAACCAAAAAAAAAACTATTAAAAAAAATTGATCACATCAAGAGTAGTCAACATAATTAACAAGTCTAAAAGACTCTCATTTACCCATTACAGAGAACAAAAAATGGAATACAAATTCTATATAATATAATAAAAGTTTTTATTTTTATTTTTTTTTGAATTCTATATATCAGATAATAAAAGGCTTCTTCATTTCTTATTTTTATTATTATTATTTGGTGTGTTTATGGGAAGGAAAGAAGTGAAAGGAAATAATATCTGAGGCTCTATTTGAGTAACAAGAAGAATTCCCACTACTGAAAACCAGTTTGTATGTGAAAAACGACAGAATCTGGACACGAATGTCGACATCCATGTGTGTGTGCAGAGCAGATTCAGACTCAGAATAGGAACTTAAAGCTTGAACTGACACTGAGAATGATAATATTGGAGACATCCAATATAATAATAGCACTTCATTTAAGCACAAATCATGATTCCTAATGAAAGATTAAGAGAATAATGGTGGTTGGACGATCCTCCATGACTGCTTCTCTCTTTTGCTTTGGAGACTTTGCAACACATTTGATTAAACTTTAATTGCCTTTTAGACGACATAATCCCGACATTGACACATGAAGTTTGTTGGTTTAAAAGGCAGCCACGTCGGTTTTTCCTTAATCTGATCTCATTTTACTTGGATATTATTCATCTAATTATCTCTCTCATTGGATTATACTCTGTAATTTAAGTAATATTTATCTCCTGTAAAGGAGTTTCCCTTTTTGCTTCATCCCTGTAATGATCATCAAAAAATATTAATTCCCCGCGGGTTGCCCAATGGTTATTTGTAGCTAGTGCCTCATGAAGCACCATGTCTAGAATTTAATTATGCGGGAGACTGTTTCACTCGGAGTCATTGGAGGCTTGTCTTGTCGTTAACTTCAGGGCCATAAAGATTAGTCGTGGTGCGTGCACGCCGGCCAGGACACCCAGGTTATCAAAAAAAAGAAAGAAAAAACACAAACATTCAATACAGGTTATTGGTTGTTAAAAGTGAAAGATGTGTAAAGGGCGGCAATGGCCTGGGCTTGAGGGGGCTCGAGTCGAACTTGTGCCCAAATATAACATTACATATGTATGTCCAAGCTCGGTTTAGACTATTTTTAGACTCAAAGGTGTAAACCCGAACCTGGATCAAGTTCAAGTTCAGACTGACTTTTGGACTCAAAGGAGTAAACCCGAACCTGATGTATTTAAAATGCATCACGCTCGAGTCTGGTTTAGTATGATCCTATAAATTCAAATGTTTTACTTTTTTAAATTAAAAAACTATAAATTACGAAGATATTTCTCTTATAAAAAATTTAAAAGCTTTGAGATTTATAATATATACCTATAAAATAGTATGCCTATGTACTGAAAATAAGATATTTTGTATTGATAATATAATATTTATGTGTATGTATACAAAATTTTGAGATTTGTAGTATATTAGATCTATAATTAGATCACTCCAAACTCGGGTAGATCAATTTAATAAACTCATCAAGAGTTCGCAGATCTTAAGATGCGATTGAATCAAGACAAACAAGTAAAGCAAACTTAATGAAAGACAGAAAATAAAGAACACGTACAGATTTAACGTAGTTTGGCAATCTTACCTATGTCCATGGAGCGCACTAAAAATCCACTATATTCTTGAAATTTTACGGTCTAAGAGAAACCTCATAAAAAACCTAATTTCTAAAGTGAAATCTACATATTTATAATAGAATTTAAGAGGCCTGGTATAGAAAATAGAACCGGGTCAAGGACGCTGCTCTCGAACCCCCGCAAGCTGACAACGCAACTTGACCCGTCGCAGAGGCGCTGCCCCTCACCCTCCCCGCAAGGAACGTTGCCCTCGAGCCCCGCGAGCTGACTGCGCAGCTCGACCTGCAATTAGTACCACACACGTAATGACATAGGAAACTGGAGGGTGAAATCTGCAACATCAACTGCAACGTGCATCCACACGCGCCAATGTATCCAAACTTTAAAAGGTACAACAGAGTCTGAATGCGTTGGTGCGCACATGACTTCTTGAATGCATGCTGCAACTTCCGCGCTCCAAACAGTGGCAACCGCTGAACCCATTTAATCCAACAATGCCCATCCTGCTACCTTTGTACCCGGATACGTGCGTGCTACGAAGACAGCAGCACAAACTACCACTTGCAGGCTTGCGTCCCAGCCCAATATATGGAACTGGTTCCTGGATCAGAACCTAGAGGAATTTCGATGGTCCGATCCCAAAAAAGCCCATACATTTTAGTTGAGGAACATTTGGGAATGGACTTCTGAGATCACAGTCACTTCTCCATTTGGGTCGTATGAGCAACATTAACCCATCTGCATAATCCCTTGCTCTTTTAGACGCAAATAGAAAAAACGCACTGCGCACGCCCACAGCATCCCTGATCCATTTATGAATACCATCATCATCATCATCATATGCCTTATCCCAACTAATTTCTTCATGTAAACTAATGCAGATTTACATAAAAGCAATTCAAACAATATACAAAAACAACTGAAAACAATAAAAATATGATCAAATTCAGATTTGAATATACATAGTAGCATGGCATCTCAGATTCAAGTTACTACTACAGGCTATGAAAAGTTGTTGAATCTATACAACATTCAGCAGATTCAATGTTTCACTAATAAATAAAATCCTACAACTAAACGCAACAATAATAGCGTGTATTAGTTTGCCCCACAAGCCTAACTAATCTCAAGTATCTAGCTTTCAACGACAACAATATACTACAAAGATAATGATATACTTGATCATAAAAGATGAGGGATTTACTTTAGCTATCAGGCAAGCCTAAGATATTCATTCTGAACAAGCTATATTCAACTGATGGAAAGAGTATGCATGCAGAGTAAATACAGAAGTAACCTAAGATGGAAACTTGAAAGCATTAAGAAAGACAATTTCCATCTCAGAAGGCAGCCACATATAGCCTAAAGGGTATGATCATACAAAACCCAGAATTAGTGATCTGAATCAACTATAAAATCCAAGTCGGAAAGCACACTGGTTTCAGTCATCATCTTCATCCTCTTCTTCCTCCTACAGATTGGAAAAACACATTAATGTTAGCATAGATTTGTAAGGAAAAAAGTAGACTAAGATGAGACAAGAAGTAGAAGACACCATCAATTCTGTGAATGAACTAATAATGTTAATAATGAATTAGATGTTAGAAAGGAGACAATATGCAAAGCCTAATGCGCACAAAGAGACAAACAGAGAAAGAGAACATAAGAGAAGAACTGAGCGAGGACACCAACCAATACATAAAAGATCACAGAACACTGAAGTAAAAAATGGACTAACATTTTCATGCAGATTAGGACTTTATGTCCGTCGTGAACATGGAAAATCAGACCAATATCTGCTCACTGAAGGCTGAACAGAAAAACTATCAATCAAAAAGGAAATTTTTGTTCCTCTGTACACAAGACACATTAAAGGCAACATGAAACTGTTAAGTTCTCACCTAAATTTACAAATTCGTAGAATCGTATAGTCCAAGCGACACATTTTCGAGTTAGCAGACAACCTTGATACTCAGAATCATCACATCCATTGATCCTATGCAAAATGCGAGGAGTTTCTGAGGATATTGCTAGATCAGGTAGTTTTCCAGCAAAACAAAAAGGATGTTGTGAGGTTAAGCAGAGGTATAAGCCAACTGCAAAGTTTCTAACGAGATCATAAATTGAAAGTTGAAACCTTGCGAATTATGACCTGAATTGCGGTCGTATCAAGGGTGCAAAGATAAGAATGCTTCTTTTTTGTCCTAAACAGAATAATTGAGGAGAGCTAAGCCAATATGCTATTTGAGATTCAAAACCAAGTCCGAGCCATCTTTGAAATGCGAGGTTAAACACTAGAAATAATTGGAATGAATCTACTAGTAACTATCAAAAACCTGCTAATCAACTCCAACAAATCAAAAAAGCAGTAACCATATTCTCAACACAACCACACACATACATGCATATGAGTGTCTTTGTCTATTAAGTACCAACGCACTCGAATTAACATGAAGGATGCTCTACGTCATGCAATCATCCAGGAAGTGAGAACTCAAAAAACTTACCTCCCCACTTTCTTCATCATCTTCGTCATTCACTTCAGATCTTGACCTGTCCGACTCCTCGTCCCCATCATCAGCCACACTTTCCTGTAAATAGTATAAGGTAAGTTTAAGGGAATAAAAAAGCCAGACAAAACGAGACCGACTTGAAAAAGGGCGGCCAATGAATTCATCTGCATTTTGTTGTAAGCTGTCATAAGCTTTTCATACTCAGACTTCTTTTTTTGCTGCTTTGGCTTCGAATGGAGCTTTTTCCTTCCAAAACAAAGACAAGTAGAGTACTCAGGTTAGTGCACAGAGCAATTACCTTCCAGTGTCAGGATGGGGTATAGAACCTACAGACACTAAAGGTTTAATCTACTCCTTTCTTTCTAGTTATCTTGACTAATGCCAATAATGTTACATTTCCATTCAAAAGCACGTCTGTTTATCTTTAATTCCACCATTCAGACATCTCGAGTCACTGTCCCCCTAGACTGCAGTGTTTATGTAGTAAATGAAGAGTCCCTACCAATGTGGAATTTGCTTGCCCAAATTTCTTAGAGATCACGGATCACCGAACAAGAGCATAGCCAAATCAAATTGATCCACAGCACAAAATTTTGCAGAAACTTTACAAACAGAATTTCGTCGATATTTTTAAACTAGATCTTAATCAATTTTAGATTCCCATCTTCAATTATCTTTAAATAATCACAAAAAGTTCTAGTTACTTTTAGTGAATTTTTCAGCTACTTACAGCATGAGACAGGGATTTCCACTTCTCTCCTCCAGCTTTCCCAACCTTCAGTTGCAACATTCAATTACCAAATCAATCTGCTTTAGTTTGTAAGTCTTTCTGAACTCCTCTCTGTAACATTTACATGGCATATATCAGGGTAAATCTTCGAAATTAAACGCATCACTTCGAAATCAAAATTTCCCAATTTACCAACCAATAAATCAAGGAACTCACAGGAACACAAAGAAAGCGCTAGGAGGCCTCGTTGGTTTGTTGGGATCCTTCTTGGCCGATTTTTCCTTCTTTGTTGCCTGTCCTTTGCTGCTGCTTTTATCCACCTTAGGAGCAGCCTTGCGCTTCCCAACCTTTCTGAAAATATGAGAGATACATCACCCATCACTATACCGGACTGTATCAATTCAATGCCGGAACAACAGATATCAATAGCACTGATTTACTCAACAATGAAACCAGAAGCTATTCTTATCATATTG
>JAUPMG010000013.1:15184420-15202458 GCA_031762675.1 Pachysandra terminalis | reverse complement strand
GAGCATGAGTGAATACACTTCATAGTAGGTATACTCATTCTGGCTTTTAGCTTATGTCTGTTGTTTTACTATTTTTTTCAGGCTCAGGAGCATAGAGGTAAAGAGGAAGTCCGGAATGGGTAGCGCACTCTGATAGACTTGATGTTTTAATTTAGACTAAGACTGTGAAAACCTTGAAATCATTAGATTTTAATTATAGGCATATTTTAGTTACTTATATCTTACTAGAACTGTTCGAACTTCAGCTTATGAATCTAAGTTTTGTTACCCACACCTGTAGAGATACGGGGTGAAGGTTGCACTTGAACTGGAAAACCTACGAAATCGGGAATTTCTGGTTCGGGTCGTGACAAAACGACCATCAACATCTCTACAAATAGCACCAACAACAGCAATATCTAGATTGTCGCAGGCAGTATCATCTATGTTAAGTTTGATAAAACCATGTGGTGGGCGAGACCAACGAACATTGATGCATTCCTTAATCTTTTGTGAGCCTTTCAGATGAGCTTTTAGATACAGGAGTGAACGAGTATCCGATTGTAGGGAATAAAAAGGAGAAGAAGCGAAATCAGTGTTCGGGGGGTGCATTCAAAAACCGTTTTGTTAGGAGTGAGCCATATTGCCCAAATAAAACTGGCAGTTGCAGCAGCTAAGCTCATAAGTGAGTAGAGAAATGAAGGTTAGAGTCAAAAAATAGTAAAGCTCAATAACAAGAACTACGTTCAATATAAGAAGAGCTAAGACAACAAATTTAGCTATGCATTTATGATGCTCGGTTATTATTATTATTATTATTTTGGTAAATATTTATTGAAGGTTGTAAACAATTCGGATCACGTACCTTGATGATGCACACGAACCCGAATCTACAACGGAAGATTTCTATCAAACTGGATAACATCCCACGTCGGAATATGTTATTACTAGAACCACATACAATAAATCCGTTGGATTTGTGGAGCCTGAGCTGGTTTGCATGCGCTGTCAGCTCACAGGGGTAGCGCCCCCTAGGGGGAGGGCGAAGGGCAGCGCCCCTGCGGCAGGTCAAGCTGTGCTATCAGCTTGCGGCGGTTCGGGGGCATTGCCCCCGACCCGGGTCCATTCTCTATACCCGGTCCATCAAGTCCTATTAAATATGCAGTTTCCAGTTTCAGATTTAGGTTTTCATAAGGTTTCTCTCAGACTGTAAAAACTTCAAGTTTTTAGTGGATTTCTGGTGCGCTTCGTGGACGTAGGAAAGATCGCCGAACCACATAATTTTTGTGTTCTTCTTCTTTGCTTTATTTTGTCTTTCATATTTGTTTGCTTTACTTATTTTTCTCCTGATTCATCGAATCCCAAGATCCAGGAACTCTTGGTGAGTTTAGATTGATCTACATAGGTATAGATTGATCTATTCCTAACAAATATGAGTGTCTTTCTCTTATAAATATAAATATATATGTTGTTGGGTTCTCTCCAACACGTCAAGTACCAAGGCACGTGAATTAACATATGAAGGATGCTCAATGTCGTGCGATCATCCAAGAAGTGAGAACTTAAAAAATTTACATCCCCACTTTCCTCGTCATCTTTTTCATTCACTTCAGATCTTGACCTGTCTGACTCCTCGTCACCATCATCAGCCGCACTTTCCTGTAAATAATATAAGGTAAGTTTAAGGCAATAAAGAAGCCAGCCAAAATGAGACCGACTTGAAAAGAGGCTGCCAATGAATTTACCTGCTTTTTGTTGTAAGCTGCAATAAGCTTTTCATACTCGGACTTCTTTTTTGCTGCTTTGGCTTCATATGGAGCTTTTTCCTTCCAAAAACCAAGACAAGTAGAGTACTCAGGTTAGTGATGCATAGAGCCATTACCTTTCAGTGTCAGGATGGAGTATAGAATCTACAGAAACCAAAAGTTTAATCCACTCCTTTCTGTCTAGTTATCTTGACTAATGCCAATTATTTTACATTTCCAACTTGCCAATCTTTCAAAAGCGAGTCTGTTTATCTTTAATCCACCATTCAGATATCTTGAATCACTGCCCCCTAGACTACAGTGTTTATGTAGTGAAAGGAGTCGGTACCAGTTTGGGATTTGCTAGCTCAAATTACTTAAAAACCCCGGTCACCGAGCAAGTGCATAGCCAAATCAAATTAATCCACGGCACAAAATTTTGCAGCAACTTCATAAACAGAATTCCTTTGATATTTTTAAACTAGATGTTAATCAATTTTAGATTCCCATCTTCCATTATCTTTAACTAATCACAAAAATTTCAAGTTACTTGTGGTGAATGTTTCAGCTACTTACAGCATGAGACAGGGATTTCCACTTCTCTCCTCCAGCTTTCCCAACCTTCAGTTGCAACATCCAGTTACCAAATCAATCTTTTACTCCAGAAAAGTGAAAAACCAACTATATTACAATACTATCTATTAAAAAAAAAAAAACCATTAATTCTTAGTAACTACTTACAGCTGAAACAGCCTTTACATTAGGATGCTCTAGTTTGTAAGTCTTTCTGAACTCCTCTCTGTAACATTTACATGGCATATATCAAGACAAATCTTCGAAATTAAACACAACACTTCGAAATTAAAATTTCCCAATTTACCAACCAATAAATCAAGCAAGGAACTCACAGGAACACGAAGAAAGCACTAGGAGACCTCTTTGGTTTGTTGGGATCCTTCCTGGCCGACTTTTCCTTCTTCGTTGGCCGTCTTTTGCTGCTGCTTTTATCCACCTTAGGAGCAGCCTTGCGCTTCCCAACCTTTCTGAAAATATGAGAGATACATCATCCATCACTATACCGAACTGTATTGATGCTGGAACAACAGATATCAATAGCACTCGTTTACTCAACAATGAAACCACAATTGCATAGTAATCTGAAGTCTATGTTAATAACCACTTACTCTAAAGCTTAAGCTTTTAGAGAACAGCACAACAATCTATATCAAATGGTTCAACACCCTCCCACACGTGCGGGCTCCGTACGGGAACAACACATCCGTGGGAGAACACAGGGCACCGAAGCAAACAGACACCCGCACGGGAACAACACATCCAGAATAAACACACAAACACATACCCCCAGAATTCGAGCACTCGACCTCCCACTCTGATACCATGTTAATAACCACTTAAGCTTTTAGAGAACGGCACAACAATGTATATAAAATGGTTCAACAATCTACACTACAAAACAAGACACAAACCAACTGACCTGTCATCAACAGGCTTCAACGCTTCCTTTGTATCCTTCTTCACTGCCCCCTTACCCTTGGCAGCCCTCATTGTTAGAGGAATGATTCCTAGATAACGGAAATTCAAAAGTAAAATCACAGCAATTTCCACAGTGCAGAGGCGTTTTCTGCCCTAAAATCTGTAATTTATAGTCACACAAACTGCAAGATGGCAGATTGGCCAAAATGAACAATGATTGAGAAAGTCGATTTTTTTTTGGAAAATCTCCGTAACTAAGTCAATGCACGAGAAGAAGCAGCCAAGTAATTACATCTTGACAAAAGATTCAAAACCACAAGGCCTTTAATCCGGTTAAAGTTTAACCAAAAATCGAGGATAATATATATATATATATATATATTATACAGTAATTTCATAAGTTTGAACTAACAAACCAGAAGTAGAAATCATCGAAAAAGATAATTACAGAAAAATTGGAAAAACCAACAACTAGGGCAAAGTTTAGAGACATGAAAAGGAGAAATTTCAAATTTTGAATAGAATTACGAGAAGTTTTCAAGGGAGAAATCCTACAGTGAAACAAATAATCCTTCCAGAACTCATCGAAAGAGAATAAATTAAGGGTATCTGCAGCTTAATGATCATAAATTATACCAAATAATTAAAGACAAATTACACTAGAACAAATATTGGATCTATACAAATATACAACTAATTTAAATGAAAAAAATTAAAAAGAAAATAACATACTTGTACAAGAGAGAAGCGAATGGCAATCCTATTCCTTCAGAGATGGAAAGCAGAGCATAAGCAAGCAAAGCAGAAAGGAAGTAGTTAAAGGGCAAAAAACACAGAGTGAGAGTGTACGACCGACTGAGACGTAATTTAATAAGGTGACCGGACTAGCCAGTAGACTTATTGTATCTGCGGCCACAGCTCAGTTACAGATAAACGTTGTTACGTGCTACAACCAGTGAGCTGGTTCGATCACCATCATTCTACCAGCGATCTAGCATTGCTGTCAAGATAATCCCATACAGGCGATGACAAGAAGATATTTATGGAAGGTTTGATTAGCCAACACGTAGCGTTGGGCTTGCGGACCATGTGACGTTGACTGGATAATGATCAGCTCGACTTTGTTGGATTTATATAAAGCCTTCTATTTCTTTGTGATCAAAGTAATAACATAGCGTGCGGCGCACAGAGCGATATGATCAAAACGTTCTTCGTCCATCGGATGTAAATCATATTGACCAGTCAACAAAACCTTAAAGCCAGTTAAGCAAATCAACCGTTGGTTCGTCTGCGGTCTGCCCCATCTTATATCTACCAAAGAAGGAGCTTATTATATAAAAATCCCTCTATGCGAATCTCCTAATTTGGTGAGTTTATCCCTTTAAACAGAATGGCAAACCCCTCTCGTTCAAAATATTTTTTAATTGTCTTAAGATAACTTCTACACTTATTGTAAGCACGGATGATGAAGCGATCTGATTAATCAGTTCGGACACGTGTCATAATCTTAATAAAAAATAATTCGTATAATAAGATATGATAGGTAGCTTCAAATTATCTAAAAGCAATACAACTGCTTCTCTCTCGTTACTTTACACGTGTGAATTCTAAATGATAAAATTATCTCTAAGTAATCTCTTCATACGATAGAACAATCACTTTTCATCATAGACTAATTACCATGAGAAGATCAATTCCACAATCTAATTAGCACAAGATGGTCAATTTGTCTAATAGCGAGTCACCCTCAAAAGACTTGATCAAGGGTTTGTCCCTTCGAAGGATAAGATATGAACTTGTCACCGTTAAAAGACTTGATGAAAAGGCTCTTAACTTCGAAAGAATTTCTGTGAGAAAGGCCTTCGAAGGAATGTATATTGTTTATCCCCAAGGAAAACACCATCGAATAATATCCTTTACATAAATCTGTGGGACCCATTATTGTACTTTACTTAAGGGTAAATTCGAAGGAAACACATTATGTCTGATTTCTCTAAAGGTAATTCGATTCTACTGGCCACCTTGTGAGACGTGCACAGTTGCTCTGATTTCCCTTAAAAAGAACATAAATTAACATACCAAAAATAGTTCTTTCAAAAGAGAACAAAGGTTTGAAGTGTATTTGTTATAGGATTCCAATAACTCACTTACTTAAAGATGATTATAATAAATCCCCAAAGTCAAGTGATAAAACCTCAGCAATTTATATATTTTACTAAAGAGGGAATTTGCCTTCTTAAGAATGGTGGGATAAGAATGGCTACGTTGTTTTGAATATATAAGTTCAATGTAGCATTGATTCATGGTTCTTTTAATTTCAAAGCAACCCATTACAAAGCGGGCTCATTTATAATCAAGTGAGTTAGCATAAAATTCCTTCTGGATATTGCTTTTGCACGTTAATTGTGTGTAAACAATGGATATGCTTCATACATGTAGATATTTCCAAGCACAACACCGCTCTGAACATGGTTTTGGCTTACACATGCCCTGATCAAGAGAATATATTTTAAAATATTTTACCTATAAATAGCAGAGTACACACTTAGAAATTTTCGACAAAAAGATCTAACTCCCATCCTATGGGCCTTTGATTGACCACAATTGGTGGGACTTCACTACCCTTTCTAAGTATTGCATTGGTGATCAGGCGGTATAATTAAACCCCACTTTACACGTGACGCTTTCTTAAAAGCGCGTGTACGAGTTTTGGGTATAGCCGCATACACTGAATCATTCCATAAAGCTGTAACGACTGTACAGCCGTCTCTTTCACGTGCCTGCTGTCAGCAGCTGCGTACGGTGATTAGACCGTTTAGTGCAAAGGAGATATTTGAAACGGCTCAGAAATACCTGACCGTTCTTATCACCAAAAATGCAATAGCTTCTCAAAGAAACAACGTTTTTGAATTCCAGCTTGTGGGGGGACGCCACGTGTCCCAACACGTGGGAATGAGAACTTTACTCTTCCCTCGATGGACCTCATTTTCTCGAAGGACGTATTTAGGAGAATGATACCCCTAATAGACTCCTTAAAAAGTTAAGACCTCAATAGATCCTCGAAGTTACATCTATTCGCTCTCTAGAACAGACTTCGAGTGATTTTATTACATACTTTACTTTTTAAATGTAATTTTCACTCAAGGAAAGATCCTCGAGGGAACTTCCTGTACCTTCTAACTCAGGAGTTATTCTTGGATCACATCCATAGACTTTGAAGGACCACTTTTATGCTTTGCCTTGAAGGATCACCAAGCAGGTATATTCTTCCTCATTAAGGAAACCTCGACGGACAAATTCGAGGGACAACCTCGACGGACATATCTGAGTGACAACTTCGACGAACAAATTCCGAAGTGAGTCTTTTAAGGCTAACCACCTCCAGATGGTGAATTCAAAGGAGGCATGTTCCCTCCTGCTAAAAGCGAATTCGAAGTAGGAATATTCCTTCCTCCTAAAGCGAATTCTAAGCTTACCACCTTGAGATGGTCAATTCGTCAAAGGGCTTGTCACCCACAAAAGACTAAGGATTATGTCCTCCTCGAAGGACACAGATTTGGGTTCATCCCCTCGAATGCAGTCTTTTATGCATCTGAATTACAAACTTGGACTCGAAGTCACTTTCATTCATTCTTATGAATTGATGTCGAGTCACATCTTAAGACTTTCACTTCTAGAAGCAAATCCCCAGTGAAAAGGGTTTTAGAAGTTGAAAGCACGTCATCTCCAGACGTACTTCCTGAAGATAGGTTTTCCACGGACTTTGAAAACATCCTCTCACTTCACCTTATAGGAATTCACATGTTTACTTCTGATTTCATCCAAGTAGAAGGCCCTCGGATTGGTCATTGTAGCTATGAACCTTAGGGGATTTCAAAACAACCTCATCTTCAAAGGGACGATTGATCATGAAAACGAATTCCTTGACAAGATACTCTCTATATGGTAATTCGAGAATACACTGATCACCCTGTAAGTACATAGTTGTTCTTGATTTCTTGGAAGGAAGATAGTCGCCAAATGGAGTTTTCCTTCAAAATATACGAATTCAGTAAAGTACCTCATACATTGAATTATCCCCTAAAAGGTTGTTTGAGACAAATTCTCAGAATTGAAAGCACATGGTGAAAACCTCACCGACTTATAAAATATCTGTTTTCTAACTTATCTAAATGGGGTTTTGTCTTATCTGGTAAGGCGGCAGAAGATAGTGACGTTGCTCTTGGAACTTGCGTGAAACGTCTCCTGATTTGTGTTGTTCAAGTTCCAAAACAACCTTTGGCAGAGCAGTTTTTAAGGTTTGGAATGATTTGGTATATTTCTCTAGAAGCAACTTAGCCGTGTTGAAGTTCACCCGTCCCTCAAGATATTATCCAGGAACACGTATCACTCAAGAATTGCTTAGCACATGAGATTCCTCCTCTAAACGCTTAGCCAAGTGACACTTGTCCTACTGAGAGTAGAAAACTCTCTACAAATACCAGTACCCATCCTCCATTGAAGATGATTGGAAATCGAAAGATCTGTGTTGAAACTAGAAACTCTGAAACCTTGAAACAACAGTGAGTAAAAATACTGAAATAGAAAGAGAGTGGTTTTCAACCCGTGAGGTTTTATTGCTCTGTAATTGCATCTTAACTACCTTCTTCAGTTATTACAACATTCCCTTCCTTCTATCCCTTTCTCTTTATCTTCTCAACAGGTCAAAGTTGACAATGAACGCTCTTGACAGAACGGAAGCGCAACGATTTAGACTGTCTTGAGACAAATTTCTCTACATTTTCTCTGGATAGATGATTGTAGGTTCATTAGTTGTCTTTCTATTCTAATATATTTAACATTTTACAAATCCGTCATCACTATCATCACTTCATCAAAAGTTTTAACAAAAAATAAATAATAAATAATTTTTAAGAACTAGGCCCTAATTGACTTTTCGACCCAAAAAAAAAAAAGACTTACATGTTTTATAGTATGTCATGAAAACATAATAGAAAAAAAAAAAGAAAAAAATAAAATGAAGAAGAAGAAATTAATTACTGAAATCTTGAACGGAATCAGCCACAATCAAATCAATGGTGGTGAGATCATGACCGGTCTTTTTGCATCCTAACGTAATCCGGCTGGGCAACAGACGCATAATCACCATGACCAGAGATATCAAGACCTGCAATCTCATCATCCACTGATATCCTCAGAATCCTCAGCTTAAGAAGAGCATAGAAGAGTGGTCCCATGGTCAACACTAACCCAACCCACAATGGCGAACACCTCGACCACTTGTGCTCCAATCAAACCCCAACCCCCACCCATCAACACACCAAACGGGCGCACCCGACCCATAAACCTCCATTACGAACGGCTTTGTCGCAAACAGACCCGTAAATATCAGTCCCCATGCACTGCACCCACCGTGCAGCTGAGTTGCTTATAGCGGGTCATCAAACCTCAATTTGAGTGACAACGCATTAAGCCCGATCAAGACCCAAGCCGCAACAAACCCTCAGATAATCGCGGCCCATGGTTCGACCACCAAACAACCCAACGTGATCGCAACGAATCCATACATCCCACGCGTCCCAATGACCAACCAGTAACTGGCGGCCGAATAACGTGACAATGCCGGCAGTTGAGCCGGCCAGTGTAGTGGTGACCCCAGTCTGGCGTACGCCGGTCCAGTTACCTTGATTGGTTGTCCCGGGGTACGCCACTAAAATCTTATTGAATGAACCGGGGTTGAACCCGAACCACAATAAAAATGTCCCAAGAACCACAAGCGTCGCGTTATGGCCCCGCATCTCCACGGGTTTGCCGAATGTGTCAAACCACCCGACCCGTGGGCCCTCAATAACCGAACCCCAAAACCCGGCAATTCCGCCCACCAAGTGAACCACACCACTCCCCGCGAAGTCAATTGCGCCCGAACCAAACAGCAACCGAGTCGAACTCGGGTTGATCCAACCAGCCGATGACCAGAGCCAATGTGCGACAACCGGGTAAACGAACCCGGTTAGGAAGAATGAGAAAAGGAGATACGAACTGAACTGGGTCCGCTCGGCGATTGAGCCGCTGGTGATTCCGGCGACGGCGATGACGAAAGCCCATTGGTAAAGAAAGAAGGTGTAGTCGTAAGTGGCATTAGGGGTGTCTTTGAGAGCGAAGAAGCGAGAGCCGATGAAAGGGTTGGAGTCGGAGCCAATGCCGAATGCGAAAGCGAAGCCCAAGAGGTAGTAAGAGAGGCTACCAACGACGTTGGTGAGCATTATGTTCATGGTATTCTTGGCTCGGACAGAGCCGGCGCAGAGCATGGCGAAGCCTAGCTGCATGACAAAGACGAGGTAGGCTGAGAAGAGGAGATAGATGGTGTTGATTGAATCTGTGACGCTGGTTACCCATGAATCCTCCATGACTGTAACAGAGAGCTAGAGAGAGAGTTGGTGCTAGTGCTAAAGAAAAAAAATAACAAGGATTGGTTCTGAGCCAATGAACCTCAAGTTAGATTCAGTCTCAGCCTAGATTCAACTGCACCCAACTTGTTGGGTCATATAGACCAAGCCCATTAATTACAAAGATTAAACAAAAATCCTACAGAGTGATCTCTCTGAACAATCAACTCCATTGATCCATCCATGGGTATTATATAAATAAATATTCTTTGTGAGTCCTGATCTTGGTCTAGACACCATTCATTATAGGACAAGTCAATGACATTTCCTAGATTAGTTTCGACCAATTACAGTTCGACACACATGCACAATGGTATATTCTAGCCGTATATACGAGTATATATACTTGTGATGGACATAACCGGCATAATAAAAATCTTCCGTTAATAAAGATCATCTTTGAAGTGCAACCTCAACCACAAAAATGAAAACAATTAAACTTAGAAAGGTATTGCCATGGACCAAGAAGGCCATGCCAAGTAGATAAGGCAAAGATAAGGGAAAGAATCTCACACCCGTTAAATGGATATGCTCCAGACATCCAACGGATATAAATAACCACCCTGGATAAACCAGTGAAACTTATAAAATATATAGTCTTCCTCACACAAAATATGATTCGACCACATCTCACTCTCGTCTGCTATACTGCATCCTTCACAACAGGCGCACATTAGAGAAGAGGCATGGCCTCCACCGCAGCCGCAGCCACCTCGTCGTTCCTCGGAACTCGTCTTCACGACGTGCACTCCAGCTCTAGCAAGTTTCAAGCCCGGTTCGGATTCGGAAAGAAGAAAGCGCCGCCGAAGAAAGCCAAGTCAAGGACGATTTCGGACCGGCCGCTTTGGTTTCCAGGTGCAAAAGCACCCGAGTACCTCGATGGGACCTTAGTGGGTGACTACGGCTTCGACCCGTTCGGTTTGGGGAAACCCGCCGAGTACTTGCAGTACGATCTGGACTCGTTGGATCAGAACTTGGCGAAGAACCTCGCCGGAGACATTATCGGGACCCGGTCCGAGACCGCGGACGTGAAGTCCACTCCGTTCCAGCCGTACTCTGAGGTGTTTGGGCTGCAACGGTTCCGTGAGTGCGAGCTCATTCATGGAAGATGGGCCATGCTTGCCACTCTCGGTGCACTTGCTGTTGAATCACTCACCGGAGTTACCTGGCAAGACGCCGGAAAGGTATGTAACTTCTCTCTTCCCGGTTCCCGCGACGATAATATGGTGCGTCACGACGTCGCTTTAACATAATCCAAAGAAGGGGCCACCATTGGATGGATATATAAATGTACTGAAATAACTGCAGAGATGAAGCTAGCCGTCTGATTAACTGACCACGTTTCGTAGACTACATTTGACAAAGGGGGATCTACAGAATGATCATATTTGAACCGTTATTTGAGATTTTTCGGATATCCGATGAATCACAACTTGACGTCAGAATGGAGCGATCCCCATTCCTAGGGATGCAACTCGGTTCGGTTTGGTCGGGTTGACCTCAACCCAACCCCAAACCAACCTCGTTCAAGGTTAACCCAACCTGATTTGTAACCTGAATTATCAAACCGAAACACGAAACCAATTTTATTTTGTAACCCCTAAACCCAACCCAACCCCACTCAAATTGCAATTTTGAGTTGGTTTGGGCCGGGTTAATTTGGGTTGATAAACACAATCAAAGCTTGAATCATATATTTGGACTTAAACCAACCTGAACATTGTGCAAATGCTTGGGGTTTTTATAAACCCTAAATTCTAAAACTTACGTACTTCTAATTTATATATATATATATATATATATATAGTTTGGGTTTTGCGTTAGGTTGGGTTGTCCAAAACCCTAAGTCAAAATCAAACCAAATTAATTCGGAATGACTATTTCAACCCCAAAACCGATCCAAAGTGATATAAAACCCGATTCAAATTGACCTAAAGTCGAATTGGGTTGTCTTGGGTTCGGGTTAGCCCGATCCAAGCTGCACCTCTACCTATTCCTCACCAAAGAGATTATAAATTACATTTATGGTCTATAAATATGCTGGATTTTTTGGGCAATGTTTCAGGTAGAGCTGGTTGAGGGTTCCTCCTACCTTGGCCTTCCTCTTCCCTTCTCAATTACCACATTGATATGGATTGAGGTGCTTGTGATCGGATATATCGAGTTCCAGAGGAATGCCGAGCTCGACCCGGAGAAGAGGTTGTACCCAGGTGGCAAATTCTTTGACCCACTTGGCTTGGCCTCTGATCCAGAGAAGCAGGCCACCCTGCAATTGGCGGAGATCAAGCACGCCCGGCTCGCCATGGTTGGATTCCTCGGCTTCGCCGTCCAGGCTGCCGCCACTGGAAAAGGCCCACTCAACAACTGGGCTACCCACTTGAGTGACCCACTTCACACAACCATCTTTGACACCTTCTCTTCCTCTTGAGCTGCTCTAGTAGTACTCTTGTACTTTCTGCCTGGAGACATATTAATCCAAGTTGAGTTGTTATATTTTATTTTCCTTGTAAAAATTATATGAGAATTGACAATCCTTGCATAATGCTATCGCTTATATTATATAAAAATCATATGGTCTGGCATTTCATCTGCCTTGAGACCAGACTAGGGGTTGGCAATGGGTAGGGTGACCCGCCTAGCCTGATCAGTACGGACCTATGTGTGGGCAAGGGTAAGTATCCCGTAGCGGTCGAGTTTGGCTAAAATTGAAGGCCCGATTGATTTTTCAGGTCGGATTCGGATTTATGTTAGATTATCTCGATTAGGCCCGAGTATGTGAAGACTGACCATATTCGTCAATCTTATACTAAGTTGAAGGATCTTTTGTTAGTGTTTTAGTCCCACATTGGTTGGGATCAAAAGGTCATTCAGTTGATACAATATATATGGACTTGGGAGGATAGATCAGACCGGATCTACCACCTTCATCTTACATAGTATGGACTTGGGAGGCCTCGTCTTCAGATGGTTTAAAAATTAAAATTTTAAATTATATTATTTTTAAAATAATAATAACCCAAATAACAACATGAGCGGACTTGGGCTTGGCAAATGATACCATGATGGGTTTGGACAAATATTGTTAAGCCCGAAACTTGGGCTGGAATCGAGTTCGGGCCAACATAATTACACTTATATTTAGATTATGGCCTAGCCTAACTCGACCTATTGCCACCCCTAGATCGGACTATGGAGGACCAATCTCGATATGAACCAGATTGGACTGATCCGTAGAACCATGCTATGAACAATTTAGAGTTATTGGTGTAATGCTGCCAGTTGAGGCATCTGTTATAAACGCCAATAACTGGGGTGGGGAGAGAAAGAGAAAGCAAAAGTCAAGAATAGAAGTATACAATATATCATGCCATGTTGTGCCCAAATTTAGGGACCCTAAGCCCGATACAACTTGCAACGCACAACACAGAGAGGGAAGAAAGAGAAAGCAAAAGTCAAGAATAGAGGTGTACAATGTATCATGCCATGACATGCCTAAATTTAGGGACCCCAAACCTGACACAGCCTGCAACGCACAACACAGTTGAGCCGTGCCATACTCATGCTTTTCGCAAGTTCACATTGTGAAGGGTCATAATTTGCCGTGTAGTGCTCGTAGCCTCGTAATTATGGGTTGGGCTTGCTCAAAGCAAGTGATTGGATAAATTAAGGCCCAGTGGCTAGTATCGATCGATTCCTCCGTCCTATTTATGGAAGCCTGAAAGGTACTCCTTGTGATAAGGGTGGTAATGGGCTGGGTGATCCGTCCGTCCGGCTTAATCAGCTCGATCTTATAATTGGGTGAGCTTGGGCAAGGGTTGACCCGTAAGATCGGGTCGGACCAAAATATAAGACTCAATAAATTTTTCAGACCAGGATCGAATTTATGTTAGATTGACCCAGCCCAACCTATGCATTACATGTAATTACTATTTTCTATATTACATACATATAAATATTATACTATTTTACTTTCATTATATAGTCATACTATTTTATAGATTAATATATTATAAATCGCAAATCTTTTAGTTTTTTTTATAAGCATTTATAAAATATCCTCATCACTTAATAATTTTAAAAAGTAGACCATTTGAATTTATAGGTTCGGATTAAACCAGGCTCGGGGTTAATGCATTTTAAGTACATCGGGCTCGGTCTTACTTCTTTGAATCTGAAAGTCGACCAGGCCGGAATCGGACCAATATAAGTAATGTTATATTGGGTTGCAAATCCGACCCGTTGCCACCCCCACCTCGTGGGCAGGAAGCACACCAGCAGCTTGCGTTGCGTGATCCCGCTGTGTTTTTTGCACCGGCCTGAGTGGGTATATATTTTTAAATATCAGGTTTCAAATTATTTTATTTTTTTAAGCTCAGTAGAATTCTTTGGGCCTTTCTCTCCTCCATTTGGTCCGGTTGAGAAAGGGTACGGCATCAGAGCTCCGACCATGGGAAGGTCCTCTCTCTCTCTATCTGTATTTTTCTCCTCTCTTTGGCAGCTGACGTTCATCTGAGAGCAATCATTGACACATCTCCGATTCAAACTAACACTGGAATTTCCGATTGAACATGTTCTTTGAGATTTGAGTCCTCTTCTCTGTATTTTTTTAAGGTAGTTTAATCTATATTTTAAAACTAGTATGTCATGATTTTACTGTATGCTTATTTCGTATTCTGCAGAATTCCGAACGATTCATGAAATACAATGTTGGATAGGAGTTGTTTCTAGTGACGTCCACAACCTGTTTGTGAAAAATTATAAAAGAGTTGTTCTTAGATCTTCGATTTTAGTAGAATGGATGTTGTTATTTTGAAATCTTTTGATTTCTAAATCTTTTTATGGTGAATTCGGCTTGTAATTCTATGCCTTGTTACGAAATCATCGGAAGCATCTAAGGTCTTAAACTTGAACTGTTTATGGATTCCTATTCAATTGAATTCCTCCCCGTTATGGTACTGTGATTGTCAATGTCGTGTGTCTTAGTTCTCGGGAAAAAGAAAAACTAGTTTTCAGTCCTTTTACTTAGGATCTATGCTCTTCTTGTGTCTTCAATTTGTATTTCAGTGATTACTGCATCTGCACCTGGGCTAACAAATGAAACTGCATAACTCACTTTTACTTGGGATCCAATATGGAGTATGAACTCATTTTCTATAGAAAGGTTTCAACTAAAATAACATAAAAATTATCAAAATAATAATAATAATAATAAGTTCATTAAAATCTTCTTTATATGTGAATTAGAACTGTCAACGAGCCGAGCTAGCTAGGCTCGGGATCAGTCTCCATTGGGAAAATCAACACTCGATTTCCCCTCCTGCAAATCCTTAATGCGGAAACACAAGTTTGGACCAAGAATAAACGAGAAGAAAACGCACACCAAACCAAACACATAAACACAAGAGATAACGTGGTTCGGCCCAAACCGGCCTACGTCCATGACTGTTGTCAAACGACAACCAAGGATTCCACTATGAGAAAATTCCTACAACCCATAACACCTTACAATCAAGCCCCAAGCCCTTACACCCAAATACACCCATTTTCTCAAAGACAAGCCTCATGCCCTCTCTCTACAAGAGATTCCTAGATCCAAACCCCCATACCCGAATACACCTCATTACAAGAGTAGAGACACACACACACCACCCTTTCAACTGCTATGGATCCATCTCTGCCCCAGAGACGAGTCTCACACACTATCTCACTGGCAAGGGATGATCCCCGCCCTAGAGCAGGGCCTCCTGTGCTCTCTCACCTCCAAAGGACTTCGGCTAGGGTTTCCTTGGCTTCCCCTTGATGTGTAGTACAAAGGAAGGGTAGATTCATTTAAATAAAGAAAATTCGGCGCGGGCCGAATTTCTCTAATCCCGAGGCGGCCGGTCAACCGGCCACTTTTTCCGGTCGACCGGGGGTTTCCTTCGTCACTCGGTCGAATGGCCAATCCCAGACAACCCTCGACAAACAGCATATTCTCCTTTCTCCCTTTTTCTTTTCTCAATTTACAACACACACAGCACACGCATATCTCCCTCTCCCACCACATGGTAGAACTCACCACATGGGTGGGAGACACAAACCTAACAATCACCCCCTCCACCCAAGTGGTGGGTGATCAACCGGCAATCATGGTGTTGCTCCGTTGTGTCATCTCCTTTATCGTCAAGCGACAGCACCCCCTCGCCGGAATGCTCCAAAGAGAAAAGAAATGGCCGGTCGACCGACCAATTTTCCCACCCAATTTGTCTCCCACCATGTGGTGGGAGTGGGAGACGTGTGTGTTGTGTGTGTTGTAAAGTGAGAAAAGAAAAAGGGAGAAAGGGGAGGAGAAGATGCTGTTTGTCGTGGGTTGTCTGGGATTGGCCGGTCAACTGGGCAAGTTGGCCGGTTGACAGAGCGACGAAGGAAACCCCCCGGTCGACTGGCCGTCGCGGGATTAGAGAAATTCGGCCTAAGCCGAATTTTCTCTATTTAAAGGAAGCTACCCTTCCTTTGTTTTATGCATCATGGGGAAGCCAAGGAAACCCTAGCCGAAATCCTTTGGAGGTGAGAGAGCACAGGAGGCCCTGCTCTAGGGCGGGGATCATCCCTTGCCAGTAAGAGAGTGTGTGAGACTATTCTCTGGGGAAGGGATGGATCCATAGCAGTTGAGAGGGTGGTGTGTGTGTGTGTCTCTACTCTTGTAATGGGGTATATTCGGGTATGGGGGTTTGGATCTCGGAATTCCTTGTAAAGAGAGCATGTTAGGCTTGTCTCTGAGAAAAGGGGTGTATTCGGGTATAAGGGCTTGGTGCTTGATTGTAAGGCGCTATAGGTTGTAGGAATTTTCTCGTAGTAGAATCCTTGGTTGTCGTTTGACAACGGTCGTGGACGTAGGCCGGTTTGGGTCGAATCACGTTATCTCTTGTATTCGTGTGTTTGGTTTGGTGTGCGTCTTCTTCAAGTTTATTTTTGGTCCAAACTTGTGTTTCCGCATTAAGGATCTGCAGGAGGGGAAATCGGGTGATGATTTTCCCAACAAGTGGTATCAGAGATTCAAGGTTGAAGATCGGAGTTGCAGTCCTTGAAGTTTGGGATCGAAAGGTTCGACGGAAGGATGGATCTTGGCTGCTGGCAAGTCAAGGACACCATGATCCAGATCTGGGCTACACAAGGTGATGAGAGATAAGCTACCTCTGTTTTTCGGCAAAGAATCAGGCCGGTCAACCAGAGGTGGGGTCTTGGATGCCGAGGGTGCAGTAGTGCTGTCTTTCAGCTGATAGCACCGCACAGATGCTAATGGTGGATCTTTTGTCTCGGGTGGAGGCGATGATGCTATGGTGATAAGGAGCATGGACATCCTTTTGGCATGCTGATGCCATGATAAACGGATGTTGTTCCATTAGCGGGTCCTCGCTTGTACACAGGCACTGGTTTCTCAGTTGGTGCAAGGTGTATGGTGGAAAGGATGTCGATGGCCAATGAATTTCCGGAAAAGAGAAACATGGAGGTTGCACCATAAATTTTCAGCAAGGTATTTTTCGACATGAGCCGAAGGTGAAATTCTTGGAATCTGGCAATTCCAAGTATGATATGTTCTTTATGGTGGAGCATAACTGTCGGTGTAGACAATGTTTTATTCCAGTGAAGGGATGCGGGTACTCCGGCGAGGGGGTGCGGACGACGATCTAGTGTGAAGGATATCTCCCCAATTGACCGGGAAAATTGGCCGGTCGACCAGCCATTTCTATTCTCTTTTGGAGCATTCCGGCGAGGGGGTGCTGTCGCCTAGCGATAAAGGCGAGGACACAGCGGAGCAACACCATGACTGCCGGTTGATCACCCACCACCTGGGTGAAGGGGGTGATTGTTAGGTTTGTGTCTCCCACCCATGTTGTGGGTCCCACCATGTGGAGTGGGAGACATGTGTGTGTTGTGTGTGTTGTATAATGAGAAAAGAAAAGGGGAGAAAGAGGAGGAAAAGATGTTGTTTGTCGTGGGTTGTTTGGGATTGGCCGGTCGACCGGTCGCTGCGGGATTAGAGAAATTCAGCCCGCGCCGAGTTTTCTCTATTTAAAGGAAGCGACCCTTCCTTTGTTCTATACATCAAAGGGAAGCCAAGGAAACCCTAGCCGAAATCCTTTGGAGATGAGAGCACAGGAGGCCCTGCTGTAGGGCGGGGATCATCCCTTGCCAGTGAGAAAGTGTGTGAGACTCTTCTCTGGGACAGGGATGGATCCATAGCAGTTGAGAGGGTGGTGTGTGTGTCTCTCTACTCTTGTAATGGGGGGTATTCAGGTATGGGGGTTTGGATCTCGAAATTCCTTGTAGAGAGAGCGTGTGAGGCTTGTCTCCATAGTGTTAAGGATCGTCCGATCCCGAGTTGGATCGGACG
>JAUPMG010000013.1:15140355-15163977 GCA_031762675.1 Pachysandra terminalis | reverse complement strand
GTATATAGATATATCAGATATATATAAGTAAAAAATATGAAACATCAAAATGATAATTTTAAACCATAAGCACATGTCTCTATGAATAATATCTCTCTAAATGTGAGGCCAAATAGTCTTCCCTGAGCCTCATGCCATTTAGCTTCGACCTAATTGCTATTCCAGTCAAACTTCTTTTAGACCGTATCATCCATGACCATTGGACAGTATACTAGAGTAGCGATCATCAGATCTAACTTCACGACATGATTAAATGTAAATAAGGGTATAAGTTGATCCTCACAAGGATCATCGTTATCTCACACAATAAGGGAATAGGGATCCATTCATTTACTCTCAAAGCCAACGTCGCTACGAGCACATGTGCTATGCAACACATTCTATGGAGCTCTGGGGCAGACTAAGAGTATGTCAACCTCCAACACATTATGGATCTTAGTCTAGTCGCAATCCATACGCCTAACCTGAGGTCCTTAATTCAAGTCAAAACTCTCAAGCGCCTAGATTAAGGTCTCACATCCGGCTTCATCAGGTAAGATTTGTTTCCATAAGGAATCCATTCCTGGCTCTCCTAGGGCGACAAGTGCTATTAATGTCTCATCCTGCTTGCAATGCATGCGCATGGCTAGACGCTATGTGATAAGTCAACTACTAGCCTGAAGAAATATCGTATTCATATCCTTATAATATGGTTGTAATGTGTCTAAAGTATGCATGTAATACACAATCACATGCCATATTAAAAAATAAACTCTATTAAATTCTCATACATGAAATATAATCTAATATGAAGTGTCTACATATCAAATCTATATTATATATACTAAAACAGTAGTCTCAAGCTACCGTTTCTCTCTCATCCACATGGCGCTGAGGCAGCTGCTTAAGCAACAGTCTCTCTCCTTCTAATTTCAATTCAATCTCACGTGGATGTGCTCTGATCTCCTCAAGCATCAAACCCTCTTTTAGGAAGATGCTCTCTTTCCCAAGGGTTTCTCCTTTTTCCAAGCATCTATCTTCCCATCGGTTCTCTCTATTTTCGTCCGTCAAATCACCACTCTCATTTTTTTGCTAGAAATTGGGTTGAGCTTCTCTACCTTTGCTTTCCTTCGTCCAAAATCAAAAATCCCAAGTCAGAGTTTCATCGTCTTGAACAATGTTTCTATCAGGTCCAAGAAAAACCATGCTTCTACCATGTGTACAACGCAGATAGAAGAACTGAAAAACCCAAAGGAAACCCCTGTTATCGTCTTCTCCCTTTTCTCTAAATCAAAAAACCCCATTTCATTTCTACCCCTTTTTCAGCAAGCCAAAGCCAGCGAGCTCGAAATCAAAGGAGTCGATTATTGTTGATTGCTACAAAACCCTTTGCATGTATTATTTTATTTTTTTATTTATCTTTTTTTTTTACTTCGTGAGATACGGCGGAGCTCTCGCATTAAATCTCGGATGCAAGATCAGCCGCATTGAAAATCTCTCTCTCTCTCTCTCTCTCTCTCTCTCTCTCTGTGTGTGTGTGGTTCAGCCTAGGAGAATAGACAAAATAAATCCATCCTGCTCCTGTGATAATCTGTTCCTATCGGTAGAGCTCTCCAATCAGATCTGGGATGCAAGATCAGACGCACAAAACACATGATCTCGCTGCTCCTCTCATTTTCTTTTCCTGATTCCCCTTCCTCTTTTTTTTTTTCTTTTTTTTTTCTGTTCTTGCAGATATCTTTATTTTTGGTTTTTGTTTTTCTAGGTTTGCTAGAAATTGTTTTATTTCATTTGTTTTCCTGTATCCCCTTCTTCTTAATATTTCTGTTTTTGCAGGTTCGCTCAACCACACCATTCCAAGAAATATTTTCATTTCATTTGTTTTCCTGCAAATTCCATGGCTAATGCTCCCAAGCACCTGAAAAGAAAAACCTAGACGCGGTTTTGATATGTCCAAATCTAAATCCCTGGACTTTTTCTTCTTACCCCTCCCTATTTTAGATAACTATCACTCGGCTCATTAGATGAGAGAGCCGAATCCTCACTTAAATTTAGGAAACAACTTTTCTTCTCTTTGATAATCTTTAAAAAAGAACAACAAAGCAAGATATATAGGA
The DNA here is from genome assembly GCA_031762675.1 of Pachysandra terminalis. Classification (NCBI taxonomy): domain Eukaryota; kingdom Viridiplantae; phylum Streptophyta; class Magnoliopsida; order Buxales; family Buxaceae; genus Pachysandra; species Pachysandra terminalis. The sequence continues at coordinate 15,161,881 of JAUPMG010000013.1, read as the reverse complement.
CTCTTGACTTTGTAACTAATTAGAGCATCTCCAATCGTCCCTCATCCCCTCCCCCAAATTCAAATTTGGGGGAGGGGAGCTTTAAAACTTGCTCCAATCGTTCCCTATCCCCACATCCCCTTATATTTGGGGATCCCTAAACTTTTCCCCAAATTTGGGGAAAACTTTAGGGACCCCCCGAACTTAAGTTCGGAAATCCAATGGCTAATGTTGAACCCAACGTCTCCTTTCGAAATCCAACGGCTACTTTCTGATGCATTGTTACTTTTAGTATAAGATTGGAATATTTAAAAAGTTTTTAGGAGGGACGATTGGAGATGTCTTCCCCAAAATTGAGTTTTTAAGGAAACTTACCCCCTAAATGTGGGGAAATTTTGAGGGGACGATTGGAGATGCTCTAAGTTCTTAGATTTTAATAGAATAAATGTTTTTGTTTCGAATTTTTTTGATTTCTGAATCGTTTTATGGTGAATTCGGCTTGTAATTCTGTGCATCGTTGAGAAATCATCTGAAGCATCTAAGATCTTAACTTGAACTGTTTATGAATTCCTATTAAATTGAATTACTCCCCGTTATGGTACTGTGATTGTCAATGTTGTGTGTTGTAGTTCTTGAAAAAAACTAGTTTTCAGTCCTTTTACTTGGGATCTATGTTCTTGTGTCTTCAATTTGTATTTCAGTGACTTCTGCATCTGCACTTGGGCAGACAAATGAAAAGCATAATTCACTTGTACTTAGGATCTAATGTAATGTATGAACTCATGTTCTATAGAAAGATTTCAACCAAAATAACATAAAATTCATCACAATAATAATATTAACGTAAATAAGATCATTAAGTGCTTACTTATATGCAAGGCTTTAAATTTCGATATCCCCAGATTTTTCCCAGCAAACTTTCGCGATATTTCGCCGACCTGGCGGAATATTTCACCAAGTTGGAGAAATTTTGGTGAAATATTTCGCTACATTTCGCCTGTATTTCGTTATATTTTGACACTTGTACCCATATCAATGCAAGATAGGCTTGTGATTGAATTTAGTTATGCAAGAGGCACAGGAAGTATCTGCTGAAAACTTAGAGGTAGCATTTTTTGGCTGCAACTAATCTAATGACCAAGTTAGATTTCTTCTTCTGCACGTTAACTTGGAACTACAAAAATGCTGTCTGGTAAATGTAGGAAACTTAAAATGTCCTTTATATCAATTAAAGAGCAATATTTTAACTAACCTATTTAAAACCGAGATTCCAATTTTCTTAGAATATCCCCACTGGAATCTTTTTCAACACGTCTCCTCGCAGCTGTGAGGGAGAACAGATTAATATTTTGCTGGGATATTCCCACTTGACTCTTAATATCTAGATCCTTTATACATTTGACAAAATTCAAGTTCCTTATTCAACTTAATAGTTTGTTTAGGAAACTTTCTTTTTCTTATAGGTTTCCCAACCCTTATACTCTATGTTTCTTCTCGGCCAGTGTTTGGTTTCAGTACAATTTCTTTTTCTGTCATCCTACTCATAAGTAGAGTTAGCGGTTAGTCAGAAGTAAGTATATGGGTGCTGCCCTTGACGCAGCGTCCAAACAGGTGTGTCCTACAACTGGGACAAGCTCGCTTGGCGGACCCGATCCCACACTACCATTAAGGGGGCAGGGTTCATACTATTATCACACCACCAAGCATGGTGTAAAGGATCGGACGATCCCGGTCCGGATCGGCTGATCCAATTCGGTATTGGCCCGAGACGAGTTGTGATCCCAATCCGATCCCGAATTTATTAACTATTCTCTGACTCTGCCCAAAACCGAGTCAGATTGGACGATCCAATATGGATCGTCCGGGTTCCCTCAAAAAGTCTACTTTTTTAAAGGGAAAAAAAAAAAAAAACGTTCCATGTTTTGGATCGGCCGATGCAATCCAACTCGGTATCGGACCAGGATGATCCCCGATCCGATACCAAGTTTAAACACTATGCCACCAAGGGTGGTTGTGCATCACTACATATTAACTTGCTTTTATTTGAGATTTGAAGTGATGTGGCTACTTTTATCTGTTGACTAGTTGAAAATTCATTTCAAGAAATGTTTATAACCCATGACGATGAAAGAGATGTCACAACATGATTGCAGTACAAACACATCTTGTGAATTTTGATTTCTTTCATCTATGGTTGCCACAGATGGCTTCATCTTTCACCTAGCATCATCTTCTTGTGGAACTTGGAAATTGTAACTCAAAAATTTATGTGGAACTTTGCAAAGAATTTTGCAACATTTGGACTGGTAGCTCTCACAATTTCTGATCGATATGCTAGTATTGTCCCTGTGCGGGGTCTTTCTATGCATCCCACACTCAATCCTGGCACTGGCACCTTTCGGGGATCATTGACAGGTAAGCTTCTCTTGGGAAAGCTTGAATAGAAGGTTGTTTAATGTTTTTAACAGCTAATTCCTGACCAATGAACTACAGAGGACTGTGTTTTGGTGGAGAAATTTTGCCTTGAAAAGTACAAATTCTCACATGGTGATGTGGTAGTTTTCAGGTAATTCTACTTTTGAATACTTAATGGTAGATTTTCAACTCCCATAAGTCATAATACCATCTTTTAGTTCGAGTGGATGGGGGTTTTGTACTCCTCAACCATTGAACACCACTTTCATTTTTAGATTCGAAATATACTAAATGTTAGTCAATTCATCTCCAACATGTTCAGGAAGCTAATATTGAGGATAGCCTATATTACACCTGTGTTCTGATACTGCAAGACTTCCATTAATATGCAGATCCCCAAATAATCACCGAGAAAAACACATAAAGAGATTAATTGCCTTGCCAGGTGACTTGATCACAATTCCTCATTCATATGATGTGCTGAAAATTCCAGAGGGGCACTGCTGGGTTGAAGGGGACAATTCAACATCGAGTTTGGATTCAAGATCAATTGGACCGGTAAGTTACTCTTAACAATACATGCCTATGTGGTTTGAACATGGAAATGTTGATATCATAGTGTTTAAACTCAGTATCGGATCGAGGATCGGCCGATCCAAACATGGCCGAAAATTTTATTTTTTATTTTAAAAAAAAAAACCATAATATTTTTGAGGGGTGTTGGACCATCCATATTGGATCGTCCAATCTGACTTGTCCAAAACCGAGTCAGATCGTCTATATAGGACGATCTGGGATCGTGACTCCTCCCAAGCCGATCCCGAGTTGTAGCGGCCAATCCGACTTTGGATCGGCTGATCCATACATGGCCCAAATTTATTTATTTATTTTTTAAAAAAATTCATAATATTTTTTAGGGCGTTGGACCATCCATATTGGATCGTCCAATCTGACTCGTCCAAAACCAAGTTAGATCGTCTGGATAGGACTATTTGGGATCGTGACTCGTCCCGATCCTATCCCGAGTTGTATTGACCGATCCGACTCGGGATTAACACTATGGTTGATATAGTTATCTATCATTTGTCCCTGGACTGGCAGAAAGGGATATATGCTGCCAATCGCAACTAATTATGAAAGTTTTTCATTTAGTTGCCAAACAATTTTAGTTCACAGAACAAGAAAATGGTTGAATTAGTTAAATTGATCCAAATGTTGCATCAATAACATCAACAAAGTACATATCGGTTTATAAACAAGATTGCAGATGACAACCAAGTTTCTATGCAAGAAGATTGAGTTGGGTTGCTATTGCTTCTACTTATTTATTACCTTGCCTATGTTTCACATTCTTTGTAGATTCCTTTGGGTTTAATGCAAGGAAGGGCTACCCATGTGGTGTGGCCTCCTCACAGAGTAGGTGAAGTTGAGAGAAGAAATCCACATGGAAGAATTTTGACACAATGATTTGTATATCAATTCTGGATTTCCCTTTGTTTGAGGAAACAGATTTCTTCCTGCCAGACTCATTTCATTGTGGGAATCCTCTTTCGACGAAGCAATCTTCGGTAGATGAAAAAAAATTATAAGCTTTTAATGATGATGACGATGATGATGATGGTTCAGTGAGGCTGATTTTGTGATTGGAAAGAACTTCTGCATAGGGATGTATTATAACTGTTAAATTTTTACACATTTTATTGCGCGAGTGAGATCGCTTTTTTTCAATTAAATAATATATCGATCCATCGAGTCATTTTAATTCGAAGCTCTCTTATTTTGTTTTTGGAAGGTTTGCTTAGGCTCTGATGAAAAACAGAACTAGGGAAGCAATATGAGTTTGATAGGTTGGATTGGATTCGAATCAACATAAAATGAGTTTTTAATCGGGTCAAATTGAACCTACCCTAATAATAATACATGGGTTGGATTGGTGGCTTATGCTATAAACCCACAGGGCCAGAACCCATCTGAACCTAAGCAATCCATTTATTATTTGGGTGCATTCGGATCATCCAAAATCAAAGTAAGGTCGCTACTACCACCATCAATCCATCAATGAAGAAGAAAGACAAAACTATTATACCGGTTTGGATTCTATCTGGCAGGACCCAGGAAGGCCCGAATCCGTTCCAAACTAGATAATGGGCCACGTTTTTTATCCTAGCCCAGTCCATTCCAAAAAAAAATGGAGCCTAGCCCAATAACCACGCGGTCTAGAATTCTAGCCTGGACCTTGTTAGCAATTCGGGATACGGCAAAAATTCAATACAAGAATAATTCAAGAATTTTTCGGTAACCCAAAAAAATGGTACGGTCAAATATTCAGTAATAAATTCACGATACGGTAACTATGTGGTATTTAATTTGTACGTGTTTTAAACGTTTGGTTGCAAAAATTCGAGATATTCTAAAAAAAAAGTCGTTAGATATAATAATAGTTGTCATTCTCTAAAACATAACAAACATATTATGTTTGTTAAATTGATTTCCTTTTAAACTAGGTTTGACATAACATATATTAATAATCTCATTGAATGATTGGTCACATATATTACATTCACTTGCTTATAACAATACAAAGTAAAAATGTGGCATGCCATTAAATATTTACCAAAAACGTAGAAAATATAAGCTATGAGATTAATTGATTGCTAATGATGTAAAAGTAGGACATAAAGTTTATAAACGATAACAAAAAGAAATAAAGAACAGTACTATTAGTACAAATAAATAGTGGACTTAGGATGAAAAAAAGTACCTCTGTCCTTTATTTCTATTTTGTTTTTAAGAAGTGAGATTTTAAAAAAGAAAATGAGTGGCAGATCAAGAAGCAAACGGACAGTTTAGGGCTTTTCTTTTCACCTCGTTCTTTTTATTTCTTTTAATATTTCATTGAGTCCTTTCACGGTTTCACCCTTTGAACAACCTAACGAATTATTGTTCCGATTTTTTGAAAAATTCGTAAAATATTGTATTATACTTTTTAAGGCAAAAAATTGCGAATGCTTCCGAATCTTTCAAAACTTCGAAAGTATTATACGTATGTGCCTTCAAAGATTCGATTCGCGAATAATTTGCCGAATTGCTTACAAGGGCCTAGGATGTACAAATGGGCCTTTCGTGCCGTGGTCCGATACGACACAATTATTTATAGGGTCGTGTCGAGCCTAATTTCAGGCCTAGCATGGCACAAGACACGAATATTATCGTGTCAAGTCAGGCTAGGCTGGGTTTCATGCTTTGTCTATAATTGGGCTAAAAACCCAACCAAACTCGTACCCAATTGTGTCTAGGTCGTGTCGTGCCGTGGGTCATGACCCCAGGCTCAGCATGGCACTATAACGCCGATCGTGCTATGTTGTGCCTGGGCGCAGACCAAATCGTGTCGGGCCAGACCGGTACACGCGTCCCAACCCATTTGTACATCCCTGCCCTTGGCTGATTTGAACTCGATTATTTGTCTTTGAAACTGGGCATGGGCTTTATACCGGCTAGGACTAGGCCTTTTCATATGGAGCCAATTGACTCATTCGGATTTACCACATTATTTCTTTAACATGATCAACGAAATCTCACCAGGGACTGAACCCTATGAGAGAGACACACCAAAGCATATTGCCCATATACTACTAGGTAGCCAATTCATCGGCGATTTGGGCTTACGATTTTGCCTATAGCACCCATTCCCTCGCGCCACATATCAAGTATCAACCCGAACCAATTGTTTCCGAACAATTTAGGGTGATTTAGGGTTTACGTTAGGTTTGAACCATGGTTTAGGATTTTTCGCCCATAAGAAAACCGAAATAATTTGTTACGATTCGACCGATACGTACGTATCGTAGTAGGATGGTATCGCAACTCCCACGCTTATATGGGAGACAATAAGTAGTCAAATATCGGTTGCTTCTACTGCCGATTTCTTCTAACAGCGTGTAAGTAAGATGGAGTGATCGACTACCTATCTTCCCTTCTTTGCTCTTTGGTTCTTTTCTTCTCTATGCGTGCTTTGATTTCTTGTTTGTTGGGTTTGAACTATTTTCTGCATTTTCTTTTTTCTGGATATTATTCTCTTAAATTTTGTAAAAATCCATTTCCTTCTTTCAGAGAACTTAAGGAAGGATTGAATTTAAGGAGAAATGGGTAGGCTTTTTGTGATTACTCTTGAAGGCAAGTTCTACTGCTGCAAGCATTGCCAAACCCATCTTGCTCTCTGTGTAGACATCATTTCCAAGGTTTCCTCTACTCTCAATCTGACCCATTACCCCTTTTCGTTTCTTTTTGTAGTTGTGATATTCTCATTCAGGAGTATCAATGCATTATATTTGATGAACTGTTGGAATTGGTGTTAATTTTTTTATTGATATTGATCAATGGGGTTCTCTGAGTTGACTTCCTTTTGGGTGTTTTACTTGGAGGATTTTTTTTTTCCTTCACAGATAAGGATTCAGGAAACACTTTTAGGCTTTTATAAACAGAAAAGGGAAAACCCCAACTGGGTTTCTCCTTTTATAGCTAATTTCATTTTAGGAACTCCATTTCAGTTATATTGTTGTTGTGTTAATTCTTGAGCATTTGCATGTGCAGTATGTAATGCTAATTTGGGTTTTCTTATGCTTTACTTTTGTAAATAATTACATTGTGATTAACTCGTCCATTTTTTTGTTGGACTGCTCAGTTTTTGATTTGTAAGCTTATTGGTACCTACAATGGTGCTTCCATTTGTTTGCTTCTATTATCAGATTCTGTTTCTGCGCTTCATACAAAATCCTGAGGATTTTTTAACTTTTTGAGGAATCCCGAGCGGGTTTTCTGTTCGTGCTTTTGACGGATAATTAATCCATGTTACTTTTAATTGACATTATTGGTGAATCCTTGTTTTGTTATTCATTCTCAATTGAAATATGTGGGGAGGGGGATCCTTTTATGTAAGAGGAATTGAGGGAAATGTTATAAGCCTTTCTATTTTTTTGAAAAGCAGAAAAGGAAAAATATTGATTTAGGATTTTGTTTTCTTATCTGGTTATATCAATGTTTTGGTTCTTATCTCCTTGCTAGCAAATGTGTTTTAGAAGTTTTATACCATGTCAATATGGTTCTGCAATTGATGATCAGGTGCCCATTGTAGGTCTTGCTACTGGAATCATAAACCCAATGTTTTTTTTGTTTCCTAATTTGAAGTAAACTCTTTATCAGTAATTGAGTCATTTCGATTATCAAGGTGAAACTTCTAGTTCGTATTGCTAAAAGATTGAGGAGATCCTTTAAAATAGAAATGGAAATTCATGAAGCTCTTTTTCTTTTACTAGAAATTCATCCAATCCTATTGGTTGTGTTCATTCAGTGTTCATTTTCATACTTCAGTGCATTAGAACCTTGGGAGGGCACATGCTAGTTATGACCACATGAAAATTTAACTTAAATGATTATATTATTATTATTATACGTTTTATGTTTAATTGTAAAAGTTAGTTTTTGAGCAAACTTAAATCATATGAAACAAAATCTATTATTAAATAAAAAATATATGAAAGTGGATATCAATAGAAAGATTTGGTGATGGCCTTTCAGTGGATCCATTTTTCCGAATATTTATATTTGAATTCTAATATATTCATTCTTAAAAATTCAATACATGATATGTGAAAAAAAAAAGAAGAAAAAAAAAGAAGGAAAGAAAGAAATCCCCAACTAGGTGGAATGAGGAATTTTGCTTTTTTAGGGAAAAAATCAGTTTCTTTTTTAAAACTAAAGGAGCAAAACATGTTGCTTCATGTTTTATTTGTAGGCTGGTTTTATATTCTTAGGTTTATTTCATTCTTCAAAAAATGTTAGAGATAGTGGGTGGCTCATATTCACTAGTCTTTAGATCCAAGAGGGAGGGACCTAAGGGGCCCCATGGGGAGAGATGTCCCTCCTTGGGTCACGGGTAACTTGTTGTACGGTAAGGGTATATTTGGGATTTCCAAGCTATCGGATAGGAGTATAAGTTGTAACCCTAATTCGTTTTTGACATAGTGGAAACTTCTCTCCCGTGGACGTAAGCTTTGCCGAACCACGTATATCTATGTGCATTGTTTTGATCTTCATTTTACTTTTTTTATTATTATTGCTTGATCCCAATCAACAAAAAATGATGTTCTTGTGTAACTGTAGCCCATTAAAGTCGGGTCTGTTAGATCATAGAGCTCTATTGAAACTATACCTGAATATTGTATTTCATACTGGAGGCTAGAAGTTTGTTTTTGCTTTCATGCGTTCTATTGACCAATCTATATTTGTTAGGACAGTGTGATCGGCAATTATTTTGACTGAACGTTTTGCTTGTGTACTTTTGTTCAGTCCTTTCACTGCCGGCATGGGAAGGCTTATCTCTTTAATAATGTGTAAGTTCTTCTTGACTTTCACTACATTTCCAATCTCACTCAGTGGTCAATTCTTCAACTGCATGTATAAATTTACCTCAGTATGGTAACCTAATTTTCAAGCATCTTATTCCTAGGATACAAATTTTATTGTAAAGAAATGGTCTATGATTGACACACAATGCCATTGGATGTTAAAAGATGCTAGGAGTTGCACACAAACACGCACATACGAGCTCTGCTAGTATTGTTCTTATTTAGGGTTTGAATCTCACAATGATAGCTCATGTGTTTGTTATTCGGCAAGGTGAGAATAGATTTTTTTGTTGTTTTGACGTGGAACCCCCGACCCCACTCAATTGGGACAAGGTAAACCCCTGATATATGACCGTGGCCACAAGGACCATATATCAGGTAAGCCCAAAGACTCGAACCTGGGACCTCCAATCAATGTGTTTGAACTCGGGGATTGGATCGGATCGGGATCGTTCCCGGCCGATCCTGACTTGGGTTGGTGATCTGTATCAGGATCGGCCAAGTCAAACAATGAGTCAAAAGAACAAAAAAAATGATAAAGTACTTGTCTCGTCCGATTTGTTTTGACTCGGTTGAGTTGGATCAAACGATCCCGATTTGGATCGGATAGTCCGAACGAGTTTGACTGAGATTGATCGACATATGTATCATGTCTCAGACCTAGTCGATCTCGAGTTGTATCGGACGATCCAACTCCGGATCGGTTGATCCTTTACACCATGCCTCCAGTTCTTGAGCTGGAGAGTCTGCCATTTGAGCTAACCCATGTGGATTATGAGAATAGATATTGATACTTGATACTCCACTTTTTTCCCTTTCTATTTATGGTTATGTAATCTATTCAAGTACATGTGATAGAATTTAAGAGATGAAGATTGGAGGAAGTTCAAATTTTAGATTGTGTGAGGGTACTGCACAAGGGGCAGACCCAATTCCAAGCATCTCATACAAATATATGCATAAATTCATTTTATATCCCATTTACTTGTGGTTCATATGAACTATTTTCCTCTCCTAATGCTTGACAGTGTGAATGTCACCGTCGGAGAAAAAGAAGAGCGCCTGATGATCACCGGAATGCACACAGTTGTCGACATATTTTGTGTTGGGTGTGGATCAATCGTGGGATGGAAATATGTAAGACTACATAGAATTTAATTCTATGGGTTTTTTTTTTTATTATTATTTTTTTTTTTGGTGAGGTTGAACCCCCGACCCATTTAGTGGGGGACAGGGTAAACCCCAGATGCATGACCCCTCCCACAAGAACCATATATCAGGTAAGCCCAGGGACTTGAACATGGCAGTCCAATTCCTGAGCTAGAGAGCCTGCCAGTTGAGCTAACTCGTATGGGTTATTTTATAATTTAGCTATTATTTACTTGGTTTGTTTCAGGAGGCTGCACATGAGAAGAGCCAGAAATACAAGGAAGGAAAATTCATTCTTGAGAGGTTGGTAGATAACTAGATCTCAAATTCAAACTACTAAAAATGAAACAAATTTTCCAATTTGTTGGGAGTGTTGGTAGCATCAAAAGATTTACTCAGATGGCCTTTTTTTGCCGTAATTGAGCAGGTTTAAGGTGTCAGGCCCCGATGGAAGCAATTACTTGGTTGGTCAGGGAGCTCGTGTCGGTGGAAGTGATGCAGAATGATACTTGATTGGCACACCTCTTCTAACTGTACATTCTCTTCTCCAGTGTCCTTGTTTCTCTAAGTCCTCTGGATTCCTAAATTGGTAGATTCTCATTTGGACTTCTTATTCATGATATATTGACTAGCTGGAGTATACCAAGAGTTATTGTTTGTTGTTCAAGTAGATTAGCAGCAGGGGAAGACAGGTTTGAATGATGAAGTTAATAACATTTCCTTGATAATTTACCGATTCGGACCGTGATGGGGTTTTTGAAATGGACCGGCTTGATTATTTAAACCCGTTTCCAATCGCTGCGCAGTCGATGCTATACAATTTCGGATATCGGGTAATTCCCCTGAGATGCCAAGTTAATGGGATCTTAAAGGGCTTGTAGGTTTAGGTAAAAAGGGAAATGATCACCCAGTGGTTAAGGAAACCATATCATGTTAATTTAAGGCGTATTACCTCCCGGGATTGCAAATGCCTTGGGTACCCTATCCCTATCAATGGAGAAATAGTCTGTTGCTGCCAAGATGAACATGTGCCCTTGAGATCATGAGGGTTTAATTGGTCCGATGACATTCATGCCCCATGCATTGAAAGGGCAAGAAAACTTGTTCAAGAACCTCATCGAACAAAGGTTTATCCGAAATCACCTTATGGCATTTTGTGCCCCATGACAGTGAAAGATTATATTCATTTGGCCCTCAAAGATTTTGGCATTGAGAATCAGAAGCAAATTGTCTGCTATATATTCCTGCAATTTTTCCGGCAGTATCAATTGCACGACGCCATAATCTTAATGAAGGATAACTAAAATGAAAAAAACAATTATAGAAGAAAGAAGCCGGAACGAGTTCAGGTGTTCACCTGAACTCGGTTACAGATCATGCACCTCAGTCACTAATTGGCAAGGAAAGACTCGGTTACAAGATAAAAGAGCATTTTAGGGCAAACTTCTTTCTTCTTTTTTTGGTTTCCCAAGGTATCCCCAGGCTTCGTCCAGGACTATTTCTCCGAGGTACGGTCAGGCGCCGAAGCAGGGACCTCTCCCAACAAGGTTTGCTGCATCCACAAGGACTCGATACCGAGACCACTTGCTTAAGCGACCCGAGCCCCTTCCACTCGGGCCAACCTCCGTTGGTGCAAATTTCTTTCTTCTATTGAGTAAATATGGAGAATTTTGAAATAGTTAAAAACTTTTCTAGGAGAGATTCAATGGTAGAGATCACCAAGTCTTATAACTGCTGAAAAGAAATTTCATGGTTTCACTTGCAACAAATTGGTTTTCCCAATTCTCAAATGAACAAATCTGTTGTCTCGACGAATCTAAACAGAGACAATTTCACATAAAATTGGAAACCTGATTCCATTCATTCTCATTCATTAAATTAATCAACACCACATATAACCTAAAAATGATTCCAGAATAAGAATCCGTACCTCACTGGATCAGATAAACATTCCCCCAGCGACAGGTATACGTAACTTGGCAGTAGTTTCCTTTCAGCCTCCGCTTTGGTCCTCACCGTGATTTGAACAGCAATTCTCAGAACCTTGCGTTGAGTGCCTCTCCCTTCCAATAAAAATAAGCTACGCTATCCAAGTGAATAAACCATGCGCTCTGACAGTTCTGAGCCCACAGACTTCATGTATCTATGCAACTGAGATTCCAGATAGATCTTTTCATCGGGGCCTAACGCTTGTTGGAGATCCTTCAGAAAAGAAATTATGTTAAATAAAATCACAATAACAACAAGAAATAAGATTAACTTGATCGAAACTTCATTTTTCATTCAACTAATCCATCTGCACTACAACCAAGATTTTGAATTTCGCCACAATGGCCCCCAACAAGACGAAATGTAAGGGGACCTTTTCCTCTATTTTGTCGAAATTTCGGTGAAATATAGCAAAATTTTGAGAAAATATTTCTTCAACCTGGCGAAATATTCCGCCAGGTCGGCAAAATATCAGTAAAATATCAGCAAAATTTTGCCAAGAAAACTGACGAAATGTCTAGCGATACCAAAATTTAAAACCTTGACTACAACCATCCAATGCTAGATTGAATAATGCGTTGCTTTTATTGTTGTTGTATGCCCATAGCCATTCAATTGCAAGATTTTGTCATGGGTGTGGTGGGAAAAATGTGAACTTTTTTTTTCTCCTCTTTTTTTGCGGCGTGGAACTTAGTGGGGACAAAGTAAACCCCGGATACATGACCCCACTCACAATGTGAACGGATGGATGGCTAGGGTAGCTAGTCCATATGCTCATTTGTTACAAAATGCCATTCATACACAGGTCACATGCATGGTATTCAAGGTAACGGACAAGCATGATCATATGGACTACCTAGGGGAGAGCTTAAAACTAAGAATTAATCGACTGAAGGAGCAAATCTCTTCTGAAGGAAAGCTACGTTTTCTATGACACCAGACATTTACAGAGGATGACTAAAACTTAGCATCACTAAAGTTTAACAAATCCCAATTAGCAGCAATTGAGATTCCTAAGTCACGGAACTGCTGAAGAGTTTAGATTTGTACCTTGAATCTTAGGCGAGAACCTCTCAACCCAATCAAAATATTGCTAGCATCACCAGCTTCTGTTTCATCAAGTACTGACAGGCCACTGGTTTCTGTTCCTGAGTCATCCTCGGTGTCTTCAAAATCAGGATCCACCATTTCCTCATCTTCATCACTGAGCAAGTTTTCATTTGAGGTTTCTTGGCTAGGGTCTTGATGCTGTGGTTCAGTGGGATCTTCAGGAATCCGATGAGGTGAGGACTCCCCATTGTCTATGATGCCAATATCCGATAAGACAACATATGGCTTTTTGTCAAGTAAAGGTCTGGCAATATCAAATGAGACCCACCTGCAGAAAGCATCTCAACTTTTGTCACAGAAAGGATCACGTGCATGGATCATAAGACAGATGCTGATGCAACAGCAGAGAGAAATGTGAAACAGAAATCATTAGAAACTATATAATGAAGTCAAGGCTCATCATCTTGATTGACCCTATGCCCTCTACCATCCATGTGAGCACAAATTCCATGATCAGAATGCTCAATCAATGAGCATCCACAAGACATACCAAACATCTTAAACTCTCATTGACCCAAGGTGTCGCTTTTTTTTTCACGTTCTGACCTTATTTTTCTAGTTATCCAGCTTCAACTCTGGAATGATTTGCAGGAACCTCCATCTGATTTTTTGGAGCCATGCTCAATCATAGAGGTTCCGACTTATTGCAGAATTGTGATGAATGATTTGGCCTCCAATATGAATATGGCATAGGGCAAGACTCATGGAGTATAACAAACCTATATTCATAATATATTCCCTTATTTCAAAGAACTATAAACCCATAATATGGGTGTCATACGCAAATGAATAAATTCAGTGCTGCCCATGATGTCTAAATTAGTCACGTATAAGATCTACAGTGAAGTCATAGAATATACGTTCTTGTTACAAATTAAGTGATGATTTTGCACTTTTGTAAGAGTTCTAAACAAAGAGTTACTATCATCCAGTGACTTAACCGGTGAGTTGCTTGTAAAGAAAAATGAACTTACTGGTAACGAAGAGGACAGAGAAGCTCAGATGGTCGGTATGCTGCTTTATATCTCATTTTGCTGCAGGAGTGAATGTAATAGCCAAGATAATAGTATTGAAGGCTAGGACAGTGAGCCTGATTCTCTTTTACCCAATCTATTTCTTGCAGGGCTGAGTATTTGCCTACGGATAGAAAAGCAAGGTCTGGGTCCCAAAATAAATATTTGCTAGACATACATCTGGGGAGGATATCCACCACACCAACTGCCACAAGCTTCCCATCAATCAAGTATTGCTGATGGAAGGATCCAAATCCACAAGGTGGCACTGTTCCATCGCCAGATGGTGGAACAAATGCTATGGGAGTGTCAACCAGAAACCTTCTGTACGAGCTTTCCATGACTTGATCCGGCTTGTCATTGTGCACTTTAATCTGATATCTTCTATACAAAGCATATTCTTCTGGATCAAAACTCGACCTTTTCAAGCGGATTTCAAGTTTCTGTCTCTTTTGCTGAGGACGTTCAGTGCTCTTCCCTGTACAACTTCGTTTACTTGCAATACCTCCAGGAGATCGCCTAGATGCATTAACCTTTATAGGCTCTTCACCTAAAGAAACTTGTCTTGTGGCAGAATAGAAATTAAGGTGCCCATTGCAAGCTTTAATTGATAGACCATATATATTTCCCATCTGATTTAGTGAATGTGCCAGCACTTCTGCAACAGCTTTTGGTGAATGCTCACAAGACAGCCCATGTTGCTCTGCACCATCTTTTGGTAAGCCTAGACCATGACCATCCTCCTTTGCTGATTGTGACCGCCTTAAGACTGCTGCTATCTGAAATGAAATGTTGCTGGTGTATAAAAGATCTTCAGATCCTTCAATCAGCTTTCTTTTGTTTGTTGTGACCTTTTTGATAGAAGCTTTTGGAAGTTTTACATTGGATGGGAACTCCCCACTTGTGCATGCATTAACTGCATTATCAATGTGGTTTGACAAATGATCTATAAATTGTTCTTCCTTATTTTTCTCCTCACAATTACCAGCAGAAGATTCTTTCGCTACTGAACTTGAAGCTTCAGAATTGGCAGAGCTCTTGGAAGTACTAGGCTCATTAATTGACAAACCTGGTTTTTTCACATCTAATGTGCCATCTAAAAACCTAGACATCAGTTACCATTGTCAGAGAGAGAGAGAGAAGCTTGGGTAAACCGAAATTTCTAGTTATGACAAACTCCAAATGGTAGGTTTAACAAGCATTATAAGATCGACAAAGCAAGTACAACAGATTTTTTAACAAACTTAACCAAAAAGAAAAAATTGAAAACTACAATATGTTGAATCTTAACACGATATCATGGGCATTCATTTTCCGTAATGTTATATAATTAGGACACCAAGGAGAAAAACAAAGCACTGTAGTGAAACATGCACACCAACCTAAGTGTTGAACTTCGATGGCCAATCTGACTTTAGGTAGGGATAGGTTGAATTATAACTTTTGAAATCCGATTTACATCCCTAACACTATAGATGAGCAGTTCGTTGACAAAATCATACTTGGGCAAGAAGCTTGCTCAAGTTTACCTAGCTGCTCAACTTAACAACATTGAATGTTTATTCATGAAAAGGAAGCCACATCAAAAAAATGAGAGTAAAATTTTTAAGGCAAAATTGGAAGTACCTTTGCATTCGTCTAAATACTCGAAGTTGCTCTTTTGAAGGAACAAAGTCAGTAGCCTTTAAACGGATGGTATAAGAGGGGCAGCATGTCCTATTCATCTCAGGCTTGTAAAGGAAGCAGCCAGATCTTCTCCAACCTCGGTCAAGAAGATCTGCCAAATGAGTCATAAAGTATAAAAAAGAAACAAGAACATCAAACAGGCAGAAGACATCAAACAGGCAGAAGAAATTCTAAAACTAAAACAATGAACCACAGAATCAATTGATTACGGTAGTAACTATGTCTATACACACAACTGTTACATAAGATTGCAAAATGTCATCTCTGGACATTGTTCATGGCATGTACGGGGTTGAAAAATCAACCCTTCTGTTGAGAGCAAAATGTGATGTATGGTTGCCTTGGCCGTTTTCTCACCACCTTTGCATGAATTGCATCCAGGCATTCAGAGTCTCACCTACAAATCTTGGGCATTGGTGCCATTCAAAAAAATAGCAAATAAAACTTGAAACCCAAAAATATAAAGCTATACTCGAGACTTATTAGAAGGGCTTTCCATTTGTCTTCTCATCTATAAAACCACCCAGTTCAATTTGTCAATTAATACTACATCCAACTACGACTATTAGATAAGGAAAATTCTATATTACATAGATCCAGGTACAGGTATTGGCTGCAGAAAACCCCATATTGAAGGTCCAGGTACAGGTATTGGCTGCAGATAACCCCATATTGAAGGATGTAGTAAGGGTCATGGACACATCATTCACTAAGAATATAACAATAACCTATACACAAAAAAGAAGCAAGTTATATACATTCATTATTTATATTCAATAAAGAGAACATTCAGCTACAAAACCAAGAAACTATAAACTCAAAAATATGATTAAAAGAATCTAAATTTGATAGTATACTTGAATTAAACGAGATTATATTCATTTTGATCATCTTATCAGGCCACTAAAATTTAGGTGAGTGTCTATAGATCTCGGAGTGCATCCAACTTATGAAAAAATCATTAAAAAGTGCAAACACGGGTTTAAAGTCTTGTGGTTCATACTCATACAAATACCCATGTCATGCCATATTCAACACGAGTACGATAGGAAAAGTGAAGGATCCAAGTATCATAAGGAAACAAATCAGAGATCTGTTTCTCTAAAAAAAAATTATTATTAATGGAAACTAAAATAGGACAGGAAAGTTAAATATTTGTATGTTTTCCTCCCAAAGAAAACCATAAAAATCACTTCTAGTTTTAATCATCACTTTCTTCAAATCATTAGCTTCACAACCTTGGATATTTTGACCAAATTATATTTCCATTCTAGTATTTGAAATGAGTTTAGTTATGTTATTCACCCTTTTATGGTTCATATGTTTCTGTGTAAACAAGTCAATTGATACAAGCGTCTTATGCAACACTATTTTGTTTGTTATATCCGACATGTAGGCTCACCAATTCATTTTAAGATCATTGGTTGGATCACAATAAACATCTTAATCTAATCCTAACAAGGGCAGAATATCCACTTTGAATCTCATTGCCAATTCAAAATATGTACAGTATGCAAACCATGATACACATCAAGAAATTCTCATGTGCAGTGTTTCAGATATTATCTTTCAAATCTTGTGAGACTATCATGACAGCGAGACCTTTGTGATACTGCTTACCAGGCCCTAGAACTCGGATTAGTGCATTCTAAGATTAATTACTCTAATCATGATCATAACTAGAACAAGAAGCAGATAGTTAGAATTGAATTATGACATGGCTAAAATTCCATATGAGATAACATCGTCATCATATGCACTATCCCAACTAGTTGGGGTTGGTAACAATAATCCTGTTCCTCCACTCCATACAAGATAACCATGACCAAATTAAAACATGCCAAAAAAAAAAAGCACATGATAGGATATGCAAGAGAAACAATTACTGAGATAAAATGGAATAAGTCATTAATACCATTACATAATTGGAAATTACTCTTATGTACATAATGGGCCTAATATTTACACTGACCTATCAGATACACGTACAGTGGGGTTCCATTAAAGTATGCATGGCAATAAAATAAACAAAGAAAACATAACGATCTAACCTTGGTAGTCATTAACAGTAACGCTATGTGCCCATAAACCTGCAAAAACCAGTGAAGAGAAGTTACAGAGGAAAGAAAACGATATCTAAACCAAATAGACATAAATATTTTATTGCACACACTATAAACATGCGACTAATTATCCAAACTAGCCCTAGCATCTAGAAACTCAAGTTCGTACCTGCACTAGCATTTGACAACCTTTCAGGTTCTATGAATATTTCTTATAGAAACCACTTTGGCTCATTCATAGTCAAAATATAGTAATACATGAGAGATGTTCACTAACGAAGTAGGGTAGTTTGGGCATTGTGGCAACCTAAACTGGGATAACGGCTTATCACGCTCAGAAAGCGTGTTTATCACCTCAATGATTAACAAAATTGAGTTGATAGTAGAGACCAACATTATTGGCAATATCCATAGTAATTAAAAAAGACATGTTAATTAGATGTTGTTGAGAATAAGAGACCCTTTTTTCTATGCTATTGGCTAATTTCCAATTATGTTTTTCTTCACTCAATACATGCAGCTTCTTTCCAGCACTTCATCTTTGAAATGAGCACCCTAACAGTCACAAGATTAAAAGCACAACATAAGTAGATGCAAATACTACCTCCATAGTAACCCTTTAAGCCATATATCACAATTTACGAGGCGTAATCAAAGAACAAACAATGTGAATGCTGAGTGGGTTACCACCGTGCGCGTAGATCAGATGGCAAGGGTCTGTTCTAGCTTAACCAAAGGTCTCGAGTTCGAGCCTTGGGAATGCAGCTGCGCTATGTGGGAGAGCTTTGCCGCCTTTGTGGTCCGTCCCAGCT
The DNA here is from genome assembly GCA_031762675.1 of Pachysandra terminalis. NCBI lineage: Eukaryota > Viridiplantae > Streptophyta > Magnoliopsida > Buxales > Buxaceae > Pachysandra > Pachysandra terminalis. The sequence continues at coordinate 15,143,261 of JAUPMG010000013.1, read as the reverse complement.
CGAATCCGGATTTAGTCGGAGCCATAATGGTTTCCAGACACCAGGTGGTTATACCAAAAAATAAATAAATAAATGTTGAGTGGGTTGGTTTTTTTTTTTCCTGCGGAAATATAAAAGCAATGTGCCACCAATAACTACGTAATTAGCCAGTGATCACAACTTAGTGATCCTTGCCTCTGGTGCAATGCAGGAAGCCATGAACACTTTGTTTGAGTTACTAAAAACTTTACCAAATAACTCAGCTTGGATGAATTAGGGGACTTCCAATGCAATTTTTCATATAACCCCGAATTCTTCATCAATCCCTGGCTTGATCAAACTTCATAGAAGAGAGTCTAATTTTCGAAGTTTTGCCCAATTTCTTAAACATCGCTTTAACTTGGTGAGTATCATGTTAAATTAGATCCCTTTTGCATCATAGACATCAACATCTTTTTTACTGACACAGCTTCAATTTCCCTCATGGAAGTGCAGAAATCTTCTCCTAAACATCAAAGTGCCAAGAGATGTGGCTGTAATTAAGCTGTAAATTAAAGAAACAGCTCGTGTGTGTGTGTGTGTGTGTGTAACACAAGAATCAATTGAACTGCATAAAAGTTGTTGTGAATCTAAGTACTCCCCTCATCCACGAATTAGTCAAACAAAATAAACAATTCCCGACAGTAATCAACAGAAATCAGAATCCTCCAAAAGGATAATCAAATCGCCGGCGATTAAGACATAGACGGAGAAGATAATAAAGAAAAATGAAAGCAACGAATGAAAAAAGGTCTGACCATGAGAGACGCTGGAACGTCCACCAGATTTACAGTAACCGCAAGAGCTTTTAAGCTTGCCGGCATCAATAACGACGCTTTCGCTTCTTCCGTTGCTTCCGCTGCTACTGCCCGCCTCGTTTCTGATCTTTCCTGCCATGGTTGACCTTCATCCGATTTCATATCAATCAATCATCAGAAAAATTAGGGTTTTTACGGAAATGAATCGATGAAATTCAACAAAGTCTAAGCCTCTTGGTCAAGCTAATCAGAAAACTCTCTCGCTCTGGTTGTTTAAACTTTAAAGGTTAAAGATCTGTTACATATAATCAATCAAAACGGGCTCGTATTTAACGAAAATAATAGAAAAGCCATTCGTTTCTTCGCTTTTTACTTACGTCCCCTTTAGGAAACAGATATTATGCGAATAATCCCGAAAGTAATGTTTTTTTTTTTCTCCCTTTGGTAGGTAAGTGACTGGCTAATTCTTAATAAATCTTATTAAAAAAAAAAACTATTGAAAAGTTAACAAGAAAACTTAGGTCATGTTTGTCTTTGCCTTTTAAAAGGAGAAGCGATTTCTTCAGAGCACATTCAGATTAAAATATACGTTTGGTAAATGTCTATTTAAGAAGTGCTTTAGGGTCTAAAAGTTAAAAAGATAGAAGTTAGGTATTATAAAATAATATGAGAATAAAATAGTCTCAATAAAAATATCACTTAAATAACTAAGGTTGTGCTTGGCCTGGTTTATATAAGCACTTATTTCAGCTTATAGCTTATTAAAGCACTCTTTAAAATTAAATGTGTATTTGGTAACACCTAATGGGTAAGTGCTTACCCATAAACAATAGAGGAAGGCTACCCATAAAGAGAAGCTGTTGAGAACAGCTTCTCTTATCACTTATACTTATAAGGGAAGCTATTTCTAAATTTTATTAACATTTTTATAATACCTGTTTTACCCCTAACTTTCACAAGCACTTAAATAAATGTTATTTTTAAATTTTAATAATACTTTTATAATACCTATTTTACCTCTAAACTTTCATAAATGTATTTGCCAAACACTATTTTCTTCAAGTAAGCAACTTACTATTGTTGTGGATAGGTGCTCCCATTGAGCCTCTTACTCAATGAGTGCTTATCCAAAAGTACAAGTCATGGTAAATGTAACCTAAATTGACAATTTTCCACAAACACAATTTGGAAAAGCAAAGAGTCGACTACTTCAATAGAATCAACATTTTAGTGAAGCGTTTCATTTAGAATTGATTCTCAGACGTATTTACAAACTCTTAATGTTTTTTTAGGCTCAAGAATCACTTCTAAAGCCAAAAAGGGGCAAGCCAAATACGCCCTTAATTTAGACGCGGTTTCCAACGTGTATATATATACAAAAGATAATTTGGTCCAAGCTTACCTTGTGTTTCAGATAAGATGTAGTTCAATGCTCCACATGCAAATTGGTCATATCCAGTTGTATGGTGGGACCTGTAAAGTTGATGGAAGGTTAAGATCATTCATATCTCGTGTGTGGGACCCGGCATATTCCATCCGTGTGGAAGGGAACGTGAAACGTGGCTTGTGCCCGATGCATTCGTCCGCTTTGCAAGTTAACATCAATGGCCCGATGCATTCGTCGGCTTTGCAAGTTAACATCAATGGCCACACGAGCTCTTTTTTTTTTTTTTTTTTTGGTTAGAAGATAAAGCTATGCATAAATTTCACGAAACGAAGATACACCGCGTTAGTCTTGAGATACAGCATCTAAAATAACATTGGGAGGATTAACTAACCAACAATAAGAAATGTTATTAACTAAGCAATAGTTAACTAAGATATCAGCGGCTGAGTTTCCTTCTCGGTAAGTGAAAGTGATGATGCAGTCATCAAAAGTTTGAATTAAATCACGGCAATCTTTGATAACAGTAGCAATACACCAAGGTACCTACATCAACAAATTTTTGAGTAGTTCCACAACCAAAGAGCAGTCGCCCTCAATATGAGCCATACAAATGTTTTGCCAAGACAAGGATCTCTCTAGTAGCTAGTGCTTCCACTAGAAGACTACAAGAACAATCAAAAATCATGCCAACTCCACCTTTAAAACTTCCATTGCAATCACGAATTAGTCCTCCATAAGCACCA
>JAUPMG010000013.1:15109640-15140255 GCA_031762675.1 Pachysandra terminalis | reverse complement strand
CATCTGCATGCAGAAATTTGCTTCAGTATGGTAACCTAATTTTCAAGCATCTTACTCCCACGGGTACAAAGTTTATTGTAAAGATACACTCTCTATGATTGGCACACACGCACGCACTCTCCTAGTACTGTTCTTGTTTAGGGTTTGAATCTCACAATGATAGCTCATGTGTTTGTTATTCGACAATGTGAATAGATTTTTTTTTTTTTTTTATGTGGAACCCCCACCTCCACTCAGTGGGGATAGAGGGTAAACCCCAGATATATGACCTTACCCACAAGGACCATATATCAGATAAGCCAGGAGATTCAAACCTGGGACCTCTAGTTCCCAAGCCCGAGAGCTTGCCAGTTGAGCTAACTCAGGTGAGTTATGAGAAACGATGTTGATACTTGATACTGCATTTTTTTTTCTTTCTATTTATGGTTAAGTTATCTATTCAAGTACATATATGATTGGAGGAAGTTCATATTTTAGATTGTGTGAGGGTACTGCATAATGGGCAGACCCAGTTCCAAGCATCTCATAATAAGATACGCATAAACTCATTCCATGTTCCATTTACTTGTGATCCATATGAACTATTTTCCTCTCCTAATGCTTGACAGTGTGAATGTTACTGTTGGAGAAAATGAAGAGCGCATGATGATCACCGGCATGCACACAGTTGCTGACATATTTTGTGTTTCGTGTGGATCAATCGTGGGATGGAAATATGTAAGGCCACGTTTAATTTAATTCTATGTTTTTTTTTTTGTTAGTGGGGACAGGGTGAATCCCGGATACATGACCCCACCCACAAGGACCATATATCAGGTAAGCCTAGGAACTCGAACCTAGGTCGTCCAATTCCTGAGCCGAAGACCTTGCCAGTTGAGCTAACCCGCGTGGGTTATTTTTTAATTTAGCTATTATTTAGTTGAGCTAAAATACATGTTTTTGTATTTTAGCTATTATTTACTTGGTTTATTCAGGAGTCTGCACATGAGAAGAGCCAGAAATACAAGGAAGGAAAATTCATTCTTGAGAGGTTGGTGGAGAACTTGATCTCAAATTCAAACTAACTAAAAATGAAACAATTTGTTGTGAGTGTTGGTAGCATCAAATGCTTGACTTAGATGGGCTTCTTTCGCCGTAATTGAGCAGGTTTAAGGTGTCAGGCCCCGAGGGAAGCAATTACTTGGTTGGTCATGGAGCTCGCGTGGGTGGAAGTGATGCAGAATGATGCCTGATCGGCACACCTCTTCTAATTGTACATTCTCTTCTCCAGTGCCTTTGTTTTTCAAGTCCCCTGAATTCCTAAATCCACAGATTCTCATTTGGACTTCTTATTTATGAGTATATCGAGTGGGGTGGTTGTTGTTCAATGATCATGAGAAACAGGAGCTAGATTGGGCAAGCAGTGAACAGGTTAATGACAAGTAGATTAGCTGCAAGGGGAAGATAGGTTTGAACGATGATGAAGTTGCAACAATTCCTCGATTCACGCTGCGCTGTGATGGGCGATTTTTGAAATGGATCGGTTTGCTTATCTAAACCCGTTTATCGCTGTGCAATTGATGCTAGAAAATTTCGGATATCTGATCAGATGCTAAGTTAATGAGATCTTAAAGGGCTTGTAGTTTTTAGGTAGATAGGGAAATTATCAAAATAGTAGTTTATTATCACAATGACTAATTCAGTATTATTGATACACCCAGTAACCGGTAGTCTTTGCACTTGTTATGGTTACCGATTGGATCCAAAAGAAAAATTTTCTAACCTGAACCCGACCCAGTTATACAATGAAATGTCAAAAGCAAACAGAATACACATTTTCTTTATGGCAAAAAAGACTTTAATAAACCTAGCACATATCTTAACACAAAAGTTAAAAAATATTGAAAAAATTACACGGTCACACAGATGTGACACGTATTATTGGAGCTTATATAGATTGAAGTATTGACCACATGATCGATCCAATAGGGATGGTCTTGATTGACCAAACCAGCCAACTAAAATCTGACGAGGCAGTAATTTTGATGGTCATGGGTTTATCAAGTCTGAGACATGGGTGCGCCAAATACATCCCCCTTTTGCGATCAAGCTTAACCGGCTTGGTGACTGATCTGGCCAATCAGAACCAACACGAGTTCCACAGCCAATCGACATTTCACCAAGGCAATGAAAATTGCATCTCCATCCCATTTGGTATATGTTAGAATTTGCACTCTCTAGACCATCCAAAACGACCTGCATTTTGGAGGGCATCGATATGCGACTAAATGTTCTCAGGCCATAGAAGTTACAGATCGAAATTGCTGCTTCAAACCTCAAAGTGGACAGAGAAAGAGCCAAAGGATTCATGAATGAATGTACTTTTTTGACATTATGAGAGAAATACCGGCAAATATATGGAGACTAAAATGACCGAGCGGACCATTACCTGGAAAAAAAAATTATGGAAGAAAGATGCCGGAACGAGATCAGGTGTTCCTATCAGTGGAAGTAGATCACATCTCTTAAAAGATCATGCAAATCAGTCACTAATTGGAAAAGAAAAACTCGGTTACGAGATAAAAGAGTACAATTTAGGACACTTGTTTCTATTGAGTGAATATGGAGAACTTTGAAAGCCTGTAGCTCCCAAAATAGTTAAAAAAAATTCTAGGAGAGATCACCAAGTCTTATAACTGCTGAAAAGAAATTTCATGTTTTCACTTGCAACAAATTCGTTTTCCTAGTTCCCAAATGAACAAATCTGTTGTCTCACTGAATTTAAACAGAGACAATTTCACATAAAATTGGAAACCTGATTCCATTCATTAAATAATGCGGATGCTCATTCAACACCACACACACACACACATATATATCTATAACCTAAAATGATTCCAGAATAAGAATCTGTATCTCACGTGGATCGGACAAACATTCCCCCAGTGAAAAGTACATGCATCTTGGCAGTAGTTTCCTTTCAGCCTCCACTTTGGTCCTCACTGATTTGAACAGCAATTCTCAGAATCTCGTGCTGAGTGCATCTCTCCTCTCCAATGAAAATAAGCTAAGCTATCCAAGCGAATAAATCATGCGCTCCGATAGTTCTGCGCCCACAGACTTCATGTATCTATGCAACTGAGATTCCAGATAGTTCTTTTCAACGGGACCTCATGCCTGTTGGATATCCTTCATAAAAGAAATGATGTTAAATAAATTCACAATAACAACAAGAAATAAGATAAACTTGATCGAAACTTCATTTTTCATTCAACTAATACATCTGAAATTTCGGTGAAATATAGCGAAATTTTGAGAAAATATAGCAAAATATTTCCCCAATATTTCTTCAACCAGGCGAAATATTCCACCAGGTCGGCGAAATATCGCCGAAATTTTACCAGAAAAATCTGACAAAATGTCTAGCGATCTCGAAATTTAAAACCTTGACTACAACCATCCAATGCAAGATTGAATAATGCGTTGCTGTTATTGTTGTTGTTTGCCAATAGCCATTCAATTGCAAGATTTTGTCATGGGCGTGGTAGGAAAAATGTAAACTTTTTTTTTTCTTTTCATCTTTTTTTTTTTTTTTTTGTGTGACGTGGAACCCCGATCCCACTTAGTGGGGACAGGGTAAACCCCAGATACATGACCCCACGCCACCCACAATGTGAATGGATGGATAGTTAAGGTTAGTTAGTCCATATGCTCATTTGTTATAAAATGACATTCATACACAGGTCCCATGCATGGTAATCAAGACAACGGACACGCATGATCATATGTACTAGCTAGGGGAGGGCTTAAAACTAAGAATTGATTGACTAAAGAAGCAAATCCTTTTTGGAGGAAAAGCTAGGTTTTCTATGATACCAGACATTTACAGAGGGTGACTAAAATTTAGCATCACCAAAGTTTAACAAATCCCAATTAGTAGCAATTGAGATTTCTAAATCACAGAACTGCTGAAGAGTTTAGGTTTGTACCTTGAATCTCAAGCGAGAACCTCTCAACCCAATCAAAATATTGCTAGCATCACCAGCTTCTGTTTCATCAAGTACAGACAGGCCACTGGTTTCTGTTCCCGAGTCATCCTCAGTGTCTTCAAAATCTGGATCCACCATTTCCTCATCTTCATCACAGAGCAAGTTTTCATTTGAGGTTTCTCGGCTAGGGTCTTGATGCTGCGGTTCAGTAGGATCTTCAGGAATCCAATGACGTGAGGGCTCCCCATTGTCTATGATGCCAATATTCGATAAGACAACATATGGCTTTTTATCAAGTAAAGGTCTGGCAATATCAAATGAGACCCACCTGCAGAAAGCATCTCAACTTTTGTCACAGAAAGGATCACGTGCATGGATCATAAGACAGACACTGATGCAACAGCAGAGAGAAATGTGGAACAGAAATCATTAGAAACTATATAATGAAGCCAGGGTTCATCATCTTGATTGAGCCAATGCCCCCCACCATCCATGTGAGCACAAATTCCATGATCAGAATGCAATGAGCATCCACAAACTTGGACTTACAAAACATCTTAAACTTTCATTGACCCAAGGTGTTACTTCTTCTTTTCACGCTCTGACCTTATTTTTCTAGTTACCCAGCTTTAACTCTGGAATGATTTGCAGGAACCTCCATCTGATTTTTGGAGCCATGCTCAATCTTAGAGGTTCCCACTTATTGCAGAATCGTGATGAATGATTTGGCCCCCAATATGAATATGGCATAGGGCAGGACTCATGGAGTATAACAAACCTATATTCATAATTTATTCCCTTATTTCAAAGAATTTTAAACCCATAATATGGGTGTTATACGCAAATGAATGAATCCAGTGCTGCCCATGATGTCTAAATTAGTCATGTGTAAGATCTACAGTCAAAGTCATAGAATCTACGTACTTGTTACAAATTAAGTGATGATTTTGCACTTTTGTAAGAGTTCTAAACAAAGAGTTACTATCATCCAGTGACTTAACCGGTGAGTTGCTTGTAAAGAAAAATGAACTTACTGGTAACGAAGAGGACAGAGAAGCTCAGATGGTCGGTATGCTGCTTTATATCTCATTTTGCTGCAGGAGTGAATGTAATAGCCAAGATAATAGTATTGAAGACTAGGACAGTGAGCCTGATTCTCTTTTACCCAATCTATTTCTTGCAGGGCAGAGTATTTGCCTAAGGATAGAAAAGCAAGGTCTGGGTCCCAGAATAAATATTTGCTAGATAGACATCTGGGGAGGATATCCACCACACCAACTGCTACAAGCTTCCCATCAATCAAGTATTGCTGATGGAAAGATCCAAATCCACAAGGTGGCACTGTACCATCGCCAGATGGTGGAACAAATGCTATGGGAGTGTCAACCAGAAACCTTCTGTACGAGCTTTCCATGACTTGATCCGGCTTGTCATTGTGCACTTTAATCTGATATCTTCTATACAAAGCATATTCTTCTGGATCAAAACTCGACCTTTTCAAGCGGATTTCAAGTTTCCGTCTCTTTTGCTGCGGACGTTCAGTGCTCTTCCCTAAACAACTTCGTTTACTCGCAATACCTCCAGGAGATTGCCTAGATGCATTAACCTTTACAGGCTCTTCACCTAAAGAAGCTTGTTTTGTGGCAGAATAGAAATTAAGGTGCCCATTGGAAGCTTTAATTGATAGACCATACATATTTCCCATCTGATTTAGTGAATGTGCCAGCACTTCTGCAACAACTTTTGGTGAATGCTCACAAGACAGCCCATGTTGCTCTGCACCATCTTTTGGTAAGCCTAGACCATGAACATCCTCCTTTGCTGATTGTGACCGCCTTAAGACTGCTACTATCTGAAATGAAATATTGCTGGTGTATAAAAGATCTTCAGATCCTTCAATCAGCTTTCTTTTGTTTGTTGTGACCTTTTTGACAGAAGCCTTTGGTAGTTTTACACTGAATGGGAACTCCCCACTTGTGCATGCATTAACTGCATTATCAATTTGGTTTGACAAATGATCTATAAATTGTTCCTCCTTATTTTTCTCCTCACAATTACCAGCAGAAGATTCTTTCGCCACTGAACTTGAAGCTTCAGAATTGGCAGAGCTCTTGGAAGTACTAGGCTCATTAATTGACAAGTCTGGTTTTTTCACATCTAATGTGCCATCTAAAAACCTAGACATCAGTTACCATTGTCAGAGAAAGAGAGAGAGAGAACCCAAGAAGCTTGGGTAAACCGAAATTTCTAGACATGACGAACTCCAAATGGTAGGTTTAACAAGCATTATAAGATTGGCAAAGCAAGAACAACAGATTTCTTAACAAACTTAACCAAAAGGCAAAAAATGAAAACTATATGTTGAATCTTAACACCATAGTGTTTGAACTCGGAAATAGGATCGAGATGGGCCGAGACGGATCATATGAAATTAATTAAAAAAAATTTAAAAAAAACCCAACTCGGTCCGATCCCGAGTTGGATAGCCCGATCCATCTCGGGATCGACGATCGGGATCGGACCGACTTATGGCTTTTATGTTATATATCGGGATCGGACCGACTCGGGGATCGTCCCGGTCCGATCCCTAACACTATGCTTAACACGATATCATGGGCATTCCTTTTCAGTAATGTTATATAATTAGGACACCAAGGAAAAAAAACAAAGCAATGTAGTGAAACATGTACACCAACCTAGGTGTTGAACTTTGATGGCCAATCTCACTTTAGGAAGGGATAGGTTGAATTTGAACACCTTGGGTTGGACTAAGATAGGAAAATCAGACCCTGACCCAATATCAGAATAGACTAAGGCTATAAGCTTTGAGTATAAACCCCATAGACTGAGTTCAGAGGTTTTGATATGCTTTAAAATAGTATACCACGATAATCCAATTGAAGCCAATCTATATGGTAATAAGTTTGTTATTTATATTATTATAATGACTACACATCCATTCGCACCACCAACTCAACTAAGCTGAATTTGGAAGGTTGGACTGGACTAGGGTTGGCTGCCTTAAGTTGAGGCTCAGGTTGAGAAGTAGGTTAGGGTTGAAGCATCAAACCCTTAGGTTAGCTAAGATTGGCTACTACCCAGCCCAAGTTGCACCCCGACCAAAACTTTAAGATAAGTATTGTATAAATGAGAGTTCTATCACATTTTATAACTTTTGAAATCCGATTTACATACCTAACACTATAGACGAGCAGTTCGTTGACAAAATCATATTTGGGCAAGAAGCTTGCTCAAGTTTACCTAGCTGTTCACCTTAACAACATTGAATATATGTATTCATGAAAAGGAAGTTGCATCAAAAAAATTAGAGTAAAATTTTTAAGGTGAAATTGGAAGTACCTTTGCATTCGTCTAAATACGCGAAGTTGCTCTTTTGAAGGAACAAAGTCAGTAGCCTTTAGACGGATAGTATAAGAGGGGCAGCATGTCCTATTCATCTCAGGCTTGTAAAGGAAGCAACCAGATCTTCTCCAACCTCGGTCAAGAAGATCTGTCAAATGAGTCATAAAACATAAAAAAGAAACAAGATCATCAAACAGACAGAAGAAATTGCAAAATGTCATCTCTGGATATTGTTCATGGCGTGTACAGGGTTGAAAAATCAACCCTTCTGTTGAGAGCAAAAAGTGATGTATGGTTGCCTTGGCAGTTTTCGCACCATCTGTGCATGAATTGCATCCAGGCATTCAGAGTCTCACCTACAAACCTTGGGCATTGATGCCATTCAAAAAAATAGCAATTAAATTTTAAAACCCAAAAATTTAAAGCTATACTCAAGACTTATTAGAAGGGCTTTCCACTTGTCTTGCCATCTATAAAACCATCCAGTTCAATTTGTCAATTAATACAACATCCAACTACGACTATTAGATAAGGGAAATTCTATATTACATAGATCCAGGCACAGGTGTTGGGTGCAGAATGTTTCTAGGTGTCAAGTCTGTCTAACCCCATATTGAAGGATGTAGTGATTCAACAAAGAGGATCATGGACACATCATTCACTGAGAAAATAACAATAACATATCCACAAAAAAGAAGCAAGCTATATGCATTCATTATTTATATTCAATAAAGAGAACATTCAGCTACAAAACAAAGCAACCATAAACTCAAAAATATGATTAAAAGAATCTAAACTTGATAGTATACTTGAATTATACGAGATTATATTCATTTCGATCATCTTATCATGCCACTAAAATTTAGGTGAGTGTCTATAGATCTTGGAGTGCATCCAACTTATGAAAAAATCATTTAAGAGCACAGACACAGGTTTAAAGTCTTGGGGTATGTATCATACAAATACCCATGTAATGTCAAATTCAACATGAGTACGTTAGGAAAAGTGAAGGATCCAAGTATCATAAGGAAACAAATCAGAGGTCTGTTTCTCTTAAAAAAATTATTAAATGAAACTAAAATAGGACAGGAAAGTTATATATTTGTATGTTTTCCTACCAAAGAAACCATACAAATCACTTCTAGTTTTAATCATCACTTTTTCAAATCATTAGCTTCACAGCCTTGGATATTTTGACCAAATTATATTTCCATTCTAGTATTTGAAATGAGTTTCGTTATGTTTTTCACCCTTTTATGGTTCATATGTTTCTGTGTAAACAAGTTCATTGATACAAGCGTCTTATGGAACACTACTTCGTTTGTTATATCCGATATGTAGGCTCACCAAGTCATTTTGAGATCATTGGTTGGGTCACAATAAACATCTTAATCTAATCCTAAGAAGGGTAGAATATCCACTTTGAATTTCATTGCCAATTCAAAATATGTACAGTATACACATCAAGAGATTCTCATGTGCAATGTTCCAGATATTATCTTTCAAATCTTGTGAGACTATCATGACAGCGAGACCTTTGTGATACTACTTACCCGACCCTAGAACTCGGATTAGTGCATTCTAAGTTTAATTACTCTAATCATGATCATAACTGGAACAGGAAACAGATAGTTAGAATTGAATTATGACATGGCTAAAATTCCATATGAGATAACATCATCATCATATGCCTCATCCCAACTAATTGGGGTCGGTAACAATAATCTTGTTCCTCCACTCCATACGAGATAACCATGACCAAATTAAAACATGCCAAAAAAAAGCACATGATAGGATATGCAAGAGAAACAATTACTGAGATAAAATGGAATAAGCCCTTAATACCATTACATAATTGGAAATTACTCTTATGCACATAATGGGCCTAATCTTCACACTGACCTATCAGATACACATACAGTGGGGTTCCATTAAGCACATGTGGCAATAAAGTAGACTGAGAAAACAAAAAGATCTAACCTTGGTAGTCATCAACGGTAACGCTATGTGCCCATAAACCTGCAAAATCCAATGAAGAAAAGTTGAAGAGGAAAGAAAACAATATCTAAACCTAATAGACATAAATATTTTATTGCACACACCATAAACATGATACTAGCGACTATTACCCAAACTAGCCCTAGCATGTGGAAACTCACCTGTACTAGCATTTGACAACCTTTCCGGTTCTATGAATATTTCTTACGGAAACCACTTTGGTTCATTCATAGTCAAAATATAGTAAGGCATGAGAGATATTCACTAACGAGGTAGGGTTGTTTGGGTATTGTGGCAACCTAAAACTGTGATAACCGTATATCACGCTCAGAAAGCGTGTTTATCACCTCAATGATTAACAAAATCGAGTTGAGAGTAGAGACCAAAATTAGTGGCAATCTATATTACACATAACAAATGTAGACGCAAATACTCACTCCATAGTAGCCTTTTAAGCCATATATTACACCTTATGAGGCGTAATCAAAGAACAAACAATGTGAATGCTGAGTTGGGTTTTTCTTTTTCTATTATTCCGGAATAAAAAACAATGTGGCACCAATAACTAAGTAATTAGCTAGTGATCCATGCCTCTTGTGCAATGCAGGAAGCCATGAACACTTTGTTTGAGTTACTAAAAACTCTACCAAATAACTCAGCGTGGATGTATTAGTGGGCCTTAAATGCAAATTTTCATATAACCCTGAATTCTTCATCAATCCCTGGCTTGATCAAACTTCATAAAAAAGAGTAATTTTCCAAGTTTTGCCAATTTATTAAACATCGATTATCATGTTAAATCAGATCTCTTTGGCATCATAGACATCAACGTCTTTTTACTGACCCAGCTTCAATTTCCCTCATGGAAGTGCAAAAATCTTCTCCTAAATATCAAGAGTGCCAAGAGATGTGGCTGTAATTAAGCTGTAAATTAAAGAAACAGCTTGTGTGTGTGTGTGTGTGTGTGTGTGTGTGTGTGTGTGTGTGTGTGTGTGTGTAACACAAGAATCGATCGAACTGCATAAAAATTGTTGTGAATCTAAGTACTCTGCTCATCCACGAATTAGCCAAACAAAATACACAATTCCCGACAATAATCAACAGAAATCAGATTCCTCCGAAAGGCTAATCAAATCGCCGGCGATTAAGACATAAACGGAGAAGATGATAAAGAAAAATGAAAGCAACGAATGGAAAGAGGTCTGACCATGAGAGACGCTCGAACGTCCACCAGATTTACAGTAACCGCAAGAACTTCTACGCTTGCCGACATCAATAACGACGCTTTCGCTTCTGCCTTTGCTTCCGCTGCTACTGCCCCCCTCGCTTCTGATCTTTCCTGCCATTGTTGACCTTCATCCGATTTCGTATCAATCAATCATCAGAAAAATTAGGGTTTTTTACGGAAATGAATCGATGAAATTCAACAAAGTCTAAGCCTCTTGTTCAAGCTAATCAGAAAACGCTCTCTGGTCGTTTAAAGGTTAAAGATCTGTTACATATAATCAATCAAAACGAGCTCGTATTTCACGAAAATAATAGAAAAGCCATTCATCTCTTCGTTTATTTACTTACGTTATCTTTAGGAAACAGATATTCTGCGAATAATCCCGAAAGTAATGTATTTTTTTTCTTCCTTCGGTAGGTAAGTGACTCGCTAATTCTTAATAAATATTATAAAAAAAAAAAATATTATATATATATATATATATATATATATATATATATTAAAAAAAGGTCAACAACAAAACTTAGTCATGTTTGCATTACTTCCTAAAAGGAGAAGCAATTCTTCCGGGATTGATTCTTATGAAGAGCTTTGTAAAAATTATTTCAGATTAAAAGATAGTTTTTGGTAAATGTCTATTTAAGAAGTGCTTTTAGGTCTAAAAGTTAAAAAGGGACAAATTAGATATTATAAAATAATATGAGGATAAAATAATCTCAATAAAAATATCACTTAAATGACTAAAATGATTCCCACGAAAGCAATTTGAAAAAGCAGAGATTCGATTGCTTCAATGGAATCAGCATTTTAGTGAAATGTTTCATTCGGAATTGCTTCTCATACGTATTTACCAAACGCTTAGGTTGCATTTGATCCGGCTTATATAAGTGCTTATTTTAGCTTATAACTTATTAAAGCACTTTTAAAATTAAAAGTGTGTTTAGTAACACCTAATGGGTAAGTGCTTACCCATAAATAGTAGATAAAGGCTACCCATAATGTGAAGTTTTTCTCAACAGCTTCTCTTATCACTTATGCGGAAAGCTATTTCTAAACTTTAGTAATAGTTTTTTATAATGAAACTTTAGTAATAGTTTCATAATTCTTCCGGGATTGATTCTTATGAAGTGCTTTGTAAAAATTATTTCAGATTAAAAGATAGTTTTTGGTAAATGTCTATTTAAGAAGTGAATTTAGGTCTAAAAGTTAAAAAGGGACAAATTAGGTATTATAAAATAATATGAGGATAAAATAATCTCAATAAAAATATCACTTAAATGACTAAAATGATTCCCACGAAAGCAATTTGAAAAAGCTGAGATTCGACTGCTTCAATGGAATCAGCATTTTAGTGAAATGCTTCATTTGGAATTGCTTCTCATACGTATTTACCGAACGCTTAGGTTGCATTTGGTCCGGCTTATATAAGTGCTTATTTTAGCTTATAACTTATTAAAGCACTTTTTAAAATTAAAAGTGTGTTTGGTAACACTTAATGGGTAAGTGCTTACCCATAAACAGTAGATAAAGGCTACCCATAATGTGAAGTTTTTCTCAACAGCTTCTCTTATCACTTATGCGGAAAGCTATTTCTAAACTTAGTAATAGTTTTTGATAATGAAACTTTAGTAATAGTTTCATAATACTTATTTTACTCCTACACTTTCATAAGCACTTAAATAAATTTTATTTCTAAACTTTAATAATATTTTATAATACCTATTTTAAGCATAAATTTTTATAAGCACTTAAATAAATGTATTTATCAAACACTATTTTTTTCAAATAAACAGCTTATTGTTGTTGTGGATAAGTGCTCCTATTGAGTCACTTATCCAATGAGTGCTTATCCAAAAGCACAAGTTGAGCCAAACACAAGTTTAATGTTTCTAGGCTCAACAATAGATAATTTGGTTCAAGCTTCCCATGTGTCGCAGATAAGATGTGGTTAAATGCACCACGTGCAAATTGGTCACATCCCGTCATATGGTGGGACCTGTAACGCTGATGGAAGGTCAAGATCATTCGAATCTCGTGTGTGGGACCCGGCATATTCGATCTGTGTGGAAGCAAGCAAATGTGAAACGTCGCCTACGCCCGATGCATTTGTTCGCTTTGCAAAAGTTAACATCAATGGCACAGGAGCCCCTTCTTACTGGTGATGATTATCAATGATTTTAGAGTGAAAGAGAGAGAACATCGGACCCTCCAATCACGTTCTCGATCAGACTGTGGGGTCCTTAAGACGCGTGTTTTTTTTTTTTTTTTTTTTTTGGGATAATTGTCCTTCAGATGCGTTTGTCAAAGGACATAGTAACCAATCATTGAGTACAGTATCCACCATCCTACGTAATTCTAGTGTTCCACTCGAGCAACTATAAACCGATTATTGGTTCGGTCTAAACCGAAATTGAACAAATCAAACTGAAAAAATCGGTTTGATTTGGCTTTATATTTTAAAAAATAAAAAACTAAATTAATTTGATTCGATTTATGTTAAGGCTTTGTCTAAATCGAATTGAACCGAAAAAGCTGAAGTAGTTTCTATATATATATATATATATATATATATATATATATATATATAAACAAAAATACCTTTTGTCTACTATATATCAAAACATAGCATTAATTTTGTCGAATCTCACCCCTACAATAGAATGGCTCTGCCCTTAGACATGTAACCCAAGCTGACCCGCTCCGATCAAAAAGCACTTAACCCCTAACCAGTCATGAGTTAAAATTTAAAAACTTGAACACAAACTCGTTAAAAACTCAGTTCACGTGGGTTGACGACGTACAGAATTAGAAATTGCCAGCTCCAGTTCAACTAACAACGAGATTGTGTATGAGCATATGCGCGTCAACCAGCTATGCTCTTTTAGGCCCTGTTTGATGCAGCTTTCTAAGTGCTAAAAATCTCTTCTTAGACCTAAAATGGCTTCTATCTAATGCTTGGGTGACATTCTTGATAGCTGCTTTATATGGAAGCGTTTCTTTAAGAAGCCCGGTTGGGTGAAACGTACGTGATATTGCTTCTAAAAATTGCAAAAAACAGTTAGTCATGTTTTAAATGCTTCTAAAAATTGCAAAAAACAGTTAGTCATGTTTTAAATTTAAGTAAAATTTTGATTTCTTTTAGACATTGTTTTTAAAAGACAAAAATATCCATGGAGCCTAAAATTATAAACAGAGCATCATTTTATATAATTTTTCTCACCAAACGTAATTTATAACTAATAACTTTTGAGTCAATAGCTCTTTAACAAAGCTCTTCACATTGAAACCCTTCCATTCGTAGAAAGCTTTGACAAACAGACCCTTAATCATTTTACAAAGGATGGTTTAAGGTTTCTTACTGTAATTTCCACATGAACAAAGGTCATGATGCAGTTTTTAAAGCAAACAAGGCAAGATACAGCCTTTGTTTTCCACTGTTATCCGTTCAATTTCTTGTTGACTTTTTATATTTTATCAAAAATGGAATTTTGCCTCGGCAGAATCAACTCCCATGATAAACAAAGGTGAAGTTGGTAAAGAGTGTAGGCGGCATCAATCCAAACCACACGATTCACGAGACTGTAAGACACAGACACAACTTGGTCGCAGTGAGTTCAACGACGAACGTCAGATGACGTGGCAGTACATCGTAAGAAGATCGACGGTCTATGATAAACTTAAGCCCGTCCTGAAAAGCAAAATTTGAATTTGCAGGGAATGATAAACCTTCCCAGCGTTTTCTAGTGGAGAGTCAAGGTTGGGGCATGTGCAGAGCGGATTGGGTTCGGAATGTCTTTTTCTTGATTATTCATCCACAGTATCAAGTAGCTGTTGTTCATATAGAAAATTACGGAATCACCCTTCCATCTCCGATGTCATTGATGAATTTTGAGAGCTGTGATCAAATTTGGAGTCAACAATGTTTATAAAATTTATTATTAATTAGTATTGGTGATGACGGATTTGTACAAAGTTAAATATATTAAAATGGAAGGGCAACTAATACATTCGGACCAATACAATCATTTATTCAGAAAAATGGTAGGGAAGTCTATTTCAAGACAGTCTAAACCGTCGCGCAACCATTCTATTAAGAGCGTTTTTTGTCAAGTTTGATCCGTAGAGAAAACAAAAAAAAGGGATATACCTGTTTGGTGATTTTTCAAGGCAAAGCATAAAAGTGATGCTTTGAAGTCTATAGATGTGATCGAAGTTTGACTCTTGAGTTACAATGTATATAAACCTTCGAAGATTTTTACTTAAGTAAAAATACTCTTAAATGTAAAGGTATGTAATAAAATCACTCAAAGTCTGTTCTAGAGAATAAATAGATGTAACTTTGAAAATTTAGTGAGGTCTTAACTATTTAAGGAGTCTGTTAACAGAAGCATGTCCCTAAGTGCTTCCTTCGAGTAGAATAAGGTCTATCGAGGGAAGAGTAAAATTCACATTCTCTCGGATGACAAGAAAGTAGTGTGTCGTGGGAATATAAGTCTTTGTCTCTTGAATATTTCAAAAGAGAGAAAATAACATATTTGTTGGGTTTGGGACACGTTGTGTTCCTTCACAAGTTAGAATTCAAAAAAGTTGCTTCTTTGAGAAGCTATTACCTTTTTAGTTATAAAAATGGCCAGATATCTCAAGCGTTTCAAATCTTGCCTTTTCACTAAACAGTCTAATCACCGTACACAATTACTGACAGCTAACATATAATGGAGACGGCTGTATAGCCATTTCGCCCTTGTGGAATAATTCAGTGTATGCGTCCAAAATGTGTATACACGCTTTTAAGAAAGCGCAACATGAAAAGTAGCGAGATTAAATTAACCCGCTGATCACCAACATTTAGATAAACAAGTAATCTCATTGGTCCACCATGATTGATTTTTATTTTTTTTCTCATTAAGCTTCATAATGAGTAGGTGGAGAAGCGCTTTCAAATCAATTTATCTTAGGGCCCGTTTGACAAAGGCTTCGATACGAAGTACTCTGAATAAAGTCATTGGTATAAAATTATAGTTGTTGAGAAAAAAATATGAAACAATGTTTTTATATAATTTTAAGTTAGACGGATATTTTTATTTTTAAAAAAAATATATAATATAAATAAAAGAAAGTTTTAACATTTTAAAAGTTTTATTTAATTTTGTCTTTTGCACTTCTCGACTGACACGCGTATTTGAAATTATGGCGCGTTTTCGTAAATATCCTAAAAACCGTAGGCATTTTATCTGGGCTAATAAGTCTTTCTTTCTTTCTATATTTTAAATTTTTAATAACCTGAAAACGTAGTTTTTAAGAGAGAGGGGTTGTCTTGTCCCGTCAAAGAAATCAAAAACAAAATGGATTCCTGATCTTCCTTTCCTCCTATTCTCACGGTTCCCATCTCAAGCTTCGGACGAAAAGGGTAAAAAAATAACATAAATGCCACTTGCTTTCTGCAACTAATCTCGCTTACTTGTGATATTCAAAGCTCTTGAGAGCTCCTTCTCCGATCTTTCCTTCAAAGCATCTTTCTTTGTTTCTGAGCTTCGTTTCAATAACAATGGCTTTTGCTTCAAGCTTACGTTTTCTGTTTGAAATATGACGGCGTTTGACACGCGTGGAGGAGTGAAGTTACCACAGGAGATCGTTGAGTTCTTCGCTTATAGAGACCTTCGATTCATGGAAGTAAACTGAAATGTCGCTCCGATTCTTGCGAACGTCTCTCTCCTCTTTCACAGCTTTCGAGCTGGATTTCAGATCTATCACTGTCGATTTTACTTTTGGAGATTTGAAGATTTAAAGAACCTTTTGTTGTAGAGGAAGTTGAATCTGTTTAGAGAAGTAAATGAGAAGTTAGGTTTTTTAGGTTAGAGATTTTCTATTTTGTTCTTCGCCATTTCTTTTTTCTTAGAGCTTAGATTCGATGATGAATCGCAGTTTTAGGGCACAAGAAACGCAAATGCAGGCGTCCGTACAGCAGAGGCAGCAAGGGAGGAACCTTGCGACAATGATGAAAGATAAGGAAGAGGAGCTCGCGTTGTTTCTTGAGATGCGAAAACGCGAGAAGGAGCGGAATAACCTTCTCCTTCTTCAGAGCTCGGAAGAGTTTGATGCTCCATTAGGTATACATTTGTTCGATTTCCTTGGTGATTTTAGGTTTTCAAGGTTTCTGTAACTCTGTTAACTCAATAGAGATTTCGAGTTTGACTCACTGTTAATTGATATGTGAAATGTCTACAATTTATGATTATTAATGTTTTGTTGAGATGATGTGAGCTATTGTTTTTAATCATGCATTTGAATTCTTTTGCTATTCCACTGTATTTAGTTAGAAATTCTTTACCGATTTTGTACTTTCAATGAATCTTGAATCCATCACTTTTGTTGAGATGATGTGAGCTATTAGTTCTAATCTTGTATTTTGAATGTCTACAATTTATGAACTTGATCATTTTGTTGAAATGATGTGAGCTATTATTTCTAATCTTGTATCGTATTTAGTTAGAAATTCTTTACCAATTTCGTGCTGTCAATGAATCTTGAGTCAATCATTTTGTTGAGATGATGCGAGCTGTTAGTTCTATTCTTATATTTGAATTTGTTTGTTGCTCCATGGTATTTAGTTAGAAATTCCTTACCAATTTCGTACTTTCAATGAATCTTGAGTCAATCATTTTGTTGAGATGATGTGAGCCATCAACTCTAATCTTGTATTTTGAATTCGTTTTCTACTCCATGGTATTTGGTTAGAAATTCTTTACAAATTTTGCACTTTCAATGAATAGTCAATCATTTTATTGAGATGATGTGAGCTATTAGTTCTAATCTTATATTTTGAATTCGTTTGCTGCTCCATGGTATTTAGTTAGAAATTCTTTACCAATTTTTTACTTTCAATGAATCTTGAGTCTATCATTTTGTTGAGATGATGTGAGCTATTAGTTCTAATCTTTTATTTTGAATTCGTTTGCCGCTCCATAGTATTTAGTTAGAAATCATTTACCAATTTCGTATTTTCAGTGAATCTTGAGTCACTAATTTCGTTATGGTCTCATCCTTTTGTATTGCAATTGAGTCCTGTAGGTTGCTTACATTTCATTGTTGCAGGATCTAAACCTGGCACTTCTCCCATTTTCAAGATCATGCCATCTACACCTGCACGCAAGACTGGTGCTGACGATTTCCTAAATTCCGACAATGATAAAAATGATTATGATTGGTAATGTGGAAACCCCTATTGGACTTGCAGTGAAGTAAGATTGATATTAGACATTGTTAATTTCATAGTTGGGAACCAAGTGATAAGAACTTGAGCTCCATGGATGGTATGATGAAGTCAGGCAAACTATATTATGAAGTTAAGCTATTATATACATGTTTTTTATTGTGATAACTATCACTTTCACTAAATCTGTGAAGAATGATCCTCTGGTTTGAATTTGTGCTATATTGTTTTCTTGATATATCATCATTAACGGCTCCTGTTAGTACTAGATGATATAGGAAGGAGAATAGCACATCAATAAGGGAATAAGTTTGATGTAGGACTTATCATATAGTTATAAAGGACCCGGGTTTGTGAAACTATTCAATGACCTTGCATTTGCTGCATATTATCATGTTATCCCTCATTAGATGTTTCTAAAAGCAGTCTGGATGTGAATCTATAAAACGCTCTGATTCACTATCTTCACGGTCTGGATGCAACTTGAAAACCTTCTGTTTCATTTTTTTTCCCGAGTTTCCATGAATTCAAAAAATGCTCCGGTTCATAGTTTTCAGTGTACTGGCTTTCCTATTTGTTTCTCAGAGCATTGCTCTTAATACAAATTGCTGGCAGCCACTCAGGGATTTCTTCAAGCTGAGCTCTAACCACTTCCATTTGGTAGACTTGCGTCCCTGAATCGTGTTTCATTTCTTCAATCATAGGATCTCTATTATTACCCTTACCCATGAAAGAGAACAGTT
This sequence comes from Pachysandra terminalis, assembly GCA_031762675.1. Lineage (NCBI taxonomy): Eukaryota > Viridiplantae > Streptophyta > Magnoliopsida > Buxales > Buxaceae > Pachysandra > Pachysandra terminalis. The sequence goes on along the minus strand of JAUPMG010000013.1, from coordinate 15,121,745 downwards.
TCTTACTGGGTCATCGATTCATTATTCTGTAAGTAATAGAACTCAGTCACTGTTTGAAAAGTCCCATGGAAACTATTAACTTTGGATTGCTTTCTTGTTGAAACTCCCATTGTTCTATGTATTCTACACTGACCTAAATGGAAAAAGAAAAGTTGTGTCAACTGTTAGCAGTGTGGAGATGGATGCAATGCAATGCCTTCATGAATATGAAGATTCTCTGAAGTCTGAAAGAACACTAATCCATTATTAAAAAGAGTTTTGGGTTAGGCGCACGGTCTCAAGTTCGATTCCCCAACTGAGCAGGTTCGGATAGTGGGAGGTCGTGGCGGTGGGTTGCTGCGCAAGCCTCCTACTTGGGATTAGTCGGGCCTAAGGCCCGGACACCCAAGTTATCAAAAAAAAAAAAAAAAATTATTAAAAAGAGTTTTGGGAATTGACAATCTGGTTATACATAATGAATAAGCAAATAATATGCAAATTCATTTACTATCTTAAATTTACACATTTATATATTTTCGTATTTCAATATAGTTATATTGAGACGTTTAGAACAGGAATCAGTTATCAAACAAAAGTATGGAATGGACTAACCAGTTATACATAATGAATAAGCAAACTGAACTGCAAATTTATTTTACTATCTTAAATGTTTGCATTATATTTTCAGTCACTAAGTAAGTTCATTCACTTGTTATATTGAAGATTCTTCTCAATTGGTATGTTGTATTTTAGTCAAGGATACAGAAATATCCTCTCTGATTATTCAAAAATCAAGATGGAAGATGTATAGATGGATGTATATATTCGCAAGAATGATTTTTCCCAATTTTATTAGAAATATTGTAGATTCAGATTCATGCTTCTTGTTCAATGTGATCAGGTGGAAATTGGATGTCTTTTGGATAAGTATTTATTGGTATCCTCTTCTGTTGTCCAGGCTTCTTACACCACCTGGTACTCCTCTCTTTCCTTCATTGGAGTTAGAATCACAGAAAACCGTTATGAGTCAGGTTGGAACTCCCAAAGCCCGGCCAACTGCACTGAAATCAAGGGTAACAAGCCTACTTAAGATGCTTAATATCAGGTTTTTGACTTCAATTGTTTGTTTTTATATTTGATACATTTTGGTAGTATGCCTGGGAAGTTTAATATATCCAGCAATAAATTCAAACCTATCAGTCTTCCTCCATTCCAAAAGAACATCAGTTGTGCGTGTGTGCGTAAAAAAGATCTTGAAACCTTATTTATGCGTTAAAAATGATTGAAATGCATTGCATTCTAATGGGAATGTTTATTCTCTAAAGTATTTTGCATTCCTTTGAAATGTTCAAAAGTGTTTTCGCTATGTAATTGTTTGTTTGGAATTCTTCGGTTGTATTTTCTTGTGGAAGTCACCAATTCATGCTGTCATACGACTCATACCATTTATCTACTGTTGTCGCAGTTAGCAAATCCTCAGTCGGAGCCTACTCCAAAGGGCAGCTTAGTGTCCAATAAACCAACTTTATCACCTGGGTTGAACCCTTCCGGTGTAGGAATTCGCAGGCCTTCATCATCAGGGGGGCCAGGTTCAACTGGGTCAAGACCTGCAACACCAACTGGACGCCCTACATTAACTGCAACAGCTAAATCGTCCAGACCTTCCACGTCTACTTCACGGTCCACCGTGACTTCCACTAAGCCTGTGGCTCCTCCTGCAAGATCCTCCACCCCTTCTGCTAGATCTGCTGCTAGGTCTTCTACACCGACAACAATCAGACCCTCCATACCAGCATCCAAGTCCACGTCAAGATCAGCAACACCAACACGTCGACCATCAACCTCATCAAGTGTACCTAGTGTATCTGCCCCTCCTGTTCAATCTTCTTCAGTTACCAAGTGCGGTCCAGCAACAACAAAAAATCCGGTGCTGTCACGTGGCAGTTCTCCAACCGTTAAATCCAGACCGTGGAAGCCCTCAGAGATGCCTGGTTTTTCATTTGAGCCTCTCCCAAATTTAAGGACATCGATGCCTGAAAGACCGGCTTCAGCTTCCAGGGGGAGGCCTGGAGCACCCAGTGCTCGATCATCTTCTGTCGAAGCTAGTTCTAGTGGAAGACCAAGGCGTCAATCATGTTCTCCTTCAAGAGGACGGGCTCCGAATGGCAATATCCATAACAGTGGGAGCTCCGTTCCTGCTGTAAGTCGAGCACATTCCAATGGCAGTGATAATGTGAATCCTGTTCTCATTGGAACCAAGATGGTTGAAAGAGTAATAAACATGCGGAAACTGGCACCTCCAAAGCAAGACGACCACCGGTCCACCTATACTAATCCCGGAGGGAAACCTTCCTCATCTCCTGACAGCTCAGGCTTTGGAAGAAATCTCTCCAAGAAATCTCTAGATATGGCTTTGAGGCATATGGTACGTATATCTTTCCTTTTTGCCTTGTACTCTAGTCCCTACAGGGAGAAGGGATAGTCCATCAATGCATGTAGGTTAGAGCATGGTTACCCAAATCCTTCAAAGTAGGTGTCCATATTAATCCAGCATAATCGGGGAATTTTTATGGGATCCATACATCTTAGGGGTGCCAACTTGGTTCGGTTTAGGTCGGGTTGACCTCAACACAACAGAAACTGCAATTTCGGGTTGGGTTGGGTCAGGTTAATTTGAGTTTGATAAGCACAATCACAACTTGAGTCATATATTTGAACTTAAACCAACCTGAACAATGTGCAAATCTAACTCATCCAACATGTTCAACTGCAACAAAGCATATTGCAATTAAACTCTGTTATCAGATGTTTGGAGGGGTATTATAAACCCCTAAATTCCAAAAATTGTATATATTTATGTATATTATTAATTGGGTTAATTCGTTTTGGGTTTCGGTTTACCTGAAGCCCTAACCCAAAACCGAACCGAATTAATTTATGTTGGCTTTTTTCAACCCAAAACCAATCCAAAGTGATATAAAACCCAACTCAAACCGACCCAAAGTTGGGTTGGGTCGGCATGGGTTCAGGTTAGCCCGACCCAAGTTGTACTCCACTTGCCAGCCATCTGTGTTATGCGTAGTGTAGTGTGGTGTGTGTACGAGGGGATGGGAATAACCTAATCGAGTCCCATTGAGTTCTTGTGGTTGTTGCATTGCATGTCACAACTCGATGCCACTCAAACCGACCCAAAGTTGGTTGTAAGAGTCTAGCTAATTGGTACCTAAGATTTACACGTAATCTTATACGAGTTTAATATGGCTTTGTGGATGTTATTATACATACAATGCTGTTGTAGCTTCTTTGTTGGATGTTATTATACAACCGACTGCTAATTAGCAGTTATAGCTCGTCGTCACATATTGATTCAGTGATTTTTTATTTGAGCAGGATATAAGGCGAAGCATTCCAGGTAGCTTACGCCCACTAATGACGAACATTCCTGCTTCTTCCATGTACAGCGTGAGGTCAGGGCACGCAAGGAGCAGGCCGGTTAGCGTTTCAGACTCTCCTCTTGCTACTAGCAGTAATGCCAGTTCTGAGCTGAGTGTCAATAACAACAACCTTTGTTTAGATGGGGGGAGTGAAATTGAAGATGATGATCTTGTTAGTGAGAAAGGAAGTCGATGCTCGCCTGCCACTAGCCTGCACGGCAGGTGATCTATCCATTACCCAGTGATTATATCTAGTTTTTGTGTCCATCTTCTAATTTTACTTGAAAATATGACCAGCTCACAAAGAAGCCTGCAGGAGACGTGTTCCTAAGATTTCTGTATAGATTATTGGATGGGTTGGCTACTTGATTATGGCGCCTCTTGTGCTATTAATTAAAGCAGAGATGGCTATGTGCTGGACCATTTCTTTTTTCTGTTCATCGATCTCCTTGTACTATGAGTCAGAACTATCTCCAGAAAAATCTAAATATTGTAACTGGAGATTGTTTAGTTAGGTCTTCCTCGTTGGCTTTATCCTTAAACCATAAACAAACTTAGAAGGGCGTTTTGCAAGCAACGTGATCGTGCAGAATCCGCGGAAATCCATCCTAGACTTGAATTTAAGTCACAAATGTTTCATTCTCTTTGAGAGTTTTGGTAACCGAATTCTTTTTTTTTTTTTCTTCTGACTTGACTTGGAACTCTTCGACATTTTTGAGAGGGATGTAAATAGTCTTACTAGACTAACCAAGTGATGTACATTCGAGTCGTGCCGGCCGGCCGTACCGGGACGACATGGCCCTATTATTTGTGGTCGGTCTGGCCTGTCACAGGGCACGATTATTATCGTGCTGAGCCGGGCCAGGTTTTGTGTTTTGCCTATAAAATGGCCAAAGCTTGATTTGTGCTCGTGCTTGGGCCATGTCATGCCGTGATCCCCACGTCCGACAAGAGTTGTGCAGGGTCGTGTCTGGGTACGACCGGGAGAGGATCCTCTGTGAACAGGGGGCCTGTGCGCACCCTGTGAGTAAGACACAGGCCCCCAAGGTGAAAATATCATTTCACCCTCGATGATATCAGCCAAAGGGTGAAATGGTATTTTCACCTTGGGGGCCTGTGTCTTGCTCACAGGGTGCTCACAGGCCCCCTGCTCACAGAGGATCCCGCCCCGGTACGTACGACCTAGGTCACATAATCTGTGTCAAGGTGGCATTTTGGCACTTCGAATGCAAATCAGCGTTTTGAGCGCAGAAACGTCTCTAATTTACAGATTTGACTTTTTGTATGGATTGAAGTAAAATTGTAAAATTAATTAGGTTTTTTTAAACTGTAAAAATAAAGAGATTTTCTTCTAATTTGTTAGAGGTTTTATAAAAATAAAAAATAGATCTGTTTCATACTGAAAATAAGGTTAAATTAGGTTAAATTGAGATATTTTTTATATTATTTTATTTTGTTGTATATGGGGTTGAACGTAAGAATGAAAATTGATACATTTTTATACATGAATTGTAATTTGTATGTATATATACGCTCTGGACTATAAGTTATTTTCAAATTTGGCGTTTTTGAGCCCACTCTCGCTCTTGCACCCTTTCAGCATTTTGGTGATTTTAGAATACAACCCAAATCGTGCCGGACTAAACTGACACGCGCGACCTAACACGTTTGTACATCCCTAGGCTAACCCAAGTCAATCCGTCCAAGCACATGCAAAGCACACTAATTCAATAACATGTGGCGAGTAAAATTGATCAAATATAATAATCTTGACAAACGGATTTCTCATTTTAAAATTTGAACTACCAAGTGCGTTCTAATTTTGTTGGGCCTCCAGAAATTGTAGCCTAAGGCATTTTCCAATTGATATATTTCAATTAAATGATAAAAATATCTATTATTTTTTTAATCAATTAATTGGTTTTTTAAAGTGTGATTAATTAATTGATTAAAAGGGCAGTGGATATTTTTGTCATTTAAAATTTTTGTCCCTAGCAAACTAATGACTTGGACATAACATTGCCTTGTTTCAGTTATTCTTATTCGCGGGGTATTTCCCGCCACATGAGACTTCAACCTATCTCTGTATTGGATCTCTTTCGGTGTTCGAATATAGGGTTTCGTCTGGTTTTGTTCTATTGAAAGGCAGTTAATCTCTCTCGATCGGATTGTGGCCTTTTGGGGTTTTCAAAGTTTGTGCTTCATTTCTAGGGGCTTCGATGTTCTATTGGTTGGATTAGACGTGGATTATGTGGTTCATTTCATTTCATCTGTGTCACGAGCTTCGAAGTTCTCGAGTTCAGTTGATTTTGATCTTCGTTTCGCAACTCGAAAACGACTAATTGAGTGAATTTTAACATATTGATCTTCGAAATGAATCCGTTGATGTCGGTGAAACGTATGCAGAAGATCAAATCAAAAGAAGCGGCAGTAAGGGGTTTCTGAAGATGCCTCGTGACGTGCAAAATTCAAGGAATCGTCTTATGGATTTGTTGGCGAAACACGATCTCACCAAAGGAGATCTCCTTCGTTCTTTTCTCAGTAAGTCCAAAATAGTTGAATAATTTACTTTAGTCGTAATAGTATAGTGGATTACATGATTTAGGGTTTGAGATTTCTTTGATTGATACATTCCATGAATTCAATCAGGAGTATGTAGAATGATTAAAGATTTTCCAGCATTTTGGCTGTTTATATCTCTCGATCTCTACTTCGTTTCTTTTTTTTTCCTTTTTTATTTATTTATTTTGTTTCGTTTTCAGCTAGAAAGATTAATTGTTTGTAGTGGTGAGGCTATATATATAAAGTCTCTTTGAAACTTCTTCTTATAAGTGGGCTTGATCCCTTTTTCCTGTTTTTTGGACGTGTCAATATTGACTCCTTTTTAAACAATCCATTACTTGAATTATTCTGAGAGTTAAGAGTAATGCTCTGACAGAAATCCTTAATATAATACTATTGTTCAAATAGATTTGAAAGCGTGTTTAAAACTTCTACATATAAGTGGATTCCCATCACATTTTCCTGTTTCTTCGACAGAATAGGTTTTCAGTATTCAATCATCTTTATGCAAGCCAGTACTTGAATTATTCTGTGTGTAATGCTCAATCAGAAATGCTAACATAAATTAACATTAGTGTACTCGTACCTCTATTACTCTTACCTTTAAAATGCTTATTCATATGATTACAAGGAAAAAAAAGTGCTTATTTATGCTTTGTATTTTTGTATCCTAAAGGAATGCAAACACTTATTGGGGTCCCAAGGATGATAATTCAAAATGGGATCATGATAAGGATCAGAGTCCATCAAAGAGCAGAGAGAGAGCTGGCAGTTTCTCTGGATTATGTTGTGGAGTGCAGCATTAAAGGAGATTAAGGTTTAGATTGGCTAATAAGAATGCAAGAAGCTTCAGTGAAGAGGGTGTTAAAGTAGATACAAAAGCCACTATAAATGAAACATGAACCCCAAGAGATCAGGAAAGTTGAACCTTGAGAAACATGAGAGGAATGAGAAGGAAGTTAAAAACAAGGCTAGAGTGAGAAAGCAACCAAAACAGGAGAGGGAGGAGAAAAGGCCAGGAAGACATGAGTTAGGATCCTATTAAAAAAAGACAAATAGGAAGGAAGGTGAAAATGGATCGGAGTATGATAGAGACACTTCCTCCATTGCCTCAAAGATGTGATCTCAGATCACAAAGGTAAATAATCTTTTTGTTTTGGAGACAGGATCTTGTCAAAATGGTTGACAGCACCTGGAATTACAGGTAAACTATAGTGTGTTTTAATGAAGATTATAAATATTTGATTGCTTAAGATATCCTATTTTTTCTGTAAGTGCAGCTATCCTTGAAGTTTTGTATGAACTCTGATTATAAGAGACGGATCTCTGGGTCTCAGATGTCCTTTTTCAATCAGAAAAAGTTCAGACTTTTTAAAATGTCCAATGTCCTATTAATCAAAGAGGATACAAAACAAATAACTAAGGGGGCGTTCTGTTGGGATTCTAGATTCTGATTCTGGCCATAATCAGATTTTATAATCTAGGCTGGGTTGTTTGGCTTAGATATCTGGGGGTGATTATAGAATCCGATTCTAGAATCTGACCTATAATCATAATCCATTTCCAAGATGATTCTGGGATTCTGGATTTGGATTATGATATATGGATAAAAAAGGTGGGATAAATATTAGAATAAAATAATTAATATGTAAATAAGTATTAAAAGAAAATAAAAAAATTTAATAAAATATTTATTTAATTTATATATATATATATATATATTATATTTTTAATATATAATATATTTATTTATACATAAAAATATTATATTTTAAAATAAAATATATGTATTTATTAGCAAGAAAATAAGGTAAAATGACCCAACTTGGAGATGAAGTGGGTTTTTGTTCCAAATCCCAACACAAAACCCGCTTAAAAATGAGCGGTTTTGGAAGGATTAATGGGTTGGGTCACAAAAATGCAAACTACGGCTATATCCATAATCAAATATCAGAATCCTATGCATGCAATCCATAATAAAGTTTCTGAATCCTATGCATGTGAACAAGATTTTGGATTATCTTAATTAATAATCAGAATCTGGAATCTAGAATCCCAACCAAACACCCTCTAAGTTTTCAAGAAACGAGTGTAGGAAGGTGATGAGTCTGCATCATAACACAAGATGTGGATTTTTTTGCCGTGTGGAGAGCTAATGTGGGCAAGCCAGACTGTCCATATGAAAAGGGACCCTCCATGGCTATGCCGATACACATTTCTCCCAAATAAGCCCCATTTGTAAGAGTATTGGACTAATATCGTGTGTTATTTGAGCTGTTGAATTTTTTTTTTAAATAGTTTTTAGAGTTTTCAGAAAGAAATATATTGGAATAAGGAGTTTTTTTTTTTTTTGTAAGGGTGGTTTCAGATAGGAATGCTCTTGTTTCTGAGGTCTTGTCTTGGTCAAATTTGGGTTTGGTTTGGAATCTAGCATTCCGTAGGGATTTACGGTCTTTTGAGTTAATCGAGCTTGGTAATCTATTAGATGATCTGGGGGGACGTTTTTGTTGAGGCTGGTTGTAGACATCGTAGGATTTGGAGTCCTTGTAGTAGTGGGGTGTTCTCAGTGAGCTCTTTCTTCTCTGTCATTCGCCCATTTTCCAGTTGTACTTCTTTCCCTCATCGTTATGTTCGGTGTCCTTTGTCCCCCCCAGAGTCAAGGCCTTTGTCTGGTATGTTATTCTGCATAAGATTAATACTTGTGATCGTCTCCAAAGTAAGTGGCCGACCCGTGCTCTTTCGCTCCATATGTGCTTTATGTGTAGAGAGGACGGGGAGTCAGTTGACCATCTTTTTTTGCAATGCCCAGTGGCCAGGGAGGTGTGGTCCTTTTTCCTTCGTCGTATTGGTGTTTGGTGGGTGATGCCTGGGGAGATTGGGGAGTTACTGGTACAGTGGAACTTCCCAGCGCTTGGTGAGAGAGGCAGATGCATCAGGGGGTTTGGCATGCGACTCTCTGGACTCTGTGGGGGGAGAGGAATCTAAGGGTGCTCTAGGATAAGAGCAGACTGACGAGAGTGATCATCGATTCTATTCTGTATTTGGTATGATCTTGGATGGTGCTTCTCCCTACCTTCAGTAGTTTATCTATGACAGATATACAGGTGGGCTGGACGGAGGTGGCCAAGACATATCCTTTTCTGACTCAAATTGTGACCAGGTGGTAGGCACCTTTTGTTGGGGTTATCAAGGTGAACTTTGACGGTTCATCCTTTGGGAACCCGGGGAGTTCTGGCATTGGTGGAGTGTTCAGAGACCATCGGGGGCAGATTCTCCATGCCTTCTCCGAGCCTGTGGGGTCTAGCGATTCTACGAGGGCCGAGGTGCTTGCCCTTCTCATGAGTGTCAGGGAGGCAGGTGCTGATTGAGGGAGACTCGGCCTCTGTGATTTCCTGGATGGCAGGTGCAGAGGACTGCCCTTGGAGATTCACCCACATCATTAGGTTGGTGAGGTACTTGGGCAACCAGATTCAGGCGACCTTTATGCATGTCCCCAGAGATGGCAATACTTTGGCAAATCGGTTGGCTAGGGATGGTGTCACCAGAGAGGACTTGTTTGTGATCATGCCCACAGAAGAGATGATTGCGAGTGGTGGGTGATGCAGTTTCGGGAGTAGTTTTATCACTTTTATGTTTGGCTATGTGGTTCTCTTTTGGCCAGTTTGTGCCCTTGGCCATTGTAGTTGTCCTTTTCTTTCTGTTCTTCTTGTATCTTGAGGTCTTGGTGTTCATCTTGTGCCCCTGAACCTTTACTTGTTTGTTTTCTGTAATTTTCTTGTTATTTGCAGTTTTTATCATTTATAAGTATGAACTGGTTATCTATCAAAAAATAAAAATAAAATAAAGCATTCTTTTCCTTTTTTTTTTCCATGCAAGAAGGGCTTGTGTGAGCGAACATGTGGACAAGTGGGATCTCATCAACTCAGCAATCACATTTCAAAATCATGTCACTTCGAGATTTAAGGTATTGTGCGTCTCACCAATCCACCCATCCTCTATGATTATTTGCAGTTGGCATTCATGTAGCTTGGCTGAACTCCAGAAATTAAACCTATTTGCAGCTACAGTTTTAATATTTAACATAAAATTCAGGACACATTGATCACTTAGGTAACCACTCTGTCAACACCAAAAGTGGTGGAGCTAAGGGGGGGTGCAGGGCCATGCCCCCCACCCCCCAAAAAAAAAAAAAAAAAATGTTTTCAAAGTGTCTTACATGTGGCCCCTTCATTATAATTTCTTTTAAGTTATTCAATTCCCCCCAATAAAATATTTTTATTCTGTTAACCTCTCAATATATTTTTAATTTTAAATTTGTCCCTATGTTTATAAGCTATCTTAATTGCACCCAAGAAATCAAAGTTTGATTCAATTTCTTCCCCCTCTTTATTTTTTTTCCCCACAAAATAATACATTACAATTTCAAATTCTTCCCATTGCATATAGGTTCTCTTAGTCTTACCCAATATAACAAAATTCGGTTTTAGTTTTTCCCTGTCCCCATAATTTTATGTATAGAATAGCAATGCTACTCGTCTTACCAGGGAAAAAAAAAAACTGGTGCAATCTGTTAGTGAGAGCCATCTCACATTATAGTTCGGTCCTTTAGATTAAAAAAAAAAACTATAAATGAGTGCTAAATAAATACTAAAAATTTTTATCATCAAAACTTAGATATATGTTTTTATAAGATTTCAGATACAACGTTTTTAATGAGTAGTTATTTAGAAAAATATGCACATATATGAATATCTTCTTGTAATAAGCACGTACATAAAATGCATTTGTATTTATCATAGTTTATTTTGAAATAAAAAGTGGTTAGAGTTGGAGAAAGGTTTATCTACCTATGTGAATCCGACTTTATTGATGAGACAAAGCATAATTAGAAGCTTGGCAAGGCACAACTTTTAGTATTACATTGACAGATGATTTGAAAAACCACACTTATCCACATGGATTTTAATATGGCTCCACTTCATATGTTAGGTTTCAGCTCTAGACACATTTGCCACATGGCAAAAAAGCATCCTTAGATTGCAAAAATAATAATAAAATACTTTATATCTATCATTGCTTTTGCACATGAAAAAATTTGATATACGTCTTAATGGGACTTGTGTTCTCGTATTTTCTATATGGTTTATCCAAGCGACTTCATATCAAGTTCACAATCTAGTCATGTCATCATTCCAAGTGGCAGAAAACTGTAGTCTCACCAAGTAACTAAACTTAGACAACAAATACACACACCAAAGTGACCAAGTTGTTAAACTGGTTTGACACCCCCCCATCCCCCAAGAAAAATTTTCTTGCTCCGCCTATGACAGTATCTGAGGCATGACTGTTATCCCGGAAGGATTAATTTTCACAGCATTGATTTTCTAATGATGGGAGTGTTGAATAACAGTTTGACGGAAAAGCATTGGCATCTATTTCTGTCATTGGTAGATGTTTTCATTGAAAGATCTCTTTTTCTTTTAAATGAAGGGGATACAACATGGCTGGCACCACAGATCATTGATGTGGCTCACCTAATCAGGCAAAATCGAAACGTGGACCATTGCTTGATTCCTGGACATCCTAACATGACAATCTTATAGTACTGATAATCTTCTCACGCTGCTTTTACATTGGAAATGTCAATGATATGCAGGCGTGACAAGCGGGGCTTAGACCTGAAAAAAAAACATGTTCTATCTGTATTGGTGCTTTAGTATCTGGGAAAAGGATTGAAATGCTCTCAAAGCTGCTATAAGCTGTTGTTAGCTGGTTTGAAGCCAATGAAAACGTGACAACTCTGCTAACATTCGACAGAGGGGAAATGAGATGGAATTGATTCAAAATTCAAATTTTCTTAGTGCTGTCAGTAGATGAGTGAGTTTCCGTTTTCATTGATTACAATTCCAACCAACAGCGTAGAAAGACTTGAGAAGATCCCGATTTGGACAGCACATGTTGGAATTTTGACTTTTAATTCAAAAGATAAAAACGTTTTGCTTTTTTGAAAACCGCTTGTCTTTAAAACCAAAACCATTTTGTTAATTTGAAATCGGTTTTGTATTTAATGCAAAACCGTTTTGGAGTCAAACGTTTTTGAATCTTAAATGGACTAGCCGTTTAGGCCTTA
>JAUPMG010000013.1:15095353-15109540 GCA_031762675.1 Pachysandra terminalis | reverse complement strand
CATACATTTTCTCGTTAAAACAGTCCGATTTTGTGAGAAAGGAAAAAGAAAGTTGGTTTTTTCCAACTTTGCCTTTTTTCCAACTTTGCCCTTCACCTTCTCCATACATATATATATACACATATAATAATTATAATAATAATATTTTGTTTTTATTCCATGTTTGCCCTCACCTACCACTATTTAATCAATATATTATAATATAATATTATTATATTATAATATTATTATTATATAATAATATTATTATAATTATTATATTATTATAAAATTATTATAATAATATTTTATGAGCTTAATATTCTAAATAAATATGTAACATAGCATAAATATGATTTATGTTAGAAGGGTATAATAGGAAATCGTGTTCAGGGTTCTTATGACTTTCTCGCAAATCAAACACGTTTTGCAGGATTTTAATTCAGAATCATTTAATTTTTCTGCAACAACCAAACAACAACAAAAAACTTAATTTTACTTTATTTTTACATTACTTTCTCTTCTTTTTATTTTCTTTTTCCTTTGACGCTAATCAAACGCAGCCTTAAGCTTCATAACGAGTAGATGGAGAAGCTTTAAAGGGCTTTGAATAAAGTCGTTGATTTAAAATTATAGTTGCTGAGAAAGAAAAAAAATGCGAAACAATGTTTTTATGTAATTTTAAGTTAGATTGATATTATTATTTTTCTAAAAATATATAATATAAAGAAAAGATAATTTTATTATTTTAAAAGTTTTATTTATATTTAATTTTGTCTTTTGCACTTTTCGACTGACACGCGTATTTGAAAATATGGCGCGTTTTCGTAAATATCCGCAAAGCCGTAGGCATTTTATATGTGCTAATAAGTCTTCTTTTTATTTTGTTTATTTATTTCTATATTTTAATAACCTGGAAACGTAGCTTTTGAGAGAGAGAGAGAGAGAGAGGGTGGTCTTATCCCGTCGAAGAAATCGAAAACAAAAAACGGACTCCTGATCTTCCTTTCCCCCTGTTCTCACGGTTCCCATCTCAAGCTTCGGACGAAAAGGGTAAAAAAATAACATAAATGCCACTTTACTTTCTGCAACTAATCTCGCTTGCTTGTGATATTCAAGCCTCTTGAGCTCCTTCTCCGATCTTTCTTTCCTTCAAGTAATTTTTCTTTCTTTCTGAGCTTCGTTTCAACAACAATGGCTGTTGCTTCACGCTTACGTTTTCCGTTTGAAATCTGACGGCTTTTGACGGACTTGGAGGAGTGAGGTTACCACAGGAGATCGTTGGGTTTCTTCGGTTATAGAGAGCTTCGATTCATGGAAGTAAACTGAAATGTCGCTCAGATTCTTGCGAATGTCTCTTTCTACTTTCACAGCTTTCGAGCTGGATTTCAGATCTATCACTGTCGGTTTTGCTTTTGGTGATTTGAAGAACCTTTTGTTGTAGAGGAAGTTGTAATCTGTTTAGAGAAGTAAATGAGAAGTTAGGTTTTTTTAGGTCAAGAGATTTTCTATTTTGTACTTCGCCATTTCTTTTTTCTTGGAGCTTAGATTCGATGATGAATCGCAGTTTTAGGGCACAAGAAACGCAAATGCAGGCGTCCGTACAGCAGAGGCAGCAAGGGAAGAACCTTGCGACGGTGATGAAGGATAAAGAAGAGGAGCTAGCGTTGTTTCTTGAGATGCGAAAACGCGAGAAGGAGCGAAATAACCTTCTCCTTCAGAACTCGGAAGAGTTTGATGCTCCATTAGGTATACATTTGTTTGACTTCCTTGTTTATTTTAGGTTTTCAAGGTTTCTGTTCACTCAATAGAGATTTCGAGTTTGGCTATCTTTTAAATTGATCTGTGAAATTTCTACAATTTATGATCTTTAATGTTGTGTTGAGATGATGTGAGCTATTATTTCTAATCTTGTATTTGAATTCCTTTGATGCTCCATCGTATTTAGTTAGAAACTCTTTAACAATTTTGTACTTTCAATGAATCTTGAGCCAATCATTTTGTTGAGATGATGTGTGAGCTATGAGTTCCAATCTTGTATTTTGAATGTCTATAATTTATGAACTTGATCATTTTGTTGGGATGATGTGAGCTATTATTTCTAATCTTGTATTTGAATTCGTTGGTTGTTCCATCGTATTTAGTTAGAAATTCTTTACCAATTTCGTGCTTTCAAAGAATGTTGAGTCGATCATTTTGTTGAGATGATGTGAGCTGTTGGTTCTAATCTTATATTTTGAATTCGTTTGTTGATCCATGGTATTTATTTAGAAATTCTTGACCAATTTCGTACTTTCAATGAACCTTGAGTCAATCATTTTGTTGAGATGATGTGAGCTATTAGTTCTATTCTTGTATTTTGAATTCGTTTGCTGCTCCATGGTATGTAGTTAGAAAATCTTTACAAATTGTGTACTTTCAATGAATCTTGAGTCATTCATTTTATTGAGATGATGCGAGCTATTAGTTCTAATCTTGTATTTTGAATTAGTTTGCTGCTCCATGGTATTTAGTTAGAAAATCTTTACAAATTTTGTACTTTCAATGAATCTTGAGTCATTCATTTTATTGAGATGATGTGAACTATTAGTTCTAATCTTATATTTTGAATTCGTTTGCTGCTTCATGGTATTTAGTTAGAAAATATTTACCAATTTTGTACTTTCAACGAATCTTGAGTCAATCATTTTGTTGAGATGATGTGAGCTATTAGTTATAATCTTGTATTTTGAATTCGTTTGCCGCTCCATAGCATTTAGTTAGAAATCATTTACCAATTTCGCATTTTCAGTGAATCTTGAGTCACGAATTTCGTTACGGTCTTATCCTTCTGTATTGCAATTGAGTTATGTGGGTTGCTTACATTTCATTGTTGCAGGATCTAAACCTGGCACTTCTCCCATTTTCAAGATCGTGTCATCTAAACCTGCACGCAAGACTGGTGCTGACGATTTCCTAAATTCCGACAATGATAAAAATGATTATGATTGGTAATGTGGAAACCCCTCTTGGACTTGCAGTGAAGTAAGATTGATATTAGACATTATTAATTTCATAGTTGGGAACCAAAGTGATGAACATGAGCTCCATGGATGGTATGATGAAGTCAAGCAAACTATAATATGACATTAAGCTAATATACATTTTTTTTTATTGTGATAACTATCACTTTCACTAAATCTGTGAAGAATGATCCTCTGGTTTGTATTTGTGATATATTCATTTCTTGATATATCATCATTAATGGCTCCTGTTGTTACTAGATGATATAGGATGGAGAATAGCACATCAATAAGGGAGTAAGTTTGATGTAGGACTTATCATCTAGTTATAAAGGACCCAAGTTTGTCAAACTATTCAATGACCTTGCATTTGCTGCATATTATCATGTTATCCCTCATTAGATGTTTCTAAAAGCAGTCTGGATGTGAATCTATAAAATGCTCTGATTCACTATCTTCACGGTCTGGTTGCAACTTGAAAACTTTCTGTTTCATTTTTTTTCCTGAGTTTCCATGAATTCACAAAATGCTCCGGTTCATAATTTTCATTGTACGGGCTTCCCTATTTGGTTCTCAGAGCACTGCTCTTAATACAAATTGCTGGCAGCCACACAGGGATTTCTTCAAGCGGAGCTCTAACCACTTCCATTTGGTAGACTTGTGTCCCTGAATCCTGTTTCATTTCTTCAATCATAGAATCTCTATTATTACCCTTATCCATAAAAGAAAACAGTTTCTTATTGGGTCATCAATTCATTGTTCTGTAATTAACAGAACTAAGTCACTGTTTGAAAAGTTCCGTGGAAACTATTAACTTGGGGTTGCTTTCTTGTTGAAACTCCCATTGTTCTATGTTTTCTACACCGACCTAAATGGAAAAAAAAAAAGAAAAAAGTTGTGTCAAGCAGTGTGGAGATGGATGCAATGCAATGCCTTCATGAATATGAAGATTCTCTGAAGTCTGAAAGAAAACTAATCCATTATCAAAAAGAGTTTTGGGAATTGACAATCTGGTTATGATGTATAAGCAAATAATATGCAAATTTATTTACTATCTTAAATTTACACATTTATATGTTTTCGTATTTCAGTATAGTTATATTGAGACTTTTAGAACGTGAATCAATTACCAAACAAAAGTATGGAATGGACTAACCAGTTATACATAATGACTAAGCAAAATGAACTGCAAATTTATTTTACTATCTTAAATGTTTGCATTATATTTTCAGTCACTATGTAAGTTCATTCACTTGTTATATTGAAAATTCTTCTCAATTGGTGTGTTGTATTTTAGTCAAGGATACAGAAATATCCTGTCTGATTATTCAAAAATCAAGATGGCAGATGTATAGATGGATGTATATATGCGCAAGAATGGTTTTTCCCACTTTTATTAGAAATAATGTAGATTCAGATTCATGCTTCATGTTCAATGTGATCAGGTGGAAATTGGATGTCTTTTGGATAAGTATTGATTGGTATCCTCTTCTGTTGTCCAGGCTTCTTACACCACCTGGTACTCCTCTCTTTCCATCATTGGAGATGGAATCACAGAAAACCGTTATGAGTCAGGTTGGAACTCCCAAAGCCCGGCCAACTGCACTGAAATCAAGGGTAACAAGCCTACTTATGATGCTTAATATCAGGTCTTTGATTTCAATTGTTTGTTTTTAATACTTTTTATATTTGATACATTTTGGTAGTATGCCTGGGAAGTTTAATGCCTCCAGTAATAATCGAACCTATCAATCTTCCTCCATTCCAAAAGAACATCAGTTGTGCGTGTGTGTGCTTAAAAAAGATCTTGAAACCTTATTTATGCGTTGAGAATGATTGGAATGCATTGCATTCTAATGAGAAGGCTTATTCTCTAAAGTATTTTGCATTCCTTTGAAATGTTCAAGAGTGTTTTCGCTATGTAATTGTTTGTTTTGAATTCTTCAGTTGTATTTTCTTGTGGAAGTCACCAATTCATGCTGTCATGCCATTTATCTACTGTTGTCGCAGTTAGCAAATCCTCAGTCGGAGCCTACTCCAAAGGGCAGCTTAGTGTCTAATAAACCAATTTTATCACCTGGGTTGAACTCTTCCGGTGTAGGAATTCGCAGGCCTTCATCATCGGGGGGGCCAGGTTCAACTGGATCAAGACCTGCAACACCAACTGGACGCCCACGCCCTACATTAACTACAACAGCTAAACCGTCCAGACCTTCCACGCCTACTTCACGGGGCACCGTGACTTCCACTAAGCCTGCAGCTCCTCCTGCAAGATCCTCCACCCCTTCTGCTAGATCTGCTGCTAGGTCTTCTACACCGACAGCCAGACCCTCCGTACCAGCATCCAAGTCCACATCAAGATCAGCAACACCAACACGTCGACCATCAACACCATCAAGTGTACCCAGTGTATCTGCCCCTCCTGTCCGATCTTCTTCAGTTACCAAGTCTGGTCCTGCAACAACTAAAAATCCGGTGCTGTCACGTGGCAGTTCTCCAACCGTAAAATCCAGACCGTGGAAACCCTCAGAGATGCCTGGTTTTTCACTTGATGCTCCCCCAAATTTAAGGACATCGATGCCTGAAAGACCGGCTTCAGCCTCCAGGGGGAGGCCTGGAGCACCCAGTACTCGATCATCTTCTGTCGAAGCAGGTTCTAGTGGAAGACCAAGGCGGCAATCATGTTCTCCTTCAAGAGGACGAGCTCCGAATGGCAGTATCTATAATAGTGGGAGCTCCGTTCCTGCAGTAAGTCGAGCACATTCCAATGGCAATGATAATGTGAATCCTGTTCTCATTGGAACCAAGATGGTTGAAAGAGTAGTAAACATGCGGAAACTGGCACCTCCAAAGCAAGACGACCACCGGTCCACCTATACTAATCCCGGAGGGAAGCCTTCCTCGTCTCCTGACAGCTCCGGCTTTGGAAGAAATCTCTCCAAGAAATCTCTAGATATGGCTTTGAGGCATATGGTACGTATATCTTTCCCTTTTGCTTTATACTCTATTCCCTACAGGGAGAAGGCGTAGTCCATATATGCATGTAGCATAGTGTGTAAACTCGATATCAGATCATGGCTTGTGCCAGTCTGATACCGAGTTGTATCGGCCGATCCAGAACATGGTCCAATTTAAAAAAAAAAATATCAGAAATTGTTTTAGGGGTGTTGGATGATTCATATTGGATTGTCCGATCTGACTCATCCTAACCAAGTCAGATCGTCTGAATCGGATGATCCGACTCGGTTTGGACTGAATCTTAACAATTTACGAATCGGCTTAGGATAATGGCTCGTCTCGAGTCGATCCCGAATTGTATCGACCAATCCAACTTGGGATTGGCCGCTATGCATGTAAGTGTCCATATTAATCCAATATGATAGGGGAATTTTTATGGGATCCATACAAGGGCCCACCTGAAAAATCATGCCTTGAGTATCTTATTAGGTACACAGCCCCATCGAGTCCTTGTGGTGTTTGCATTGCATTTTATGACTTGATGCCGTTCATAACTGTGGCGTTGCTTTTACTGTGCTGGTGGTTGGCTCTACTTGTGGTTGTAAAGTGCCTAGCTAATTGGCACCTAGCATTTACCCATGTTATCTTCTACGATTTTGTTGTGGCTTCGCTAATTACATTATTAGCTCGTCACATTGATTCAGAGATTTTTTTTTCTTCTTTTGAGCAGGATATAAGGCGAAGCATTCCAGGTAGCTTACGCCCACTAATGACGAACATCCCTGCTTCTTCCATGTACAGTGTAAGGTCAGGGCCCGCGAGAAGCAGGCCGGTTAGCGTTTCAGACTCTCCTCTCGCTACAAGCAGTAATGCCAGTTCCGAGCAGAGTGTCAATAACAACCTCCTTTGTTTAGATGGGGGGAGTGAAATCGAAGACGATGATCTTGTTAGCGAGAAAGGGGGTCGATGCTCGCCTGCCACTAACCAGCACGGCAGGTGATCTATAAAATCCATTACCCAGTTATTATATGTGGTTTTTGTGCGACCTCCAAAATGAACCCATCTTCTATTTTTACTTGAAAATATGACCAGCTCACAAAGAAGCCTACAGCAGACATGTTTCTGAGATTTCTGTATAGATTATTGGATGGGTTGGCTACTTTATTATGGCGCCTCTTGTGCTATTAATTGAAGTAAGGATAGGTATGTGCTGAACCATTTTTTTTCTCTTCATTTCTATGTACTATGAGGGAGTGGGAACTACCTACAGAAAAATCTAAATATTGTAACTGGAGATTGCTTAGTTAGGTCTTCCTCTTTTGCTTTACCATTAAATGATAAACAAACTTAAAAGGGGCGTTTTGCAAGCAAATTGATGATGCAGAATCCGTGGAAATCCCTACTACCAAAGACTTGAATTCAAGTCATAAATGTTGGTAGTTTCTGACTTGACTTTGAACTTTTCGTTATCTTTGATTTGGATACGACCCAAATCGTGCTTGGTTGGGTCAGCATGTGCGACCCAGCATGTTTTTAGTTCTTACATCCTTAGGGCTGCGGTTGGCCCGGTTACTATAAGTATTTATTGTAACTTATAGCTTGTATATACACTTTTTAAAATTAAATATTTGTTTGGTAGCACTTATATAGATAAAGCAGTAGAGAAAGGCTATCCATAAGGAGAAGCTTTTCCCAAGTAGTATTTTTAAAATACTTATTTTACCCCTAAACTTTTATAAGCACCTAAATAAATGTTATTTCTAAATTTTAATAATATTTATTCTAACATTAAACTTTATAAGCACTTGAATAAATGCATTTACCAAACGTTATTTTTTTCAAATAAGCAGTTGGCTGTGGATAAGTGCTCCCATTGCACAACTTATCCAATGACTGTTTATCCTTAAGCACAAGCCGGGCCAAACACAGCGTAGGCTAACACCAGTCAATCAATTATGATAATTTTCTAATGAGCAACTTGACAAACTGATTTCTCATTTTGAACTGTAGCCTAATGCATTTTCCAATTGATTTGTTTTAATTAAATAATAAAAATATCTATTATTTTTTTAATCAATAATTGGTTTTTTCAAGTGTGATTAACGGATTTATTAGAGACTAAATATATTAGAAGATAATGATAACTAGCATATATAAGAATTAATTACAATCATCAATTAGAGAATGAGGTAGGAAGTCTGTCTCAAGATAGCCTAAACCGTCGCGCAGCCGTTCTGTCAAGAGCATTCCTTGTCAACTTTGAGCTGTGGAGAAGGCAAAGAGAAAGGAGTAGAAGGAAATAAGTGATTGTAATAACCGAGGAAAGGGAGTGAATGCAGTCACAGAGCAGTAAAAACCTCACAAGTTTGAAGATTTCTCTCTCTTTCAGCGTATTTACTCACTGTTATTTCAGCGTTACGAATTTCTGGTTTTAAATTTAGACCTTCGATCCTCTTCAAAGGAGGATGAGTGCGGGTATTTGTAGAGAGTTTCCTGCTCTCAGTAGAACAAGTGTCATTCGGCCAAGCGTTTAGAGGGGGACCCTCGAGTGCTAAGCAAATCTTGAATGACACGTGATCCTAAAAAATATTTTGAGGGATGCGTGTCTTTCAACACGGCTAAGATACAATTAGAGAAAAAAGACCAAATCATTTCAAACCTTAAAAGCTGCTCTGCAAAAGATTGCTTTGGATCTTGAGCAACACAGTTCTGCAGACGTGTGTCACTTTTACACAAATTCCAATGAGCAGCGTTACCATCTTGCCGCCATTCCTGATAAGACAAAAACCCCTTTAGATAGGTTAGCAAGCAGATATTTATAAGGCGGTGATAAGTCGGTGAGGTTTTCACCATGTGCTTTCCATTCTGAAAATTCGTCGCAAGACAACCTTTTTAGGGGGCAATTCACTGTATTTTGCTGAATCCGTTATTTTGAAGGAGAACTCCCTTTGGCGGCTATTTTCCTTCTAGGAATGTAAGTACCATTGTACCCTTACTAGGTGAACAATGTATTCTCGAGTTACCCATGTAGAGAGTGTCTCATTAAGGTATTCGTTTTCATGATCAATCGTCTCATTAAGGAGGGGATTACCTTGAAATCCATTAAGATTTATAGCTATAGTAACCAATTCGAGTGCCTTCTACTTGGATGAACTCAAAAGTTGACATGTGAATCCCTATAAGGTAAAGGGAGATGACGTTCTCGAAGTCCGGGGGAAACCAGTCTTTCAGGAAGTACGTCTGAAGATGGCATGCTTTCAACTTCTAAAGCCCTTTCAACTGAGGATTTGCTTTCTGGAAGTGAAAGCCCCAAAATATGGCTCGAAGTCAATTCATGAGAATGAATGAAAGTGACTTTGAGTCCTAGCTGGTAAGTTGGATGCATAAAAGATAGCATTTGAGGGAGTAAACCCAAATTCGTGTTATTCGATGATGGAATCTGTAGTCTTTTTTGGGTAACCAGCCCTTAACGAATTGACCCTCTCGAGGTGGGTTAGTTTGGAATTCGTCTCAGGAGGAAGGGATATTCCTCTTTTGAATTCACCCTTAGCAGGAGGGAGAATACCTCCTTTGAATTGACCATCTGGAGGTGGTTAGCCTGAAAAAGACTTCCTTCGGAATTGTCCGTCGAAGTTGTCCTTCGAGGTTGTCCCTTGACTAGAATACATCTGCCTTGTGATCCTTCAAGACAAAGCATATAGAATAGTCCTTCGAAGTCTATGGATATGATCAAAGCATAACTCCTAAGTTAGAAGGTATAGAAAGTTCCCTCGAGGATCTTTCCTTGCATAAAAATACTTTTAAAATGTAAATGTATGGAATAAAATCACTCGAAATCTGTTCTAAAGAACAGATAGTTGTGACTTCGAGGATCTATTGAGATCATAACTTTTTGAGGAGTCTATTAGGGGTAGCATGCTCCTAAATATATCATTCGAGTAAAAAACGAGGTCCGTCGAGAGAAGAGTAAGATTCTCATTCCCTCGGGTGCTCAAAAGGAAGTGTGTCGTGAGAATATAAGTCATTGTCCTTTGATCTTTCATAAGGAAAGAAGGAACGCGTTTGTTAGGTTTGAGACACGTGGCATCCCCTCACATGCTGAAATTCAAAAGGATAGCTTCCTTGAGAAGCTATCGCCTTTTTTTTAGTGAAGAACGGTCAGATATCTCTCCGCCATTTCAAATTTTATATTTTCACCAAACGGTTTGATCACCATACGCAGCTGCTGACAGCTAGCATGTGAAAGGGACAGTTGTACGACCATTTTAGCTTTAAAGAGTGATTCAGTGTGTGCAGTTACACCCAAAACGCGTACACACGCTCGTAATCAAACACCACGTGTAAAGTGGGCTTAAATTAGCTCACCCAGATCAACATGATCAACTAATTGATTAAAAGAGCGGTGGGCATTTTTGTCATTTTATTTAAATATCAATTTGAAATTTTTGTCCTAGCAAGCTAAATTAATACTTGTTTCGGGTATTCTTATTCGCGTGTTCTTTCCCGCCACATGAGAATTCAACCTATCTGTATTCAATCTCTTTCGATTTCGAATATAGGGTTTCGTTTGGTTTTGTTCTATTGAAAGGTAGTTAATTTCTCTCCATCGGATTGTGGCTTTTTGGGCGTTTCAAAGTTTGTGCTTCATTTCTAGGGGCTTCGAAGTTCTATTGGTTGGATTAGACGTAGATTATGTGGTTCATTTCATTTCATCTGTGTCATGAGCTTCGAAGTTCTCGAGTTCAGTTGGATTTTGATCTTCGTTTCGCAACTCGAAATCCACTAATTGAGTGAATTTTAACATATTGATCTTCGAAATGAATCCCTTGATGTCGGTGAAACGTAGGCAGAAGATCAAATCAAAAGAAGCGGCAGCAAGGGTTTCTGCAGATGCCTCGTGACTTGCAAAATTCAAGGAATCGTCTTATGGATTTGTTAGCGGAACACGATCTCACCAAAGGAGATCTCCTTCGTTCTTTTCTCAGTAAGTCCAAAATAGTTAAATAATTTACTTTAGTGGTAATAGTATAGTGGATTACATGATCTAGGGTTTGAGATTTCTGTGATTTATACATTCCATAAATTCAATCAGGAGTATGTAGAATGATTAAAGATTTTCCAGCATTTTGGCTGTTTATATCTCTAGATCTCTACTTTGTTTCTTTTTTCCTTATTTATTTATTTATTTATTTTGTTTCGTTTTCAGCTAGAAAGATTAATCGTTTGCAGTGGTGAGGCTATATATATATATAAAGCCTCTTTGAAACTTCTTCTTATAAGCGGGCTTGATCCCTTTTTCCTGTTTTTTGGACGTTTCAATATCGACTCCTTTTTAAACAGACCATTACTTGAATTATTCTGAGAGTTAAGAGTAATGCTCTGTCAGAAATCCTTAATATAATATTATTGTTCAAATAGATTTGAAGGCGTGTTTAAAACTTCTACATATAAGTGGGTCCTCATCACATTTTCCCGTTTCTTCGACAGAATAGGCTCAGTATTCAATCGTCTTTAGGCAAGCCAGTAATTCATTCTGTGTGTAATGCTCAATTAGAAATGCTAACATAAATTAACATTAGTGTAGTCATGCCTCTATTATTCTTACCTTTAAAATGCTTATTTATGCTTTGTATTTTCATATCCTAAAGGAATGCAAATAATTGGGGTTCCAAGGATGATAATTCAAGATGGGATCATGATAAGTATGAGAGTCCATCAAAAAGCAGAAAGAGAGATGGCACTTTCTCTGGATTATGTTGCGGAGTGCAGCATTAAAGGTGATTAAGGTTAGATTGGCGAATAAGAATGCTAGAAGCTTCAGATAAGAGGGTGTTAAAGTGGACAAAAGCCACTGTGAATGATGAAAAATGAGCACAAGAGATCAGGAAAGATGAACCTTGAGAAACATGAGAGGAATGAGAAGGGTAAATCAAAAACAAGGCTAGAGTGAGACAGCAACCAAAACAGGAGAGGGAGGGAAAAAGGCCAGGAAGACATGAGTTAGGACCATATTCAAAAAAAGACAGATAGGAAGGAAGGTGAAAATGAATCGGAGTATGATATAGACTATTAATCCATTGCCACAAAGATGTGATCTCAGATCACAAAGGTAAATAATCTATTTGTTTTTGAGACAGGATCTTGTCGAAATAGTTGACAGCACCAGGAATTACAGGTAAACTAGTGTGTTTTAATGAAGAATATAAATATTTGATTGCCTAAGAAATCCTATTTTTTCTGTAAGTGCAGCTATCCTTGAAGTTTTGTATAAACTCTGATTATAGGAAAAGAATCTATGGATCTCAGATTTCCTTTTTCAATCAGAAAAAATCTAAACTTTTTTCAATGTCCTATAAATCAAAAAGAAAACTAAGGGGGCGCTTGATTGGGATTCTAGATTCTGATTCTGGCTGTAATAAGATTTTATAATCTAGGTCGAGTTGTTTGGGTCAGATTTCTGAAGGTGATTAAAGAATCCGATTCTAGAATCAATTCTATAATCCGAATCCATTTCCAAGCTGATTTTGGGATTTTGGTTGGGATCCTTGATTTGGATTATGATATGTGGATAAAAAGGTGGATACAATATTAGAATAAAATAAATAATATTAGAATAAATATTGTAAATATTAAAAACTAAAATTTAATAAATATTTTATTTAATTTACATATACGAATATTATATTCTTAATATAAAATATATTTATTTAAACATAAAAATATTAAATTTTTAATATAAAATATATGTATTTATTAGCAAGACAACAAGATACAATGACCCAATTTGAAGATGAAGTGAGTTTAATCCCAAATCCATTTGTTCCAAATCCCAACACAAAACCTGCTTGGATATGAGCGGTTTTGGAAGGATTAATGGGTTGGGTCACAAAAATGCAAACTACGGCTATATCCATAATCAAATTTCAGAATCCTATGCATGCAAACAAGATTTTGGATTATCTTAATCAATAATCAGAATCCGGATTCTAAAATCCATAATGAGAATCAAAATCTGGAATCTAGAATCCCAACCAAACACCTGCAAGTTTTCAAGAAACGAGTCTAGGAAGGTGATGAGCCTGCATCATAACACAATTCCACTATAATAGCATTTTCATGACAGTGAAATATGAATGCAGAACTTCTTCTGAGATGTGGGTTTTTTTGCCATGTGGAGGGCTAATGTAGGCAAGCCAGACTGTTCACATGAAAAGAGACCCTCCATAGCTATGCAAATACACATTTCCCCCAAATAAGCCCCATTTGTACGATTATTGGACTAATATCGTGTGTTATTTGAGCTGTTGTTTTTTCAAGAAATAAAGTGGAATAAGGTTTTTTTTTTTTCCTTCACGCAGTAAATGTATTTAGAGCTATAGCTTGAAATCAAACACTTACCCCCTTTGTATGAGAGAACATGTTGACAAGTGGGATCTCATCAACTCAGCAGCCACATTTTAAAATCATGCCACTTCGAGATTTAAGGTATTGTGCGTCGCGCCAATCCACATTTTTTGCAATTGGTAGTCATGCAGCTTGGCTGAACTCCAGAAATTAAACCCCATTTGCAGCTACAGTTTTAGTATTTAACACAAAATTCAGGACACACACTGTCACTGATCACTTGGGTAACCATTTTGTCAACACCAAGTATATGAGGCATTACTGTTGTCCGGAAACGATTAATTTTAACAGCATCAACTTTTTAACAATGGGAGTGTTGAATGACAGTTTGATGGAAAAGCATTGGCATCTATTTCTGTGTGGACCTTTCTGTTCATTCCTGACTGATCCTTGTTTTCACCCTACTCTCATTTCTTAAGGGAAACTTACATTGGAACGGTCATTCTTTTTGATTTAGGCAGTGTAAGCAGGTATTTCGAACCTTATGTTGCACAAGTTATTGAGGATAACTTATTTACCAATTTGTGCATCACCATTTTTAGCGACTCTGTTAGGGAACTTGTTTGTTTCCTATTTTCCTCTTGATCAGTCAAATTGTTCAGATGGCCTCAGATCTACCCATCAATATTACTGGAACTCAGAATCATCTTGTAGATCCTATCAGTACAGTCAGTTTGTCAACTGTAACTGCCTTTACTACTTTGACAGCACCTTCTACCTCAACATCATCTATGTCATCTGAGGATAGAATTGCTGCTATGTTGGAGAAGATGGCAGTCATGCATCAAGAGATGATGATGTTATTGGCTCAACAAGCTGCAGCTACTGCTCGAGCAGTGCCTCA
>JAUPMG010000013.1:15069131-15086009 GCA_031762675.1 Pachysandra terminalis | reverse complement strand
CCGTTGAATCCTGGAGGCCAACCGCTAGACCCGGTACACTGCGGATACGATCCAAAAGGGGGCGAATTTGGTTTTAATGACAGTGACATCGTCACGCTTCGGTTCATCAAATCAGATAAGTCTTATTTTTTTTATTATAATTTTTGCATAGCCGGTTAAACCCGTTTTCATTATCTTGTCTTCAACCCAGCTATTAGAACCTAAGGTTAGGTTTTAGGAGTGTTTTTATTAAGGGAAGTTCTGTCTAGGAGTCTGGGACTTAAGCAATTCATTGTGATTCCCCAGTCTTTCCTGGGAGCCAACTTGATAGAGCATTCAGAAGGAAAACTCATATCCTCCAACAGCACATACTATTTTCATTCTCAAGGCATGGGTTACTTGGCAGTAGCCCAGGAACTCAGATGGTGTCACCATCCAGATTCCTTTCCTTGAAGGTCAGGTCATACAAGTTTTCAACGTAACATAGCCATTTTATTATCTCTATCTATCTGTTTCTATCAAAGTATTCCATAGATGTCAAATAGTCTGGCTTTTGGTTGGTCTTCCCCTTCTTGTGGGATCCCTTTGAATGATGGATCCTGTTTAAATACTTGCTTGTATGCTACATGTGCAGTTACAATGAAGGATGAAGTGTGCTTTGATGGAATGGAACCCAACCAGGTCTGCTTTTAACTCGATTTTATCATATTATTAGTAGCTCAGCTGATAAGATCTGGTCAGCGTGACATGTTAGATAGCGAGACGAGACTGTAGCGTAGCATGTCCTAAAACAAAACGACGACCAGGTTCTGCTGGGGTCCCTGTCTTTCTTGCCATGGAACTTTTAAGGTTCAAATTTCAAGTCTCTCACCCAACCTGTATTCTCACGATGAGACCAATTCCAAACCCCCAAAAGGTAGAACATATAGGATAGATCATCTTAAGAATTTGATTGGTCTTGTCCCGTTTGTAGACTGTTTTCAAAAAACGTAATTTATTAGATGATTGGGTTGAGCCCAATCATCCAATTTCTCTTCTTTGTTTAACCTTTTCTTTGAGGTCATACATGTAAGTTTAAGCCCAAATTGTATTTCTGCTAAGTCGTATTCTATTCATTAATCTTTCCTTTCATATCATCATTTTTGTTTTGACATTATCAGCCGATTGTGGTCCCTAAACTGGATTTTTTTAAATGTGAACTAAAAACTTTGAATATATAAATGTTTAACAAAAGAAAGATAGAGCCAGCAAATTAGAATAGAGTCGTCTCCTTCTATAGGAAATAACCATTTTCCCATTTTAGAACAAAGGAGGTAAAAGGTTATTTTGATCTGCCTAGTTAGATTTAGTTGATTGCCTCTTTTATCACTTCCAAGAATAATATGGCCACACAAGTTCCTTTCTTTCTTTTTTTGGTTTAAGACCCAGTGTCTCCTCAAAGCTGACAACCAAGGGACTAATCACTGTCGCGACAGGTGGGCATTGGTAAATCGCTGGTCCAGAGAATTTTTTCAAGGTGTTGGAACTCGAACTTGAGATCTTTCACCTCCACTCGAAGCAGCCACCTTGGGATCTAGTGCCCAACCACTAGACCAACCCCACTGAGTTCACAAGTTCCTTTCATCTACAATTCTCATCAATATGTTTTTTTTTGCCATCAAAGTCTTTAATGCTTTTTTAAGTTAGGCACAAAAATGTTTTAGTGTTAGAGTAGGGATATGTCAATGAATCAGATCATGGATTTTGTAACGGATTTTCGATCCGACTTTAATGGGATCAAATTGGGATATAGGTTGATTCAATTCCATAAGAGTTCATTTGTATATATGTATAAATATATAATATGTATGTATGTAGGTGATTACAAGTATTAAACATATAATTAAAAATAAGTCATTAATTTAGGATATTTTTAAAAAAAAGTTACATATATTTTTATTTAATTTCTTATAACTATAAAATAGATTTACCAAAAAATCTTATAATTATTCAAATCATTGGATTCGGTAAAAGAGTTATGATCCTACGATCTGATAAGGTATGATCTAATTCGATCTTACTTTTAATTAAATCAAATTTGAATGTCTTATTCGATTCGAATCTGATCCGTTTATAGCCTTAGTTATTAGATAGAGCCATTTCTACTACGTGAAACTGTACTTAATATATGTCCTTAAGACTTGTTTGAAAATATATCTGAGTACACCGACAATCCAAAAAGCCAACTTAGCATGTATCGTGTATTAGTTTCCACTAGGTTGGTAGAAGCTAACTTGGCATGCGTGTCGATTCATCCTTTAGATGTCAAAAGTAAATCAAAATCGAACAGTTATCAGAATCTCAAGCACCGACACTACGGTGTCCTAAGAAACACGGGAAACGATCGTTTCAAAATTTCGCGGTAAAAGTTTCACTTTTATCGTTAACCGTTTCCGAAAGGAGGAATAGCTAACCGTCGCGTTTGGAGAGTGGGTGGGGGGTGGGGGGTGGGGGGGCCCCCTTTTCCTTTCATAACTGTCACCATCAGTTTCTTTTCTGTTCTCTTTGTTAATGGTTTGGTGGCTTACTTACCTTTTAGCCGCCTTGACCTTCCCTCCATTATCAAACTCGCTAGAAAAAGAAATCAAAGCCGATTCGGTTCTTTTCAGAATTCAGATCAGATGGGTGGAATCCAAACCTATATAGAAAAATATATTAGGGTTTTTTTCTACACGAAACTAGCGTTTCGCCATTGCAATGATGAACCTCTCTTCCTCTTTCGTTCTCGTCTTCCCTTTGTAAAATTGAATCGATATATTTATGGTTGGCAGTATTCTTTTGATGATTCAGTCTTGGAGTTGTCGTTTCTTGGGTTCCATGACTTATTGACAGGGTAACTGCCTTTTGTTTTTTTTTTCTTTCCTGTTGTTTGATATTTTGAATAAATATTGACTTTCATATTCTAATTCCGGTGTTTTGGTCTTTAGTTTGAAACTCTGTTCCTGGGTTCTGAAGAAATTTCCTTTCATGGAACTGGGCTCTTCATTTATGTTTTTTTGTTGTTTTTGAGGTCAATTTGTTTCATCCCTTTTTTCATTTATGGTATTTAATTTACTCGTTTTTGTAATGTTTTGATAGGCATGGTATGTGAGAAGAGAGATTGTTTTGGGGTTTAGCAGGGTAGAGATAGCAATGAATTTTAGCTGCTTCGGTTTGTTGAAATCTTGTAGAAGAAAGAATGGTCACAGTCAGGAAGAAGCAGAAGGTAAGAAGTTGAATATGATTCATATTATCGTGTGTTTTGGTTAGATCTTTTGAAATTGAACGATTTATAACTTTTATATCTGTTCAATTTTCTGAAAATCTTTCTTCTTCGCACATATTGATATTCTTTGATGACTGTAGTTGTCCTCCTTGATTAATTTCCTTTGCAGTGAAGTTCAGCTTCTTGAAATGACTGCAATAGGCTTGTGATAGATGGTTTTTTATTAGTAACAGGCTTGAGGTCTTTATCATCTTTTTCTTGTCAAGTCCATGTAACATCTGGGAATGATTAATATCAATTTATAATTTCTGTAGTAGCAAGTATCTGTTTGTAGAAGAGCATTCAACAATTTCGAAAAGCTTGCTTTAAGTCTTCAAATTTCTCTCTGAATGATTGATATCAATTTATAAATTCTGTAGTAGCAAGAATTTGTTTGAACCAGAGCATTCAATAATTTCGAAAATCTTGCTCAAGTCTTCACATTTCTCTGAATTTTATCAGGAATTCATTTCCAATTAGTGGCTAATTCAGCACAATCGACGAGAAAATAACACGTTTTGGCCAATTTAGTCTCCTTGTAGTTAACTGGACTCTAGCTACAGCCCATTTCAATATTTGATGTAGGACAGTATAACGTAGCATGATAGTTTTGTCTTACATGTGCCGGCATGAATGCTAAATGTTCCTCTCATGAGCACTTTTCCCTGTTTCGATACTGACATGTTTGTATGTTTCTTTGTTTATTTGTGTATGGTTAGAGATCAATACCAACAACGTAAGGATCTTTTCCTATAATTCACTAAGGTCTGCAACAGAGAACTTCCATCCATCAAACAGAATAGGTGGGGGTGGCTTTGGAGTTGTATACAAAGTGAGTTCTATTATTATCCTCCTTCCCATGATTCTCTTGTCATCTTCAGTTATCCTCATTCTTACTAAATTGATTTATCACTTAAAGAAAATGTGGGTTGTCCATATCTGTTCTCAAAGTTATCCGCCTTTTTCATCTATGATTCCAGGGAGTTTTAAGGGATGGAACCCGAGTTGCTGTCAAGACACTCTCTGCTGAATCTAAACAAGGCACTCGTGAGTTCTTGACTGAGATCAATATGATATCAAATGTTAGACACCCAAATCTTGTTCAACTCATTGGATGTTGTATAGAGGGTGCTAACCGGATTTTGGTGTACGAGTATCTGGAAAACCATAGCCTTGCAGGTGCTTTACTTGGTAATTATTGGCTTCTTCTTAAGCTAGTTTTTCATACCTGCACATATGTGAAAATTTTAGTAGATTTGTAACTCAGCAATGTTATACTGTCTTCTAATCATAACATGCCCAGTATTTGGTGAGCCAGCTAGGCTTAAAGGATGCATGAATTTTACATTCTATTAATAATTAATCCAGTCAAAGCATCACATTTGAATAATGTGAAGTGACTAACACTAGTTATATTGTCTTAAAGTTAATAATTAAATTCTGTAATGTATCAAAGAATTCTGATAACTTTTAGAACTTTCCATGTCACCAAACTGATACATTCAGAATCCTTTTCTATCAGTTTGGGGGAGTTGATTCTGGGTTACGAGTTTCCTGACTAAACTGGTTTTTGGCAAATGTCATTTCAGGTTCAAAGAGTAAGCGTATTGTCATGGATTGGCCTAAAAGAGCTGCTATCTGCTTGGGTACAGCTCACGGTCTTGCTTTTCTTCATGAGGAAGCCGGTGTGCAAATTGTTCACCGAGATATTAAGGCTAGCAATATACTTCTTGATGGAAATTTTCATCCTAAAATTGGAGATTTTGGGCTAGCAAAACTTTTTCCAGACAATGTAACCCATGTCAGTACTCGAGTGGCGGGAACAATGTAAGCATACCTTTTGATTGCATCTCTTTCTTATTTGGTGAACTGCCTAGCTATTTACAAGTCTATGGAAACTTTTACTGGGATCTAGTATTAGTAGGGTTTCCATGGAATCAGGATGCTCATATTTATTTTTGTGGGTATGCTGGACAAAAACATGCTGAACTTGGTAGTTTCCACTATCTATAATTCTGAACTGCCTTAGAGGTGTTACCAACTCAACGATGATAGATCTTGTCTGAGGGATTTGCATTGTTTTTTAGTGTAACCCTAAATTTCTTTTTCTGAATTTTCTTTTACCTTCAAAAAAAAAACTCACAAATTGGTAAAGAGTATCAATAACCATGTTTTTTTTGAAGATGAATCTATTTTTTTTTTCTTTCGGTGTGTCATCAAAGTTATGTTTAATGTATATAAAATGACCCATTGCTTAGATAGTTTCAATCATCTGCCAGGTTTAAATGTTTGGCATGGTAGATTACCTTCAAATTATCAGTTAGATTTTCTTTGAATGTATCAAGATGAGATAATTATTTGCTTTTGAAAAGCATTCACAAAAAGCTTTTATTTGGTCGGGTGTACAAGGAAAATGCTGCTACCCACTTTCCTTTCTGTTCAACATGCACAAAACCTAAAAATTGGTAAAATGCATGGTATCTCCCCTGTCATTGTAAGATGTGTGGGCCTTCTCAGATATTCCTAGTTAGATATGAATAGAATATCTCACAAGAAGCCTTGAGATATCGACGGAGGAACTTCTCATGTGGTCTTCTTGAACATGTATTGTGTAATGTAAGTCTTGAGAAAATGGAAGAAAACATTAATAATATCACTGTCCCATATGATGGCATCATGGTGTAATGCATTTTATATAGCTTTGTGTTCTTACTTACCCCTGCATCCTATAATTCAGTTTCTTTATGTATACAGGGGTTATTTGGCACCCGAGTATGCCTTGCTAGGACAGCTAACAAAGAAGGCTGATATTTACAGTTTTGGGGTTCTTTTACTCGAAATAATTAGTGGAAGTAGCAGTAGTAAGGCAGCTTTTGGAGAGAATCTAATGGTTCTTTTGGAATGGGTACCTTCCTAAATCCATCTACAACCACATTGATATTTAGTAATGGAACAAAGCTCGAATTTTTTAATTTTTTTTGTGACGTGGAGCCCCCGACCCCACTTAGCGGAGACAGGGTAAACCCCGGATACATGACCCCACCCACAAGGACTATATGTCAGGTAATCCCCGGGACTCGAACCTGGGACCTCCAGTTCCTGAGCTGGAGAGCCTGCCAGTTGAGCTGACAAAGCTCAGATTTTTCCTTGCCCTTTCTTACAAAACCTGTTTTCATTTTTGCTCTGTTATCTTTCTTTCAAGAAATGCACATTTTTATGTGAATTTTACTCTCCGCGTCTTTTTATGTTTAGTTAATTTATCTTGGAATGGTATTACAGACATGGAAACTGAAAGAGGAAGATAGGCTCTTGGACCTTGTTGATGCAGAACTAATCGAGTACCAAGCAGATGAGGTAATACGCTTTATAAAGATTGCCCTCTTTTGCACCCAATCAACAGCACAGAATAGACCCTCCATGAAGCAAGTGGTGGAGATGCTCACCAGTGATGTGACCCTCAATGAGAAGGCACTGACCCAGCCTGGTGTCTACAAGGGACACGGTGCTCGACATCTAGGCAGTGGTAGTTCACAGGAGACGTCTTCCTCACAGGGATACAAAGGCAAACAATCAATTAATCCATTAATTACTTCAACCGGCGGAGACGGGTCATCTCAAACCATGACCGAGATGCATCCCAGGTGAGACAAATAGACCATTTTCATCGTTCGTTCCAGTTCACTGTTAATTTTGACCTGTTATCTTCAGTAAAGGGTAACTATTCAATGTTTGATGTGGTTCTTACTGTTATATATATAAAGAAAAAGAAAAATTAGTAGAAAGAAATTGTTTTATCTTTGTGTATTTTGATTTGATTAGTCGATTGATTTCACATGCCCCACTAATTAAATTGGTTTTAAGGGTTGGAGGATGACAATCTCTTCACAGGTTGCAGTTCTTTGTCTCGAGAATATTCGGATTCTTACAATCAACAACAACAATAATGCCTTAGCCCCCAAGTAGTTGGGGTTGGTAACTCATCCTGTTCCGCAATTCCCTACTGTCAAAAACCTTATCTTAGTTAGCTCATGTGCCTTCAAATCATTTTAATCAACTCCATCTTGGTCTTCTCAACTTGTACTTTTTGAGAACCGTCTCAACTGGACTTCATTTGTCACATATTGAGATTACTCATGGCCTCTCTAGGATATGTTCCTTCATTCTTTGTCTTTGAACATGCTTCTCTCAGCCTCATCATCTCAATTAAAACCAAGTCTTTCTTGAGTAAGACTCTAATAAAAAATTAAAATAGAAATTGGACGGCCAATTCATGCTTGTTGCAAAATTGAATACGCACGTACTATTTGTGTTTATATAGGTTAAAATATTATGTGCATGAATACACCAAACAATCCTCTACCAAATGGAGGGTCTGGATTGGCTAGATTAGAAGTTATTTTTCGAATGTAATTGCTTTTAAGTGCTCTCTCTCTCTCTCTCTCTCTCTCTCTATGGACACCCCTACATTCAGATCCTATTTTGAGTACCATTCATGTTAGTTTGTTCAGATCCTATTCCTAACAAATCTAATCCAATAGAGACACACCCACAGCTTTTTGCCATGATAGTAACTGGACCCACTTAAAGAATTACCGAAAAAAAAGCTATACATCCAAGATCATTTCGTTTTTTGTCCTTACAAGTAAAGAAGATCCAGAAGCTCAAGATGCCCAAGATCATTTCGTTTTTAGTCCTTACAATCCAAGAAGATCCAGAAGCTCAAGATGCCCTGTGTGCAGCAGATCAAAAATACAAAAAAAAAAATAAAAAAAAAAACAGAAGCTCAAGATGCAGCCTATAGATAGTAAATACAATAACGAACCAGAAGCCCCACAGCTGAAACAAAACAACAAACATTGAAGCAGAGTACGCCTCATACGCACAAAGCAAAGCTTGTAGAAACAGTTTGGATAGTGCCCCCAGAAGCAAATCACATCGGATACAGAAATATTTTCTATAAGCATGATAAAGCAATAATAACAAAACAAAATCCAATACAACAAACAGGGCGAGATAGCCAGCAAATTCTACATAAAGAACCAACTAGGAATCTAAAAGCTAAAATGCTCAGACATAACTCATTGTAGCTTTGTCTTTCTATCATACAAAAGCCAGATACAAAGACCGCAAAGTAAGCTCTCAAGCAACAGCTACAGCCTCACCAGATGTTGCCACAGTGGCAGCCTTAGGAGGAGCAACAATAGCAGCACTACCAGTTTTACCATCTTTGGTAGGTACAGGTGCTGGAGGGGGAGAAGTCTTCATATCGGGAGGTGGATTATGCTTGAGCTTCACAAGTATCTGACGCATCCTTGAGAGATCAGTTGGCTTCCCAGGTTTTGGACCCTGGATGACAACAATAGAAGTCTTCCTCTCCTGGTCTTTCTTCACTCTCTTTTTCTCTATTGCTGGCACTTCATACGGAACTAACTCTGCAATCGCCTTCCAGTAGTTTTTGTCAGCTTCAGCATGGAACTTCTCTTGATTGGCCAGAAATAGCTGATGTATAAGAAGAAGAAAAGAAAAGAAAAATATGGTCAGATGTAACCGTTCGATGGCTTAAATATCAGAGAAAACTTTGGATAGGAAGGACCAACAGAAGAAGCATTTCCTCATACAGAACAAATTAATCCTCCAAGCCTGGTTTAATCTATGGCTGAATTGGCTGAACTGAAGTTTGCACTGCAAGTCACACTTAGAAAACCCAAGTAAAAAAGCACAGTTGGAAAAAAAGATGGGGCTACAGTAAGCTCTCATTGATCTTCCCTTGCTCAACTCAGCATATAGTGAGGTTGTAGATGTTCCTTGTTCTGCTATTTAGATTGAGGAACAAGGGCGAGTGGCAAGAAATGAGGAAGCCAGAACAATGGCTCTTTGACCATTTTAAGAGTTCAAGGGGATTGAGACAGGGAGACCCCCAGATCTGAAACTGCAAAAGTTTGTATTGGTCAATTTCATTAATGCCCTCTAACGTTATTTCGTATCTGCCAATACAAACTATGCCCAATACATTGGTTAAAATACAATCCAAAATAGGATTATTTGGAAGATATTAATTCCAGATGAGTCAACCAAGCATGATGAACCACTGTATCATGGATATTGCAACAGTCATATGACACTACACCATTGAAAAAAAAAGGACATATATCCTCGTCTATTCCAAACAAATAAAATCAATAGTTGCAACAAAAGGTACAATCTAAGAAGACTAACTCTAAGATCTCCTTAAAACTTATCCCTAGTTCTCACACAATTGCACATTCACTTAGCCATTGACGATTACTTTAACTTCCATATCAAGTCTAACAATTAACAGGATTTCTAACTATTCAAAAGGTAATGTATGGTCTACATCTTCACTTCTCCATCTTTTTCCTTTATCAGTTATGTTTCTCTTTCTCATGATAAATGAACCTTCTTGTTTTGCACAAATAAATCCATGAATAGAAAGAATATAGTAATGCCTTTCGCATAAGAGGACCATTTTTAATAACATAGCTCACTAAATCGAAGTTATTTTTCTTCTCATTAATTAGCATAGTGGTTTACTGGTGTGATGCTGCAGGTAGACATACCTGTTGCGAGGGTTATCTCTAACGTGGTCACTTATTTGGGGGAACCCCACTTCTCCATGTGTACATTCGGTCAATCTTAAATCACATACTAAGTTTAAGTTCTAAAGGCAATGCAACTTATTGGGAGGAACCCCACTTCTCCATGTGTACATTCGGTCAATCTTAAATCACATACTAAGTTTCAGTTCTAAATACATTTGCCACGTGGCATAAATGGCGCACCTAAACTAACGTTTCTCTTTGTGTAAAGAAGCATTAAAAAATTGGACAACCATTGATACATGTGGCAAAACCTAATACTCATGTACTAGTGGGAATATATAGATTATACATGTGGCAAATCCAGAGGGACTGTCAAATGGATGGCCTGGATTCACCAAAGCATTCTCCATGTGTACATTCGGTCAATCTTAAATCACATACCAAGTTTCAATTTTAAAGACATTTGCCGTGTGGCATAAATGGTGCACGTAAACTAACGTCTCTCTTTGTGTAAACTTAAAAAGCATTAAAGAATTGGACGACCATTGACACATGTGGCAAAACCTAATACTCATGTACTAGTGGAGCTTATATAGATTATATATACGGTAAATCCAGAGGGACTGTCAAATGGATGGCCTGGATTTTCCAGATCATTCCTCCACGTGACAAAACTGGTCCTGTCACAAGTCACAACAGCCAATGAAGGCTACTGTGACAGCTCAGAACACTATAACATCTTTTTCTTTTTATACAGAGAAGAGCTCGTAGGATCAATAAGCTTATATGGCACATAGCAACAAATATAATAACCATCCAACAGGCAACAAACATAGTCACTCTTACCTTTGCTTTTTCCTTGTTAGTGGATCTGTTTGTCTCGATGGTAATCTTCCTCCTCCGATAAAATTCAATCTTGTATTCATCTGCTTCATCAATTATTTGGTTCAGCAATTCTTTCTCCCTCTTCTCCTTCTCTTCCAGAAGAATTGCATTCTGTCTGTGTTGCAACAACAAAACAAAATGGACATTACATTTAACGATACCAGAAAGGGGAAAAAACTACAAATTCTCAATCATACACTGAAGTCAAAATATAACACTCTTATCACAAAATATATCATTGCAACAAATCTGTTTGCCAAAATTCAGAAATGGCACGATCCATTTGAAAATCAAGTGATATAAACAGATAGATCGGCAATGAGGAGTAAAATTTCAAGCTACTGACCTAATAATTGTACATCGTAAATTTTACTTCTTCAGAGAACTGAACTAGACACAAATAAAGAAATCCAATCAAGCCACTCAAACGGCTTCTATATTATAACCGATGATCAGTTTCTTCATTGGTTACAAATATATGTGATAATAAACTTGATCATCCAAGATCATTACCGCAAAAATCGAATCAACTAAATTGTGAACTAGACAAAATGAAACGAACGCCAATAGATTTACTACAAAAGAAACCCAATCAAGTCACTCAAGCGGCTTCTATATTATAACCGATGATCTGTTTCTTCATTGGTCACAAATAGATGAGATAATAAACTTGATCATCCAAGATCATTACCGCAAAAATCGAATCAACTGAATTATGAAGTAGACGAAATGAAACGAACGCCAATAGATCTACTACATCCAAGAACAAAGAACTGAACTAGACACAAATAAAGAAATCGAATCAAGCCACCCAAGCAGATTCTATATTATAACCGATGATCAGTTTCTTCATTGGTTACAAACAGATGAGCTAACAAACCTGATCATACAAGATCATTACCACAGAAATCGAATCAACTGAATTGTGAAGTAGAAGAAATGAAACGA
Organism: Pachysandra terminalis; assembly: GCA_031762675.1. NCBI lineage: Eukaryota > Viridiplantae > Streptophyta > Magnoliopsida > Buxales > Buxaceae > Pachysandra > Pachysandra terminalis. Next base: position 15,074,354 of record JAUPMG010000013.1, on the reverse strand, counting down.
ACACGAATAGATCTACTACAGATCAAAGAACTGAACTAGACACAAATAAAGAAATCGAATCAAGCCACTCAAGCAGCTTCCATTTTATAACCGATAATCAGTTTCTACTAAACCTGAACATCCAAGATCAGTATCGCATAAATCGAATCAACTGAAATCTGAAGTAGAAGAATGAAACGAACACCAATAGATTTACTACATCGTTTCTTATATCATGCGAAAACTAATGAACTGAACTAGAGACCTAGAAACAAAAAAACAGAGATCATCAACACACCTTCTCCACTCCCTAAGTGCAAAGCCCTCCTCCGATTGCATCTCCGTTGGAGAAGGCAGCATCGGCCCGTCCGACACAACGTAATCCTCTTCAAAAGCCTTTCCATTCGATTCCGGCGAGAGCGACGATAATTCCTGTTGGTTCGATGAGAATCCGCTGCCGGTGGCGTGGATCGAAGGCGGAGATGGAGTTTCAGGAATCGGCTGTGATGTAAACACGTCGTCGCCGGAGCCATAAGAAGGGTTTTTGAACACCGGCGACGACTCATCTGCCGATTCCTTCACGGACTCGTTGTCTGTAAAATTGGAAAAGGCGTCAAATCGTTGGGAAGGAAGACGAGGGTAGTATCCGATGTACCCATCGTCGTCGAAAGGGCGATTCGAATCGGCGGGTCGTGAATCGTCAACGTCTTCACTGAATGAATCGGCGAACGAAGACATGTTTGATTTCTGACCCGAGTCGACTCTCTAACGCGCGAATTGTTCGTCCTTTCCTTCTGCTGGAACTACTCTGCGCCTTTTGATTCGGTGTTCCAGAATTGAATCAAAGCAAATTGCTGCGACTTTCCAGGGTACCAATAGCATGACGCCACGCACGCATCACGTTACCGGTAACATGTTAACCTAAAAATCTTAAGGCTCCGTTTGGATAATGGTGGTGCAGAAGTTGTAACAATCCGAAATTTGAATTCTTTATTCAGTCAAGTTTGAATTCGTTAATACAAAGGCATCAACGGAGATAGAGTTTGAAGAGTTTTTCGCTTGATAGCCTAAATTGCCGTGCAACCGTTCTATTTAGAGCGTTTTTTTTTAATACGATTTGTAAATAAGACAAAGAAAAAGCCAAAAAAAAATTGAAATAAAGTTTGAAGAATTTTTCTCGTGATAGCCTAAATTGCCGTGCAACCGTTCTATGTAGAGCGTTTCTTTCTGAATACGATCTGTAAATAAGACAAAGAAATAGCCAAAAAAAAAATGGAGGTTAAAATGTCATGTGTGTCAATAAGAATACACACCACATAGCAAGGGAACCTCAGTGTTCGAACGACGCAAGTTTTTTATTTGTTTCTTTGATGAGTTTATCACTTTTAGTCTTTCAAGTATCTACGAGTTTTACTTGAAGATGATAGGTTTTTTTCAATGCTCCAACAGTTATTAAGATTATAAGCAATTTTACCAATTTTTGTATTGTTGTTGATTTGTAGGCAATCTTTGCTATTTATAGAGAAATCATCCAATAGCATCTTCTCTTGACCAGGACATATGTCAATTAGATCATTTTCCAGAGAGGAGCTTAGAAATATCTCCATGCAGCAATGCGAGGTTTTAACACGTGATGATATTTAGTATTCATTTATAGAAATGAGTCATTCAAGTTCTGTAAATATTTCCTTAGGCTTTTGTCATTTTTCTGAAGGATCTCCTTTTGGTAGTTCAATTCATGTTCATTTGAAAGAGACGGAAATAACTTTATACTTTTACATGGTCATCAGTATAGTTAACGAATTTGCCCATGTAGAGATCTTAATATGTAAGTCTCTTAATAAGTGATTCAGTTTTCATGATCAATTATCCCTGTAAGGTATGGTTATCAAGGGATCTTCTAAGGTTATGGGTTAATTAACCAATTCGAATTCCTTTGAACTTGACATTAGTGAGAAAAATGCGTGTCCTTCGAAGTACTCTTAAGTAAAATGTACAAGTTTGTCCTGCAAATCTATAACTGTCATTCGAAGATGACGTATGGAGAAAAGTAATAACATGGTTTTGAAGTACTCATTTTTTAGGGTACTTCGAAGTCAGTAAAGTCAGCATTCGTAAGTGTTTCTTAGGGATGTGTATAAAGTGTACTTCGGAGTTCTTTTAATGAAGACTCCTTTGAAGTTAACTGAATGAGTAATCTATTACGGGTGACAAACCCATTATTTACATCATTCGAATGAAACATAACCCTTTGTCATATGAAAATGGTGACTAATCCTTATTCTATTTGAGGGTGACTAACCCTTGACGAATTGACTATTTTATGGTGGTTAGCCTTTGGTGAGATGTACAGTAACCGTCTCTTCCTGTAAGGTTTCCTTCATTGCAGGGGTTAACCTCTAACCAGTTAGCGGTTTAGCCTTAGATTAGGATAGAGATAATTGTTCATCTCATATTAGGCCAAAATATCATCAGTACAGTTGACGTGGCCCAATAAGAGTGCGAGCACCGTTCAGCGTTCACATGCGAGAGATAGTGGGGAGAGTAGATAACTATTTTATACATATGATGTGATATATACAGGTACATCTTTTAAGCGTATGCACACGTTCTAGTATCACGCTACCTGTCAAACAGATTAATTATAAGGGTATTCTTGATATAAAATATCATAGTATGTATTCTCACATACTCCTTCATTTTCATCTGTTTTGGTCGTTTGAAGTTGTGAGGTGTCATTGTTTTTGGAGTTTTGGGAAAAATCGGAATGTTTTTTTTTTTTTTTGTAGATTTACACTTTGCTAAAAAATCTTGTCATTCAAACACCCTGTTTTGCAAAAAACATTCGTCTTTTTTACATGTTCTAACAAAACTCAACTATCGAAATGAGGCCCAAGGCACAAAACCAATCCTAAACACCTTAAGCAGACCGAAACAAATGGTTATCGGGTTCATCAATGTATGCGTGGCGTTACACTATTGGTGCTATTCACTTTGATATATATATATATCCTGAGAACTTAAATTATTTGTGGTGCAATATGTGATTTTTTCCCAATATTAATTATACAATACCATTTTACGCTATTGAAACCGGTAACCTATCAATCTAGAAAACCTAAATCACAATCAACTCTAAACCTTATCCTAACTTAACTAGAGTACTCGGTTGTCAGTTTTATAAAAGGGTTTACGTGGTATGATGTGGTTTATATTTATATCACATAATTTGTGTGATAAGGAGGGGATTCTGGCACTCAGAATGTGATTGAGTATAATAGTAGAAATTAAAATATTTTTGTACATAAATTACAGTTTGTATGTATATATACATATACTTGGAACCACGAGTTATTTTCAAGTTTGGCACGAGTTATTTTCAAGTTTGGCACTCGCATTACCTCTCGCTCCCTCTAAATCCTAAAATGATCCGAATACATTTAAATTTACCTCGTAGACAGATTCAAATCTGAATCGTTTTATAACCAGATTTGAAACTATACAAGTAATAGCTAAGATCTTTAATCGAATTTTAATCTTCCAACTTTTAATCGAACTCAAACTCAAAAACTTAGATCATGCTAGATCCAACATGATTAAGAATGGCATTGGACGCAGGTTTTGGCTAAATCATAAAAGGGTTCATCAATACCAAAACTAGTATTGATGATGAGCCAATTTTGAAATTGATTTAATTCAATCATCCTTTGACATGTGGCAAGGTCAATGGTACAATTATACACGCAAAGACTGTATTTTAAATATTATTTCGAGGAAAACCCATTCAGGGATAATCATTTCGAAATTAACAGTATATTTCGAAATTAGCAATATATTTTGGATTTTGAATATTCAAACCAAAACGCTTGCTCAGTTAATCGTATTCAAATTTGTTCATGAAACATTGCCAACGGTTAGATAACGAGTCTAGAGCTATAAAAGGTGGATGAAGCATCAGAAAGAGGGATCGAACTTTTGAGTAATTTTGGTTATTATTTGAAAATTGCAGAGCTTGTCTGATAAAATTCTCTTATCTGATTGTTAAATTCTGTGTTGTCTTTTTGATCGTTCCTGACTGATTTTATCATTTTTCTTCCCTATTTTATTTCATAAGGAAACCTTATATTGGAATGGTCAGGCTCTTGATTTAGGTTAGTGCAAGCAAGTTTGAATTCTTTGTTGCTCAGACCAATTTGATTATTTTGCATTCATTTTGTCAATTTATCGGTTTGTGCATCACCACCACTATTAACCTAATTAGGGTGAAATCGGTTGGGCTCCTAGTGGATCCAATTTTTTTTTTTTTTGATCTTAACCATGTGGTGTCCCCACACCCATATAGGTGTGGAACTAATCCACGTCCGGGGCGGGAGCATTAAAGGTAAACCCTGTCTTCGAGTGCTTCTAGTAGGATTTAAGCTTTTAAAAAAAATATGTAAGTTTGTAATACAAATACATTATAGAATATTATTTTATTTTGTCGAATTTTCCCCGAAAGAGCATAGAAGCTTCAGATAGCTGGTCACCGCCCTGCGCCGGTACATAAAGTCTATACGGAATAAGTAGGCATTTTCGTAATTTCATATGAAGTAGATGCTATTTAAACAACCGACGATACGTTTTTTCGTACAATAAAATTGTATTTGTTTGAAACTACAGAGAGAGAGAGAGAGAGAGAGGGGGGGAGCGAGGGGTGAATCACTGAAATCTGAACCCTAATTTTCTAGACATTTTTCCTGAACAGCAATCTGTTTTCATGCAACGAATTGTTCGTCGCTGGGTTTGCGAATCAATTACAATCAGTTTTTTCAAATGAGTCGATTAGGGTTTAAATCGTTGGTTTATCATGTCGACTCGTGTTTGGGAGAAGTAGATGTTTTTCCCGCAAAAAACCAGGATTTTCAGTTTCCAAACAACGAAATAAGAATCCATCACTTCTCTCCATCGAGCGAACGATGCCCTCCTCTGTCAGTTCTTCAAACGATTTCTCCATTTGCGGTTCGATGTAAGCTCGAAGCAAAAGTTCTTGTCGAACAATCTCCATTGATCGATCTTCACTCATCCTGCTTTCATCAATTCAAGGTTTATTGCGTAGTTCTGTTGTTTTATAGATCGATTGAAAAATATTTCACTCTTTCGATTGATCGTTTTGTGCTGCTTTTACAGACTGCCGTTGTTTTACTTGGAAATGAAGAGCTGCATTTGGTGCCAATGCTGAGCAAGCAGAAGATTACGTGCTTCTGG
>JAUPMG010000013.1:15038137-15069031 GCA_031762675.1 Pachysandra terminalis | reverse complement strand
TTGAAGCATTAAAGGATTTGAATCAACATAGAACGGTAATATATCATTAATTTTATAACGGCATATTCATTGCTAATACAGGCGGTTTGAATGTATTCTTTGAAACGTTATAATTATTAATAAAGCGTTTTGAACATTCGAGTCAAAACGCTTGTATACATTAATAAGACGTTTTGAATGAATTGAATGAGACGTTGCAAATGACTCAATAATGAATATGAAGCTATAAAAGGCTAATGATGCAACAGAGAGGGGATTGGATTCCTTGGCATTCTAGACTTTCTCTGAGAATTAACAGAACATTTGTCCTAAGAATCCTCTTTCTGAGTTAACGTTCTGTGTGGACCTTTCTGTTCATTCATGACTGATCCTTGTTTTCACCCTACTCACATTTCTTAAGGAAACTTTACATTAAAACGGTCATTTTTTTATTTAGACCAGTGTAAGCAGGTATTTCAAACCTTGTATTACACAAGTTATTGAGAGTAACTTATTTACCAATTTGTACATCACCAGTATCACCATCCAGATTCCTTTTCTTGAACGTCTGGTCATCCAAGTTTTCAAGGTAACATAGCGATTTTTTGATCTGTGTTTATGTCAAAAGAGTCGATAGATCTCAAATAGTTTGCTTTTGGTTGATTTACCTGTTTGTGGGATCCCTTTCAATGATGGGCCCTGCTTTACCTGCTTGTATGCTACATGTGCAGTTACTACAATGAAGGATGAAGTATACTTTGATGGAATGGAACCCAACCAGAACCAGGTGAGAGGGTTCTCCTGCTTTTAACTCAATTTATAATATTATTAGTAGCTGATATGATCTGGTCAGCGTGACATGTTAGATAGCTAATATTGCATCACACAAACCAATGAATGAGCACCAAGTAAAACAAAACGACGACCAGGTTCTGGTGGGTTATCATTCTTTCCTGCCATATCTTCACTTTTCATGAAACTTTTAAGGTTCAAATTTCAAGTCTCTCATCCAATCTGCATTCTAACGATGAGACCAAGTCCAAATCTCAAAAAGATAGAATAAATATAGGATAAAGACACTTGGTGCAGCAAAAAATTAAAAAATAATAAAGTGCTGAGACGACTGGTTCAAAAGTGTATGAAATCTGAAGACAAACACATGGCTCACAAGTTTCGAAATTTTTAAATAAAACATGAGGATTGCTATTTGCTAGAAACCCGTTCCCACACCTTTGCCGCTAAGGCTGTAAACGAGTCGAGCCGAGCCAAACTTTATGCAGTTAGGTTCAAGCTCATAAATTGGTTCAGACTCAGTTTATGCTTGTTAAAAAATTTTAGGTTTCGAGCTGGGACGAGTTTTGTCCAGCTTGACTCAAACTAGTAAAAGTTTGGCTCGCAAACAATTTGACTTGTAAAAAAATTTAAATTAGTACAAATACATTAATATTATAATTAATAATTATTATTATATGTAATATAATATGTTAACATGAGTGTTAAAAATCTTAATATATAATATAATATAGAAGAATATAAACATATAATCTTATGAGCTCAAACTGCTCTTACGAGCCGAGATCGAACCTAAGCCGGAGCCTGGCGCCGTAAGTCCCATGTTTGGAATCACACTAAAAAGGACTTCACTGGAGATAGTTAAACATAGGGTAGATTTAAGTTCACTTGTGATAAAAATCAATACAGAAAAATGAAAATTGTTAAAGCTAGGGCCTGGCTTGTGCTTTTGGATAAGCACTCAATGGATGAGTGACTGGGTGAGAGTATCTATCCACATAATTAATAATCTACTTGAAGAAAATAGTGTTTGATAAGTTTATTCATTTAAGTGCTTATGGAAATTTAGGAGTAAAATAGGTATTATAAAAATATTACTAAAGTTTAATTTGATAAATACATTTATTTAAGTGCATATAAAGTTTAGGAATAAAATAGGTATTATGAAAATATTACTAAAGTTTAGAAATAGCTTTCCACATAAGTGATAAGAAAAGTTATTCTCAACAGCTTCTCTTTATAGGTAGCTTTCCTCTACTGCTTATGGGTAAGCACTTATTTGTTAGGTGTTACCTAACACACTTTCAATTTTAAAATGTGCTTTAATAAGTTATAAGCTGAATTCCTATATAGTGAAAGGGAGAAGATGTTCTCAAAGTCTAGGAGAAATCAATATTTTAGGAAGTACGTCTGAAGATGGTGTGTTTTCAACTTCTAAAGCTCTTTTTACCGATGATTTGTTTTCTGAAAGTGAAAGTCTCAAGATATGATTCGAAATCAATTCATAAGAATGAATGAAAGTGACTTCGAGTCCCAGTTGGTAATTCGGATGCATAAAAGACAATTCGAGGGGGTAAACCCAAGTCCGTGTCCTTCGAGGATAGAATTCGTAATCTTTTGTGGGTGCCAAGCCCTTTGACGAATTGACCATCTCAGGGTGGTCAACCTCGAATTCGCCTCATGAGGAAGAAATATTCCTCATTCGAATTCACCTCTAACAGGAAGGAACATACCTCATTCGAATTCACCATCTAGAGGTAGTTAGCCTGAAAGGACTTCCTTCAGGATTGTCCCTCGAATTTGTCCCTTGGATTCCCTTTGATGAGAAGGAATATACCTGTTTGGTGATCCTTCAAGGCAAAGCATACAAGTAATCCTTCGAAGACTATAGATGTGATCCAAAAATAGATGTGACTTCAAGGATCTATTGAGATCTTAATTATTTGAGAAGTTCGTTAGGGGTAGAATGCCCCCTAAGTGTGTCCTTTGAGTGAAATATGGTCCATTGAGAGAAGAGTAAGATTCTCATTCCCTTGAATGCCAAAAAGGCAGTATATCGTGGGAATATAAGTCAGTCATTTGAAAACTTCAAACGGAAGAGAAACGTGTTTGTTGGGTTTGGGACACATGGCGTTCCCCCACAAGCTGGAATTCAAAAATGCTGTTTCCTTGATAAGCTTTTACTTTTTTTGTGATAAAAACGGTAAGATATCTTTGAACCATTTCAAATCTCATTTTCACCAAACGTTCTAATCACCGTACGTAGTTGCTGACAGCTGGCACGCGAAAGGGACGGCTGTACAGCCGTTACAACTTTACGGGTGATTCAGTTTATGCGGCTATACTCAAAACGTGTATACTCGCTTTTAAGAAAGCACCACGTGAAAAGTGAGATTAAATTAGCCCCTGATGACCAATGTCAAATTATATTTTTTTTTTTATCTAATTTCTTACAACTATAAAATAAATTTACCAAAAAAATCTTATAAATATTCAAATCATCAATTTGATAAGAGATTTATGATCCGATAATCTGATAAGGTATGTTACAATTCGATCTGACTTTTAATTAAATGAAATTTGAATATGTCTTATTCGATTCGAATCTGATCTGTTTAGAACCTTTGTTACTAAGTTACTAGAGCCATTTTCTTACTACCTGACAAGCCCTTTATTCTAAAACTTAGTGTATGTCATCTAGAGTTGTTTGAAAATATACGTAAAATCTCGGTACACCGACAGTCCTAATCGCTAACTTAGCATGTATCGTGTCCGTTCATCCATTTATTAGTGTCCACTAGGTTGGTATTAGATAACTTGGCACGAATCTTGTCCGTTCATCCTTTACAAATTTCAAAGGAAATCAACAACGAACGGTGATCAGAACCTCAAACACCGACACAACGGGATTCTGAGAAATACGGGAAACGATCGTTGCAAATTTTCGCGGTAAAAGTTCACTTTTATCGTCAACCGTTGCCGAAAGGAGGAATAGCTAATCGTGGCGTTTGGAGAGTGGGGGTCGCTTTTCCTTTCCCCAATTGTCACCATCAGTTCCTTTTCTGTTCTCTTTGTTAATGGTTTGGTGGCTTACGAACCTTTTAGCCGCCTTGACCTTCCCTCCATTATCAAACTCGCAAGAAAAAGAAATCAAAGCCGATTCGGTTATTTTCAGAATTCAGATCAGATGGGTGGAATCCAAACCTATATAGAAAAATATATTAGGATTTTTTTCTATAGGAAACTAGCGTTTCGCTCTTGCAAGGATGAACCTCTCTTCCTCTTTCGTTCTCGTCTTCCCTTTGTAAAATTGAATCGATATGTTTATCGTTGGCAGTATTCTTTTGATGATTCAGTCTTTGAGTTGTCGTTTCTTGGGTTCCATGACTTATTAACAGGGTAGCTGCCTTTTGTCTTTTTTGTTTTTTCTTTTTCTTTTTCTTTATTGTTGTTTGATATTTTAAATAAATATTGACTTTCAAATTCTAATTCCGATGTTTTGGCTTTTAGTTCTGATTTTTGTTCTTGGGTTCTGAAGAAATTTCCTTTCATGTAACTGGGTTCTTCATTTATGTTTTTTTGTTGTTTTTGAGGTCAATTTGTTCCCTCCCTTTTTTCATTTATGGTATTTAATTTACTCGTTTTTGTAATGCTTTGATAGGCATGGTATGTGAGAAGAGAGATAGTTTTAGGGTTTAGCAGGGTAGAGAGATCTTTAATTGGATAGCAATGAATTTTATCTGCTTCGGTTTGTTGAAATCTTGTAGAAGAAAGAATGGTCGCAGTCAGGAAGAAGCAGAAGGTAAGAAGCTGAATATGATTCATATTATTGTGTGTTTTTGTTAGAGCTCTTGAAATTGAATGACTTAATTTTTTGCATCTGTTCTATTTTCTGAAAGTCTTTCTTCTTCGTACATATTGATTTTCTTTGATGACTGTAGTTGTCCTCCTTGATTAATTTCCTTTACAGTGAGGTTCAGCTTCTTGAATTGCTTGAGGTCTTTATTATCTTTTTCTTGTCAAGAGAACAGGATCCGAATATCCCGGGTCCTTGTAACAACTGGGAATGATTAATATCAATTTATAAATTCTGTAATAGCAAGTATCTGTTTGAAGAAGAGCATTCAACAATTTCAAAAAGCTTGCTTAAGTCTTCACATTTCTTTGGGAATGATTGATATCATTTTATAAATTCTGTAGTAGCAATTTACAAATACTCTTTATTAAAAAAGTATTTGTTTGAACTAGAGCATTCAACAATTTCGAAAATCTTGCTTAAGTCTTCACATTTCTCTGAATTTTGTCAGGAATTCATTTCCAATCAGTGGCTAATTCAGCACAACTGAAGAGAAAATAACACTTTTTGGCCAATTTAGTCTCCTTGCAGTTAACTGGACTCTAGCTACGGCCCATTTCAAGATTTGATGTATGACAGTATAACATAGCATGATAGTTTTGTCTTACACGTGCCAGGCATAAATGCTAAATGTTCCTTTCATGAGCACTTTTCCCTGTTTCGATACTGACATGGTTGTATGTTTCTTTGTTTATTTGTGTATGGTTAGAGATCAATACAAACAACGTAAGGATCTTTTCCTATAATTCACTAAGGTCTGCGACAGAGAACTTCCATCCATCAAACAGAATAGGTGGGGGTGGCTTTGGAGTTGTATACAGAGTGAGTTCTACAATTTTCTTGCTGCCCATGATTCTCTTGTCATCTTCAGTTATCCTCATTCTTACTAACTTGATTTATCACTTAAAGAAAATGTGGGTTGTCCATATCTGTTATCGAAGTTATCCGCCTCTTTCATCTATGACTCCAGGGAGTTTTAAGGGATGGAACCCGAGTTGCTGTCAAGACACTCTCTGCTGAATCTAAACAAGGCACTCGTGAGTTCTTGACTGAGATCAATATGATATCAAATGTTAGACACCCAAATCTTGTTCAACTCAGTGGATGTTGTATAGAGGGCGCTAACCGGATTTTGGTGTATGAGTATCTGGAAAACCATAGCCTTGCACGTGCTTTACTTGGTAATTATTGGCTTCCTCTTAAGCTAGTTTTTCATACCTGCATATATGGGAAAATTTTAGTAGATTTGTAACTCAGCAATGTTATACTATCTTCTAATCATAGCATGCCCAGTATTTGGAGAACCAGCTAGGCTTAAAGGGTGCATGAATTTTACATTCTATTAATAATTAATATGCAGTGACTAACCTTACTTATATTGTCTTAACGTTAGTAATTAAATTCTGTTATGTATCAAAGAATTTTGATAACTTTTAGAACTTTCCAAGTCACCAAACTGATACATTCAGAATCCTTTTCTATCAGTTTTGGGGAGTTGATTCTGGGTTACAACTTTCCTGTCTAAACTAGTTTTTGGCACATGTCATTCAGGTTCAAAGAGTAAGCGTATTGTCATGGATTGGCCTAAGAGAGTTGCTATCTGCTTGGGTACAGCTCACGGCCTTGCTTTTCTTCATGAAGAAGCCAGTGTGCAAATTGTTCACCGAGATATTAAGGCTAGCAATATACTTCTTGATGGAAACTTTCATCCTAAAATTGGGGACTTTGGGCTGGCAAAACTTTTTCCAGACAATGTAACTCATGTCAGTACCCGAGTAGCGGGAACAGTGTAAGCATACCTTTTGATTGCATCCCTTTCTTATTTGGAGAACTGCTAGCTTTTTACAAGTCTATGGAAACTTTTATTGGGATCTAGTATTAGTAGGATTCCCATGGAATCAGGATGTTCGTATTTATTTTTCTCTGGTATGCTGGGCATAAACGTGCTGAGCTTAGTAGTTTCCACTGTCTATAATTATGACTGCCTTAGAGGTGTACTTACAAATTAGTAAAGACTAAAGAGTAACCATGTAATTGTTGTCCAATCTATTAGCATTTTTTTTTATTTTTGTGTGTCAGCAAAGTTATGTTTAACATATATAAAATGATCCACAGCTTATAGATGGTTTCAATCATTTGAGAGTTTTAAATGTTTGGCATGGTAGATTACCCACAAATTATCAAATGATGGATCCTATGAAGCTAAATCATTTTTGTAGGTTCTTCATAAGGTCAAACATGACAATTAACTTGGATTTTATGTGAATATATCAAGATGAGATAATTATTTGTTTTTGAAAAGCTTTCACAAAAACTTTTATTTGGTTGGGTGTATGAGGAAAATGCTGCTACCCACTTCCCTTTATGTTCAACATGCACAAAACCTTAAAATTGGTAAAATCCATGGTATAGTATCTCCCCAATCTTTGCAAATTTGTAAGATGTGCAAGTCCTCCCAGATGTTCCTAGTTAGATAGGACTAGAACATCTCACAAGAAGCATTGAACTATCGATGGAGGAGCTTCACATGTGGTCTTCTTGAACATGTATTGGGTAATGTAAGTCTTGAGAAAATGGAAGAAAGCATTAATATGACTGTCCCTATGATGACATCATGGTGTATTGCATTTTATCTAGCTTTGTGTTCTTACTTTTCCCTGCATCCTATAATTCAGTTTCTTTATGTATACAGGGGTTATTTGGCACCCGAGTATGCCTTGCTAGGACAACTGACAAAGAAGGCTGATATTTACAGTTTTGGGGTTCTTCTACTCGAAATAATAAGTGGAAGTTGCAGTAGTAAGGTGGCATTTGGAGAGAATCTGATTGTTCTTTTGGAATGGGTACCTTCTTAAATCCATCTATAACCACATTGATATTTAGTAATGGAACAAAGCTTGAGTTTTCATTTTTTTTTACTTTCCGCATCTTCTTATGTTTAGTTGACTTATCTTGGAATGGTATTACAGACATGGAAACTGAAAGAGGAAGATAGGCTCTTGGACCTTGTTGATCCAGAACTAATCGAGTACCCGGGGGATGAGATAGTACGCTTTATCAAGATTGCCCTCTTTTGCACCCAATCAACAGCACAGAATAGGCCCTCCATGAAGCAAGTGGTGGAGATGCTCACCAATGACATGACCCTCAATGAGAAGGCACTGACCCAGCCTGGTGTTTACAAGAGACATGCCGCTCGACATTTAGGCAGTGGTAGTCCACAGGAGACTTTTTCCTCTCAGGGATACAAAGGCAAACGATCAATTAATCCATTAATTACTTCAACCGGCGGAGACAGCTCATCTCAAACCATGACAGAGATGCATCCCAGGTGAGACCGAGATACCATTCTCATCATTTGTTCAAAGTTCACTGTTAATTTTGACCTGTAACTATTCAAAATGTTTGATATGGTTGTTACAGTTGTATATAAAGAAAGAAAATATTAGTAGAAAGAAATTGTTTTATCTTGCATATTTTGATTCGATCAGTTGATTGATTCACATGTCCCACCTATGCAATTAACTCGGTTCATGTGCCTTCAAATCATTTTAACAAACTCCATCTTGGTCTTCTCAAGTCCTCTTAGATTCTTCAACTTGCACTTTCTGAGAACAATCTCAATCATTTATTGAGGTTACTCATTGGCTCTCTAGGACATGTTCCTTCTTACTATGTCTTTTAACATGCTTCTTTCAAACCTCAAAAAAAAAAATAAATAAATAAAAATAATTGGATGGCCAATGATACATGTTGCAAAAATTATACATGTACTATTTGGGTTTATATAGGTTAAAATTGGTAGTACGTGAATAAACCAGACGATCCCCTACCAAATGGACGGTCCAAATTGGCTAGTTTGAAAGTTATTTTTCGAATTTAATTGCTTGTGAATGCTCTCTCTCTCTCTAGGTTTTACGAGGCCCGTTGGACAACCCTACATTCAGATCCTATTTTGGGTACCATTCATGCTAGTTTGTTCAGATCCTATTCCTAACAAATCTAATCCAATAGAGAAACAGCCAGAGCTTTTTACCAAAAAAAGGCCCTACATTTAAGATCATTTTGTTTTTATTCGTTACAATCCAAGAAGATCAAGAAGCTCAAGGTGCCCTGCGTGCAGATCAAAAATACAAAAAAGATCCAGAAGCTCAAGATGCAGCCTAAACAGTAAATGCAATAGCGAACCAGAAGCCCAAACCGCAGCTACAACCAGGGGCGGAGCGAACCAGAAGCCCAAACCGCAGCTACAACCAGGGGCGGAGCCAGAAATATTGTCTTTTGGGGGGGGGGGGGGTAAAGTAAATTTAGAATGGAAGGGAAAAAAAAAGGAAGAAAAAGATAGTTTAAATGACGGAAGAAAACTGTTAAACAATTTTTCGATAGTTATTTATCATACAAATAAAATTTATCAAATTATAAAATTAAATTTTAAAGCTAACAACTAATGATATGACCTATTAATTTTTTTAAGAAAAAACTCTTAATTTAATATGATGATGAAAAGAAATAAAAATAAAATGGAAAAAATAAACAATGATGAAGATATTACGGTTTAAGAAAGAGAAACTATGTATCTTAATTAATTGATAATTGGTTAATTTATTTTTTACAGAGTGAACTATACGAGTGTATTAAAATATTACGGTTTATGAAAGAGAAATCATGTATCTTAATTAATTGTTACTTGGTTAATTCATTCCTTTGTTTTTTTTCCTCATCTCTGAAAAGCCTTAGCCTATATTAACATGTATGAGAGGAAGTTGGATATGCCTTATATTCACTCAATACAATTATTTTATTTTTGATAAATTAAAATTTATTAAAACAAATTAACAAAGTTAAAAATCTTTCATACTTAATTTAGTCTTTTATAAGAAGGCGAAATTGTTGAGAGCGAGAAAAAGAAGAAAGAAAGATGAAAAAAAAGACAAATTTGGTTTTTTTTTTTTTTCATTTTGGTTTGATTATGGTTTGAAAAAACAACAAACCGAATTAGTTTGCTTTGGTTTTCGGTTAAGGCTTCGATTAAACCAAACCAAAAAAACCAAAGTAGATTATATATAGATATATGTGTTTTGTATAGAAAATGTTGTTAATTTTGTCAAACCAATTTTTTTGGTTTCTATTTCGGTTTGGTTCGGTTTTTGATTTTATCCATTATAATTCGGTTTGGTTTTCAGTTTTCTAATTCAGCTTGGTTTGATTTTTGATTTAGTATAATTGAATTCGGTTTGGTTTAGGTTTGACCACTAAATCGAACCAAACCGACCGAAATATAGAGGGATCACATAATAGATACAAGTTATTCTTAAATATTTGTGGGGATTATATGTAATATTTTGAAAATAGATACAAGTTATTTTTGAAATATTTGTGGGACTACATGTAATACTTTTAAAGCAAAAAGCTGTTGGATTGTTGGATCGTGAAGGACCATTTGCAAAAAAGAAAACTTGTAGTAATTTGAAAATTTTCAGGGGTTCAAATGTAATATTTGTGAAATAAAAAACTATTAGAAGGGCCACTAATACAGTAATACTGTAGATTTTAACTAAAAAAAAAATTTTTTTTAGGGAGCGAATGTAATATTTTTGACATGAGAAACTGTAAGAGTGGCCTCTAGTAAATACTGTGGGCTTTAACTTAAAAGCTTTGGGGGGCCATGGTCACCACCCGCCCCCCTGTTTCCGCCACTGGCTGCAACGAAAGAACAAACACTGAAGCAGAGTATACCTCAGCCGCACAAAGCAAGCTTGTAGAAACAGTTTGGATAGTGCCTCCGTACTGTTATCAAATCACATCGAATACAGAAATGTTTTTTGTAAGCATGATAAAGCAATACTAACAAAACAAACGGGGCGGGATAGCCAGCAACTTCTATTTAAAGAACCCGTTACGAATCTAAGCTAAAATACTGACATGTTTGTTTTAAGCATTCCAAATATAACTCATTGCAGCTTAATCTTTCTATCATACAAATGCTGAAAAGTAAGCTCTCAAGCAAGAGCTACGCCTCACCGGATGTTGACACTGTGGCAGCCTTAGGAGGAGCAACAATAGCAGCAATACCATTTTTAGCATCTTTGGCAGGTGCAGGTGCTGGAAGAGGAGAAGTCTTCATATGGGAAGGTGGATTGTGTTTGAGCTTCACGAGTATCTGACGCATCCTTGAGAGATCAGTTGGCTTCCCAGGTTTTGGACCCCGGATGACAACAATAGAAGTCTTCTTCTCCTGGTCTTTCTTCACTCTCTTCTTTTCTATTGCTGGCACTTCATACGGAACTAACTCTGCAATCGCCTTCCAGTAGTTTTTTTCAGCTTCAGCATGGAACTTCTCTTGATTGGCCAGAAATAGCTGATGTACAAGAATAAGAAGAAAAGAAAAGAAAAATATGGTCAGATGTAATCGTTCGATGGCTTAAATATCAGAGAAAACTTTGGATAGGACGGACCAGCAGAAGAAACATTCCATCATACATAACAAATTAATCCTCCAAGCCTGGTTTAATCTATGGCTGAATTGGCTGAACTGAAGTTTGCACTTTAATCACACTTAGAAAACCCAAGTGAAAAAGCACAGTCGGAAAAAAAAGATGGGGATACATTAAGCTCTCATTGATCTTCCCTTGCTCAACTCAGCATATAGCTAGGTTATAGATGTTCCTTGTTCCGCTATTTAGATCAAGGAACAAGGGCGAGTGGCAAGAAATGGGGAAGCCAGAACAATAGCTCTTTGACCATTTTAAGAATTCGAGGGCATTGAGACAGGGAGACCCCGGGATCTGAAACTGCAAAAGTTTGTATTGGACAATTTCATTAATGCCCTCTAACTCTTACTTCGTATCTGTCAATACAGACTATGCCCGAGACATTGGTCAAAATATGATCCAAAATAGGATTCCAAAATTTGGAAGATATTAATTCCAGATGAGTCAACCAAGCATGATGAACCATTGTATCATGGACATTGCACCATTCATATGACACTACACTGTTGAAAAAAAAGAGACATATTCCTCATCCATTCCAAACAAATAAAATCAATAGTTGCAACAAAAGGTACAATCTAAGAAGACTAACTCTAAGATCTCCTTAAAACTTATCCCTAGTCCTCACACAATTGCACGTTCACTTAAGCATTGACAATTACTTTAACTTCCATATCAAGTCTTATCAATTACCAGGACCTCTAACTATTCAAAAGGCAATGTATGATCTACATCTTCACTTCTCCATCTTTTTCCTTTATCAGTTACCTTTCTCTTTCTCATGATAAATGAACCTTCTTGTTTGCACACATAAATCCATGAATAGAGAGAATATAGTAATGCCTTTCGCAGGACCATTTTTAATAACATAGATCTCATTAATTAGAAGCACGGCATAGGTACTACTAAGAACAATGAAGTATTATATTGTGTAATTCTAAAGTAACTATACCGTAAATTTCTTACAACCTCCTACAGGCAATGCATAGGTTGAGGCTTAAACCTCAGATTTCATCTATAAAACATGTGTCTTATACAGACCAAAATGGAACGACCTGGTTAGGTCCCTACAAAGTAGGTCCATGTGTATTATACAGACTATCTTTTTTTTAGCGTCGTGGTTTACTGGTGTGACCATGCAGGTAGAGATACCTGTTGCACTGGTTATCTCAAACGTGGTAACTTCTTTGGGGGAACCCCACATCTCCATGTGCACATTCAGTCAATCTTAAATCACATACCAAATTTCAGTTCTAAAGGCAACGCAACTTCTTTGGAGGAACCCCACTTCTCCATGTGTACATTCGGTCAATCGTAAATCACATACCAAGTTTCAGTTCTAAAGACATTTGCCACGTGGCATAATGGTGCACCTAAACTAACGTTTCTCTTTGTGTAAACTTAAGAAGCATTAAAAAATTGGATGACCATTGATACATGTGGCAAAACCTAATACTCATATACTAGTGGGGCATATATAGATTATACATGTAGCAAATCCATCCAGAGGGACGGTCAAATGAATGGCCTGGATTCGCCAGATCATTCTCCATATGTACATTCGGTCAATCTTAAGTCACATACCCAAGTTTTAAATACATTTGCCGCGTGGCATAAATGACGCACCTAAACTAACATCTCTCTTTGTGTAAACTCTAGAAGCATTAAAAAATTGGACGATCATTGATACATGTGGCAAAACCTAATACTCATGTACTAGTGGAGCTTATATAGATTATATATATGGTAAATCCAGAGGGACTGTCAAATGGATGGCCTGGATTTTCCAGATCATTCTTCCACGTGGCAAAACTGGCCCTGTCACAAGTCACAACAGCCAATGACGGCTATTGTGACAGCGCAGAACACTATAACATCTTTTTCTTTTTATACATAGAAGAGCTCATAGGATCAATAAGCTCAGATGGCACATAACAACAAATATAATAACCATCCGACATGCAACAAACAAAACATAGTCACTCTTACCTTTGCTTTTTCCTTGTTAGTGGATTTGTTTGTCTCGATGGTAATCTTCCTCCTCCTATAAAATTCAACCTTGTATTCATCTGCTTCATCAATTATTTGGTTCAGCGATTCTTTCTCCCTGTTCTCCTTCTCTTCCAGAAGAATTGCATTCTGTCTGTGTTGCAACAACAAAACACAATGAGCATTAAATTTAACTATACCAGAAAGGGGAAAAAACTACAAATTCTCAATCATACACTGAAGTCAAAATAGAACACTCTATCACAAAATATGTCATTGCAACATATCTGTTTGCCAAAATCTAGAAATGATATGATCCACTTGAAGATCAAGCGATATAAACAGATAGATAGGCAATGAGGAGTATAATTTCAAGCTACTGGCCTACTAAATTTACATCACAAAATTTACTTCCACAAAGAACTGAACTAAACACAAATAAAGAAATCCAATCAAGCCACTCAAGCAGCTTCTATATTATAACCGATGATCAGTTTCTTCATTGGTTACAAACAAATGAGCTAATAAACCGGATCATCCAAGATCATTATCGCAGAAACCAAATCAACTAAATTGCGAAGTAGAAGAAATGAAACGAACACCAATAGATCAACTACATCCACTATCAAAGTACTGAACTAGACACAAATAAAGAAATCCAATCAAGCCACTCAAGCAGCTTCTATATTATAACCGATGATCAGTTTCTTCATTGATTACAAACAGATGAGCTAACAAACCGGATCATCCAAGATCATTATCGCAGAAACCAAATCAACTGAATTGCGAAGTAGAAGAAATAAAACGAACACCAATAGATCAACTACATCCAATATCAAAGTACTGAATTAGAAACAAATAAAGAAATCCAATCAAGCCACTCAAGCAGCTTCTATATTATAACCGATGATCAGTCTCTTCATTGGTTACAAACAGATGAGCTAAAAAAACCTGATCATCCAAGATCATTATCGCCAAAACCGAATCGACTGAATTGTGAAGTAGAAGAAATGAAATGAACACCAATAGATCTACTACATCCAATATCAAAGAACTGAACTAGACACAAATAAAGAAATCCAATCAAGCCACTCAAGCAGCTCCTATATTATAACCAATGATCCGTTTATTCATTGGTTACAAATAGATGAGATAATAAACTTGATCATCCAAGATCATTACCGCAAAAATCAAATCAACTGAATTGTGAAGTAGACGTAATGAAACAAACGCCAACAGATCTACTACATCCAAGATCAAAGAACTGAACTAGTCACAAATAAAGAAATCGAATCAAGCCACTCAAGCAGCTTTTATAGTAAAACAGATGATCAGTTTCTTCATTGGTTGCAAGCATTGAGCTAATAAACAAGATCATCCAAGAAATCAAATCAACTGAATTGTGAAGTAGAAGAAATGAAACGAACACCAATAGATCTACTACATCCAAGTTCAGAGGACTGAACTAGACACAGATAAAGAAATCGAATCAAGCCACTCAGTCAGCTTCTATATTATAACCGATAATCAGTTTCTACTGAACCTGATCATCCAAGATCATTACCGCAGAAATCGAATCAACTGAAATCTGCAGTAGAGGGCATGAAATGAACACCAATAGATCTACTACATCGCTTCCTATATCATACGAAAACTAAAGAACTGAATTACTGATTTAGCAACAAAACCCGAGATCATCAACACACCTTCTCCACTCCCTAAGTGCAAAACCCTGCTCCGACGGCATCTCCGTTGGAGGAGGCAGAATCGGCTCATCCAACACAACGTAATCCTCTTCAAAAGCCTTTCCATTCGATTCCGGCGAGAACGACGATAATCCGCTGCCGGTGGCGTGGATCGAAGGCGGAGATGGAGTTTCAGGAATCGGCTGTGACGTGAACACGTCGTCGCCGGAGCCGTAAGAAGGGTTTCTGAACACCGGCGACGACTCATCTGCCGATTCCTTCACGGACTCGTTGTCGGCAAAATTGGAAAAAGCGTCAAATCGTTGAGACGGAAGACGAGGGTCGTATCCGATGTGCCCATTGTCGTCGAAAGGGCGATTCGAATCGGCAGGTCGTGAATCGTCACCGTCTTCACCGAATGAATCGGCGAACGAAGACATTTTTTATTTCCGACACGAGTCGACTCTCTAACGCGCGAATTGTTCGTTCGTTCCTTCTGCTGGAACTAATCCGAGACTTTTGGTTCGGTGTCCAAGAATTGAATCAAAGCAAATTGCTGCGATTTTCCGGCGGTGCCAATGGCATGATGCCACGCAAGCATCACGAAACCGGTAACTTGTTAATCTACAATTCTTAAGGCTCCGTTTCGATAATGAGTATTTTAGAAAGTTAATTTGAAAAGTAAAATACGAAAAAGTAAAGTAAAGTGATAGATAAGAAAATTGAGTGTATGGCATTTAGATGCTATAAAAAGTGACAGATAAGAAAATTGAGTGTATGGCATTTAGATGCTATAAAAAGTGATAGATAAGAAAATTGAGTGTATGGCATTTAGATGTTATAAAAATATACGGGAAAGTTAAATGTGGGATTTATGCCCTTGAAACCAACAACCAACCAATCTAGAAAACCAAAACCACAATTAACCCTAAACCTTATCCTAACTTACCAGAATAACCGGTTACTAGTTTTTAAAAATTTGTGTGAGATAAAATATGGGAAGCAATCTTTTTTCCATGTCTTAAGGCTTGCCTCTAAAAGCAGTCAATAGGTCGGATTTAAATTCGAAAATAATCCGAGTACATTTAAATTTACCTTATGAACAGATTCAGATCTAAATCGTTTTAGAACTAAATTTGAAACCATATAAGTAATGCCTATGATTTTTAATCAAATTATAATCTTCCAAATTTGAATTCAACTTTGGTAAACACCGATTACTCTAAAAGCTTAAGCTGGTAGAGAACGGCACAATAATGTATGTGTGGGCATCAAGGCAAACACACACCACACACAACTGCACGGAAATATCACATCTGTGGGAGAATATGCACAAAAATATAGGCCCCCAAAATTTGATCACTTGACCTCCTGCTTTGATATTAGTGATGAAGGGTTTGTAAAATACCAAATATATTAGAATAAAAGAACAACTAATATATTAGAACCAGTTACAACCAGTCTTCCAGAAAAATGTAGGGAAGCCTATCTCAAGACAGCCTAAACCGTCACGTAATCATTCTATCAAGAACGTTCCTTGTCAACTTTGACCTACAAATAAGACAAAGAGAAAAGACAATAGGAAATGAATATTGCAATAACTGGAAAGTCAGCTAGAATGCAAATCTCATAGCAGGAAAATCTCAAAGTTTGAAAGGCTTGAAGTCTACAACATGCATAAGAAATACACGTTGTAACTGACTATTCTCTTTCTCTTTCAGTGCATTTACTCACTGTTGTTTTCTACTTCTTAAATTCAGAGAAGTTTCAAATTCTCCAAGTTTCAGATTTTTTGAATTTTTAATCTGAATTTTTGATCCAATCCTCTATAATGGAGGATGCACTCTGCTATTTGTAGAGAGTTTATCCGCTCCAAATAGGACAAATGTCACTCAGTTAAGTGTTCAAAGGGAGACCCTCATGCACTAAACATATCCTAAGTGACACGTGGTTTTTCAAACATATCTTGAATGACACGTGTTCCTCAACACGTCTAAATTACTTCCAGAGAAAGAGAGATAAATCATTTCAAACATTAAAACCACTCTATGATAGGTTGCTTTGGGACTTGAGCAACACGGATTGAATGACGCATGTCACTTTCATACAAATCCCAAGAACAACGTCACCATTCTTGCCGCCATTCCATAAAAGACAAAACCACTCTTTAGATAAATTAGCAAACATATATTATAAGTGAGTGAGGTTTTACCACATGCTTTCTATTCTAAGAATCCATCTCAATCAACTTTTTAGATGACACTTCAGTGTCATAAATACTTTTTTGAATTCGTATATTTCGAAGGAACTCCCTTTGGCCGTTATATTCCTTCGAAGGAAATCAATAACTATATACTTACAAGGTGATCAATGTATTATTGAATTATCCATATAGAGAACTCAAAGTTGAGTTTCTCATAAGGGAACTCGTTTTCATGATCAATAGTCCCTGTAAATAAGAGTTTATTTTGAAATCCTTTAAGGTTCATAATTACAGTAACCAATCCAAATGCCTTCTACTTGAATGAAATCAGAAGTAAATATGTTCTTTGTGAATTCATTTAAAGTGATGTGAGAGAACGTTCTCAATGTCCGTAGGAAACCTATCTTCAGGAAATATTTATGGAGATGGCGTGCCTTCGACTTCTAAACTCTTTCCGCTGAGGATTTGTTTGTCGAAGTGAAATAAATAAAATGTATAACTCGAAGTCTATTCATAAGAATGAATAAAAGCGACTTCGAGTCCTAGTTTGCAATTCGTATGTATAAAAAAGTACATTCGAGTGGGTAAACCTAAATCTATGTCATTTGAGGATGACAAAATTCTTAGTCTTTTTGAGGGTGACAGGCCCTTTAACAAATTGACCATCTCAAGGTGGTTAACCTCGAATTCGTCTTAGGAGGAAGAAACATTCCTCCTTCGAATTCACTTTTGGTAAGAGGGAACATACCTCCTTCGAATTTACCATCTAGAGGTGGTTAGCCTTCGAGTTTATCCCTCGAAATTGTCTTTCGAGGCCGTTCTTCAGATTTGTCCTTCGAAGTTTCTTTAAAGGGAAGGAATATACATGCTTCGTGACCTTTTTAAAGCAAAGCATAATAGGTGGTTCTTCGAAGTCTATGGATATGATTAAAAAATGACTTATAAGTTAGAAGGCACAGAAAGTTTCCTCGAATATCTTCTCTCGAGAATCTTTCTTTAAACGAAATACCTTTAAAATGTAAATGTTATGTAATAAAATCACTCGAAGTCTGTTCTAGAGAAATCTATTGGGTAGCATGTCACTAAATATGTCATTCGAGTAAAATAAGGTCCTTCGAAGGAAGAGTGAAATCCTCTTTCCTTCGAGTGCTTAGAAGGCAGTGTGCCGTAGGAACATAAATCCTTATCCCTTTGAATATTTCAAGAATGGTGTTAGTGATTGTGTTTGTTGAGTTTGTAACACGCGGCGTTTTCTCACAAGCTGGAATTCAAAAATGTTGATTCTCCAAGAAGCCTTCCTCTTTGATGATAAGGACGGTCAGATATCTTTGAGCCGGTTAAAATATCATCTTTTTACCAAACGGTCTAATCACCATACACAGTTGTTGACAGCTAGCACGTGAAAGACGGATGTACAACCTTTACAACTTTATTGAAAGATTCAGTGTATGCACTTATACCAAAAAACGTGTACATGCACTTTTAAGATAGTGCCAGGTGTTAAATTGGGATTAATTAACCTGCCTGATCACCAATACCGTGTCAAACACCAATTACTTTAAAAGCTCAAACTAAAGAAAGGTACAATAATGTATGTCAAATTGTTCAATATCACAACTCAAAAACTTAGATCATTCTAGATCCAACATGAGGATGGCATTGGGTGCATGTTTTGGCAAAATCGTAAAAGAGATCTTCAATATCAAAACTAATATTATTCTAGTTGAGGTGAGGTTGGTTGGGTTCATGGTGGATCAAATTTAATTTGTTACAAACAAGATTTAAGCTATTAAAGTAAATATATAATTTGGTAATATAATAAAGTATAGAATATCATTTTATTCTGTCGAATTTTTTCTGAGAGAATAGAAGCTCAGATAGCTGGTCACCGCCCTGCGCCGGTACATAAAGTCTATACGGAACAACAAGTAGGCTTTTTCGTAATTTCATAGGAATTAGATGTTATTTAAACAACCGACGATACGTTTTTTCGTACGATAAAATTGTATTTGTTTGAAACTGCAGAGAGAGAGAGAGAGAGGGAGAGAGAGGGAGGGAGGGAGGTGTCACTGAAATCTGAACCCTAATTTTGTAGACATTTTTTCTGAACCGCAATCTGTTTTCATGCAACGATTTGTTCTTCACTGGCTTTGCGAATCAATTACAATCACTCTTTTCAAATGAGTCGATTAGGGTTTAAATCGTTGGTCTATCACGCCGACTCGTGTTTGGGAGAAGTGGATGTTTTTCCCCCAAAAAACCAGGAATTTCAGTTTCCAAACAACGAAATAAGAATCCATCACTTCTCTCCATCGAGCGAACGATGTCCTCCTCTTTCAGTTCTTCAAACGATTTCTCCATTTGCGGTTCGATGCAAACTCGAAGCAAAAGTTCTAGTCGAGCAATCTCCATTGATCGATCTTCACTCCTCATGCTTTCATCAATTCAAGGTTTATTGCGTAGTTCTGTTGTTTATAGATCGATTAGCAAATATTTCGATGATTTGACCTTGTTTGGTGCTGATTTTACAGACTGCCGTCGTTTTACTTGGAAATGAAGAGCTGCATTTGGTGCCAATGCTGAGCAAGCAGAAGATTCCGTGCTTCTGGTGTTGTTCAGTCTCTTTAGGGCTTTATGATTCCTGTCCAGGGATGCTAAATCTCCGATGCCTTGCCATTGTTTTCGATCTCGACGAAACACTTATTGTTGCGAACACAATGAAGTCTTTCGAGGACAGAATCGAAGCTCTCCACCGTAGGCTTGACATTGAAATCGACCCCCTTCGAATCTCAGGAATGTCTGCTGAGCTGAGACGGTATGTAGAGGATAGAGCACTACTGAAGCAGTATACAGAGAGTGATATCGTCAATGATAATGGAGTGTTACTGAAGGTTCAGGCGGAGGAAGTTCATCCGCCGTCTGATAACCATGAACGAATCGTTAGGCCAGTTATTAGGTTGCAGGAAAAGAATATTGTCCTTACTCGGATCAATCCAGAGGTTATGAAATCTTCCTGTTCTCTTTTGCTTATTGCCATTACATATTCATCAGTTTGTGTTTATTTCCTTTAGCTGTAACTATTGTTATGATCCTACATTCATGATTCATCACGCATAAGTAGATTTGAGCTAGATCACTTGGGGTAATATAAGAATATGCACCTGTTTGACAAGCGAACTGAAATCAGAAAGAGTTCATTGAGTCATTGAGAAGTTGATGATAAAAAGGAATATTATGACACTAACAGTTGGGATTCGATTTTTGTAGAACAGGAGTTTAGTGAAGTAGAAAAACTTCCATCCTTGTTGAAATTGTAAAATACTAATGTTTGACATATTTTCCCCTTTGATCAAGTTGTAGATCTAGGTGGAGCTGGGCTAGGAATTCCAAAAGTCTATGAAAGTGATAAGAACTTTTTAGTAAGTGACTCAGTGGTTTATTGTAATGGAAGACAATATTCGTTTTTACCTGGGTTCAGGGCTAAAATGCACGGAAGTTACTGGGTTACAAGATGAAATTGGCAGATTAGTGGTTCATAACATTTTTTTAATGATCTGTAAAATGTAGTGGTTCAGGACATGCAAGTGGGGGCGCCATTTATTATGGATTGTTAATAGTGAGACCAATGTGTTTCTAGTAACAATAGGCTTACATGGGGGCACCAAGTACGATTCCTTAATTTGTTTTTCATTAATTATGATAAATTGATGGTCTATATTCAATAGGAGATGCTTTAGCATATGTTATTCACCAACAATGGGTATTAGTGGACCAAAATAAGTTGAACTAAGATCGTGTAAATGCAAAACTATAAATGTGAGTGGGAAGCTGGGGATTAAAAGGTTCTGAAACAAGTTGAATTAAGACCAAGTATATGGAGCGCAAATTTATTCAAATTGGAATCAAGTGGAACATTGGTAAAATTTGAGAACCAGTATATTATCAAAGGTGATTTGAGAAAGATTTGGCTGATTTCGATAGAAGGTGCAAAGGTGGTTTGAGAAGGAAATGGTTGATTTCGATACAAGGTGCGAAGCTATGGTGAAATTGCTATTTTGTAGATTATCTTCTTAGTAGATCTCACAAGATATTAATTATTTTTAGTAGTTTTATACATTTTAAAAAGCTGTTTGATATTTTAATAGTGTTCTAGCCGAGTCTTAGTGGTAGTTTCTATTTCCACTAAAGTTGTTTTAAGTTTAGGAAACTTAATATTTAGTATAAGTTTATATTTTATTGATGAATTGTAATTAGATTACGGTTTGAATTTAGAAACTATATTGGAGAAGGAAAGGGGTTGTCACTTGTACCTATCTTTATTACCAATCAATATTTCTTAGTTTGTAACAAGTGAAGTTTATGAGATTTTGAGTAATGAGAATTTTTCAGTTTATTTCTGCAATATAAAGGTGAGACGCCTAAAATCCTAGTCTCATAATGGTGGTTCTCCATTAGGAGGTTCTAGTTGTCATGTTTTTCTTTTTATTATTCTATTCTGCTGTCATTCTTGTTTTGCTTCTCAAATCCTTCTAGTTCAATTTCGAGTTCTGGTTCTCCAAGCCATAAAACTACTCTTGTTCTGAATTGCTTGTTCTTTTAAGTCTGATTCTTGTAGTTCACTGTTAAATTCCAGCGGCCTATAATTTACTATTTCTAACAAATCCCCTCACAAAATTCTGATTTTCATTAGGTTAAACCTAAATATTGAATACACGATTAACTATGATAATGATTATGAAATTGTTCATATTATGCATGTGTTAATGTATGTAATGCTTATGCATGATTAATGTGTGTATGTGAAGGCGTGGAGCCTAATACTGGATTAGATAACTCCATGGCACTTCTTGCTCATTAGGCTTTCTCCAAAAGCTTACTCCCCATCAGATTGTTTTGCAGAAAAGGAGGTACGTGATGCTTGATGATAAGGAAGATTAATAGATTAGAATATTTGACTGTTATTAGATTAGGGATTAAGCATTTGTTTGATGTAATAGATAATAGGGATTGCTTTTCAGATTTTATAGTGATTTGAATTATTGATATTAAAGGATTTTAATATTAACTTCAGATTTGATTTCATTGCACGTGTTTGAATGAAAGCATGTATAGATCCAATTGATATGTTGTATTTTTATATGTTAATCATTTATATACCCTTTAGGGAAGTAATGTTTCAAATTTGGAGTGATTTGGATGTGTATTGCATAAGTTATGATCGAAATATGCATCGGATCTCGATTCTGGAAAGTGCTGTTTTCCAAGCTTGGGTCGACTGGGTGTTTTCTCTGGGTCGACCGGGTAGCGGGAACTTGGTATTTTTCTTATGTTTGATCGACCGAGAAAAAACCTTGGGTCGACTGGACAACGACCGATTCGCACATCACAAATTTTATTTTTCTGATAATTTTTTTTTATCATTAAAGTATCCATAAACATTCACAGATCACAAATTTTAGTTTTTTGATCGAAATTGTTTTTGATCAGTAAAGTATGTATAATCATTCACATCTCACAAATTTTATTTTTTAATCAGTAAAGTATGTATAAACATTCAAACATTACAAATTTTATTTTTTGATCTTTTTTTATCATTAAAGTATGCATAAACATTCACACATCACAAATTTTAATTTTTTGATTGAAATTATTTTTGATCAGTAAAGTGTGTATAAACATTCACGCATCACAAATTTTATTTTTGATCAATAAAGTATTTATAAACATTTATACATCACAATTTTTTTTGATCAATATTTATTTTCTGATCAATAAAGTGTGTATAAACATTCACACATCACAAATTTTATTTTTTTGATCAATAAAGTGTGTATAAACATTTACACATCACAAATTTTATTTTTTCGTTCAATTATTTTTTGATCAGAAAAGTGTGTGCAAACGACACATATCAAATTTTTTTTTTTTGATTAGTAAAGTGTATAAACATTCACAATTCACAAATTTAATTTTTGATCAATAAAATGTGTATAAACATTCACACATCATAAAAGGGTGTGTGCTTCCATCAAAATAACCGATGAGCTGCATAACAACGCAATAACCAGCATCAGTGATATTTAAAGAGTTTGTAGGTTAAGATTGTTTGGGCATGTAAAGCGAAGACCTGAGGAGGCACCTATGAGAAGCTGTGAGGGGGTACACTGTACATGTTGAAGGATCTAAAAGGGTAGGGGGAAGACCAAAAAGGAAATTGAGTCTGTCTGATATTTGGTTTGTTTAAGGTCTAAAATTAGTTGTTTGTAGGGTTGGTAGGGTAAACAAGTAACCCTTTTGGAAATTGTAATCAGTTTTCAATGTTTTCTTATTTAACATTAAAGAAGGACTTCTTATTGTTCCTAGCTGCATTCACCAATAGTCCATTCTATATAGTTCTTTTGTTTTCCTATGCATCTTTGGTTCTGATCATTATTAGATCATTGTTGATTCGATTGATGTTCTGTGCATCAGCTTTGATAATACTCAAAACTGTCATTTCCAACTTTATTCATGCTGTGGAACTTTTTGAGTTAGATGTGAGAATGCACATTCTGTTTCATTCAATTCTTTTGTTGGATTCCTAAAAGGAGGACAATGAAATTACTCAATCTTTCCTTAGCTTGTTATATTACTTCTAATTTGCAATGTCGAGCTTCATACAACATCATGTCATTGTTATTTGTATCTAGATTTGATTTGTCTGATTAATCTACATTAATATCTGAGGGTCGTTGTGTGGGGAAGTCACTAGACTCGTTTAAACTGTCATTTTGTTTTCATCTGTGAATTACACTCATGACCTGTCCCTTATCTCCAATATTCAATTAGTTATGAGTCATTTTTCTGAAAGGGAGAACCTAAAGCATTTTCTTGAGCTACTTTTTGCAGATCCGTGATACTAGTGTGCTTGTGAGGTTAAGGCCTGCTTGGGAGGATTTAAGAAGTTATTTAACAGCAAAAGGACGCAAACGTTTTGAAGTTTATGTCTGTACAATGGCTGAAAGAGATTATGCTCTAGAGATTTGGAGGCTTCTTGATCCGGAGGCACACCTGATAAGTTCAAAGGAACTTCTAAATCGAATTGTATGTGTAAAATCAGGCAAGCACCTTGCCCTTTTTAGAGAACTTCGACCCCCTTGACTCATCAGTTACAATGGAAGATAATCGAGATTAACAATCTCAAAGAAGTGGCTTACTGATATTAATAATTCAGTTCGTCATAATTTCAGAAAGTCGTTATTTTCTTTTTCTCACTTTTTTGCTGTTTATATTATCGTTGAGGGAACTTACAAGGACACTTTTTGGCTCAGTTTGTTTTAATGTAAAGTGTGTGTATATATATATATTGATTGGATTAAGAGTGATTATGTAATCTAGTATAGTTGCAAAATGGTAGAAAATAGATAGTTTCATGTAGAAAAAGCGTACATTAGGATTCACAAAAAACAGAAACAATATTTGCATTTCTACCCAGTTTAAAGAAAAATCAGAAAATGATATTTCCCTGAATTCCATAGTTATATGCGCTCAATAAAACATGAGAGACAACACCATCTTAGAGATGAGATCCACATCATGTTTATTTCATTTAAAAATTCTGAATTTCTCTCCTAACATAGAGACCAGCAAATTGCATGTGATGTTAAGGACGATGCTAAGGCCTGTCTGCTCTGTTTATTCTTGCTGCCCTAGCACGTCAAAAGGTTTTCAAGCTTCTTTGGAGCACACCAGTAAACATTGAATCTTGATCAAAGGAGAGACCAGATCTGCCACGCCACCTTACAATGTAACAAAAGATGGGAAATGGACTCTGCTTCACACTTGCACATTGCACATTGCACGTCTGTAGGGATATTCCAGTTCCTTCCAAGTTGTCAATAGGATTGTACCAAGAGAGGGTGACCACATAAAAAAATGTGATGTTAGAAGGTAC
This sequence comes from Pachysandra terminalis, assembly GCA_031762675.1. Taxonomy (NCBI): domain Eukaryota; kingdom Viridiplantae; phylum Streptophyta; class Magnoliopsida; order Buxales; family Buxaceae; genus Pachysandra; species Pachysandra terminalis. The sequence goes on along the minus strand of JAUPMG010000013.1, from coordinate 15,044,103 downwards.
TTTAGAAATCACACTGATTCATAGGTTTGACAAAGCTCCCCGCTTGAGATAAGAGAGCAATAATAGGACTTCACTGTAAAGATGCCATCCTCGTTCCATTTCCATGCCCAGCTTTCAAATCCTGGATCAACAACTGACCTCTGTAATAATGATAGGAAACTGGAAATTGAATCATTCTCCTGGTCAAAGAGTGCTCTTCTAAACACCAAACTTGAAGGGACACAGGAACCTTCTCTAAGCTTCATATCACTAACCTGAGCAGAATTATTCATAGATATATAAAACCAGTTAGGAAACTGAATCAAGGGATTTGTATCTTCATACCAAATATCCTCCCAAATTCTTATCCTCAGACCACTTCCCACCTTGAGATAGGTATTTTCGAAGGACTATAGTGAACTAGATATGGCTCTAGCCTCTACATGGTGTTGATACCCAAATTCCTAGGGCGCTGCCATGCTTTGCAGCAATTGCTTGCCTCCATAAACTTTGCCTCCATATACCAAATATCCAATGCCATTTTGCTCATAATTCTTTGTTGAAAATTACTAGAGGATGTATTCCAATACCCCAAGATCCTTAGGTTTGCATTGCTAATTTTTTTACAATGTAAAAGGTTTTACATTGAATCTGATTTTCTGGCAAATATGTATTTTGCAAACTATTTTCTATTGTTTGATTTGAAACACGAAAAAAGAACAAGTGTATTTTTCACTCATGTGTTTGGATTGATGTGAGATAAGTTAGGAAAACGGTCTAGAACCAAAACATGGTGGTGTTGGTACCATCGCCTGGGGTGATGATTATGTTGTAGGTGGTTGTTCCTAAAATAAATGGTGTCACTGCCAAAAAAGTGGTGGTAGTAGTGATGCCATCAGATATGTGATGTATGTCGGTGGTAGTGATTGTGTCATCACTAAAAGGTGGTGGTAATGGTGTGGTGTATAGTGGCGGCAGTGCTGTTGGAGGTGATGTTCATGTTGTCTGTGGTAGTACTAGGATTGCTATCCCTAGAAGTGGTGGAAGCAACTATGTGGTGTTTATATCATTACTAGAGGTGTGGTCATATCATAAGTGGTGGACTGGTGATAGTGGTGGTGCCGTCACCAGCACTGCTAGAGGTGGTGGTAATGCTGTAATGGTGGTGAGTTGGTGACAAGTTGTCAAAGGTGAATATGAGACGGTCATATCCTAGGTGGTGATAGTGGTAGTGCCACCTTTAGAGTATTGGTTGTGGTGGTGGTGCTGGTGATTACACATGTTGGTGTTGGCTTTGATAAAAGAAAATGAAAAAAAAGATCTTTGGTATTGTTGACAAACACAATCTTGTTGTTCCTGAAAATGACATTTGCAATTTTGAAAGGTATGTTGTTTCCCAAAGAATTACCTCATTTTTTGGAAAATTAAATGCACGTGGATATTGTGTTACGTCAAAACAGAATACATGTAGAGTCCATTTTACACAAAATATTTTCCAAATCCTACTTCACATCTAAACAAATGGAATCTTAGTTTCAAACAGTCACTTTTTCGGCCTGCTAATTTGGAGATATTTGCTGTTCTATGAGTTTGATTATTTGGCTCAAATGTTGTAGTTAGAAGTTCTGTTTCATAGTGGTGCCTTTTCTCAAACAGATACATCGCTTTTTCATTGACATCACTAATCTCCTTTTTGGCTTACTTTGAATTTGATAGGCTCCAGGAAATCTTTGTTAAATGTCTTCCAAGATGGCTTTTGCCACCCGAAGATGGCGATGGTGATTGATGACCGTTTGAAGGTTTGGGAAGATAAGGACCAACCTCGAGTTCATGTTGTACCTGCATTTACTCCTTACTATGCTCCTCAGGCTGAGGTACTATGTTATGCGTATTGATTTTTTCCAACTAAATCCTTTTTTTTCTTTTTTCTTTTTAAAGCTCAACTGTTTGCTTACCAATAAATGGTAGTAGTTCCAGGTCAGTAATTCTACAATTATCCGGGCTACTCTTTTATTTAAGCTGACATCATGAATAAAAGTTATTAAAATGTCAGAAAATCAATAAGAAAGGGAGACAAAAAGCTTGTGTACCTTAACAGAAATGGTGAATCAATTCCATGGTATTTTCCCCTGTAAAAGATTGTGCTAATTGATCTGTGCCCTTTGATATACCTTCTGATATATCAGATGGTGAATCCTGGAAACAGTGTAAATAAAGAAAAATGCTAAATGAACGTATTGAATGCCATTTTTTTAACTGTAGCTTACTTCTATTAACCACATTATATTGAAGACATGAAAACCAATTCTTAGTGTTGTAGATCTGGTATTTACATCTATTTAGTGTCTTGTAGCAAAATTGTTTTTGCCCAAATGCTGGGATGTGGATTGGAAACAAAATGATAGTGATACATATAGTACATTGGCTCAGAGGCAGGTTTGTGTCTAGGTATCAGACTCATCTAATCCCCATATCATAGTATGCGGGGACTCGGCTCATGTCGCGGGGACTCAGCCCATGTCTATATGGGCTCAGAGGCCCATGTCGCGGGGTATCATAGTACGCGGGGACTTGGCCCATGTCTATATTTTGAACTTATTTATGCTAAGTAGTGCCGAAATATTATATTACCTATACATAATATCATTTTTACACATTTAAACGTGTTAATTGAGTATAGAATGAAGATATAGGAGGCATTTGTTCAGAATAGAGGAAATATCTGTTAAAGAAAAAATGGATGCACTTGTGACAGATCTGACATGGATTCGATTCATGTCATCTCGTGTCAACAAGGGTGCTTTGGGGTGAGTAGAGTGATTCTGAATTATTGCCATGGACGTGTTGACCCTTTTGAAAGGTTTGTTTATTTCTTTGCGTGGGTTGAATGGTTCATATAATGCCATTTTTTGGTGCTGTTAGTTTAAGTGTTCCAAAGATACCTTTTCCATGGGTGGTTGATAGCTTGAGCAATTCAACTGTCTTGTCCATTCTGGGTTTATTGATACTGACTGGAACTGATGTAACTAAAACTGATGTATTGTGTTTATTTCTTTAACAGACAGCAAATGCTGTTCCAGTCTTGTGTGTTGCAAGAAATGTTGCATGCAATGTCAGGGGTGGTTTCTTCAAGTGAGTAGATGGTAACTTTGTAGTAATTGATGCTTACAAAGAAAAGACCTGGCTTATTCTTGCTTTTCTTCTTTTGACATGTTCTATTTTACATGTGATGTTTATACGCCCTGTTATGTTGAGCAGAGAATTTGATGAGAATTTATTACGAAGAATATCTGAAGTCCGCTATGAAGATGAAGTTGTGAATTTACCTTCTGCACCTGATGTTAGCAACTACTTAATGTCAGAGGTGATTATTTTGAAAATAATTTGTTTGTGATGCTTATAACAATTGGCCTCTTGAGTTCTCAGTTATTATTTCACTATCTCGGAATTGTCAGGATGCTGGTTTTGTACTGAATGGTAATAGAGATGTTCCCATTTCTGAAGGCATGAGTGGTTCTGAGGTTGAACATAGATTGAACCGTCCGGTAATTCTTCACGTTCTCTGTTTGCCCATCATTGTTTTTTCTTTTTCTCTCTTTTTTTTTTCCTGTAGAATATTCATTAGCTTCATTTCTATAATCTATGGTAATAATTACATGATTTTCTGAATATGATCATACATTTTTGACTATTTCATGATCCTTCAATTTTAGGATGAGAAGGGTATCATGGGTCCTACCCCCTTTAGCATATATAATCCTGGAGCTGTTGCGAGACGGGAGGTCAACTCCTCTGAATTAGATCCAGACACGAGGAGAAGACTTCTTATCTTGCAGCATGGTCAAGACATGCGGGATCAAGACGTAGGTAATATTTCTTTGCTATCAAGACCAAGTGCACAGATATCTGGACCTTCAGTGCAGCCACGTGGAGGCTGGTTAATTGAAGAAGATACTACTAAGGAACAGTATAATAACCGTCCATCAGGATCAACTCAGGAACCTGATGTATTGCAATCCAATAAGCAACGAGTTCTTCAAAATCCACTTTGCCAAAGCACAGAGAATTCTGTTCCCTCCGGGTTACCCTCTCATGTATTTCAAGTGAAAAATGAAGAGGTTTGTTCCTGTACCATTTGCGCTTAAATACCTATTGGATTCACTTGTTAGTTTTGACATTTTATCACAGGTACTCATGAGCTTTACTGCCTTAACAAAAGTCCAGCCAGTTAAATCTTACTTATCTGCAGGCACATCTGGGACATGAACGGCAAAAGCAAAATCAGTTGCTGTCAAATCAGTCTCTGTTGTCAGGTATGTGTATCCGTTTGATGTAATGTTTTTAAAAAGCATGTTAGGCTCGAGCAAAATGCTTTGAGGCTTAGTCGTAGAGGTCCAGATCCCATGAATGCTTATGCCTTCAAATGTGAGCCTCATATGACATGTTATTGCCTTGAGTCCGCCTTATGTTTGAGGCGCCTCATGCATTAGGTAGAACTACGGATCTCAAAATTCGCAAGATTGAACCTTGTTGAGCTTATGTTGTGCAAAATGTGTATGAGAAAGAATGTAAATTTGAGTTTGCAATAGCTGCTAAGTAGCCTTCATGATTGAAGAATCTTGTAAAGTCATACATGAAAAGTTCGAAAAATTTATTTGATGGTTAAGTCTTTAAAGTTGTATAGTCCGCAAATATGCATTTCTATATATATATATATATATATATATATATATATTTATATGATGAAGTTTGACTTTTCTTATTTTTCCCTTTTTTAATTTTTTTTTCTTATCAGTATTGTTATATCCTATATTGACTATTATACCTCACTCTTTGCTAAAGTTAAACACCTTGCCTGACAACTTAGCTTCTAGAAACATTGATTTGATATTCCACAAAGGTTCCTTTTCACGATAATGGTATTGATTGCATGACTTCTTCTTTGAAGATTTTCTTTCCAGTCCAGCTTTGGAAGCAGATCTTTTATATTATTTATTTTATTTTTAATTGCTTTAGTCTTCACCTTTTACTGAGTGAAAGTGTGAGAGAAAAAAAGAAGGAAGAAAGGAGATGTTGTGTTTTATGTTGTACATGGCTCCATGCAGTAGCTTCCTTGAGATATCTAAAGATTTTCAACACTGCGTTCTTATAAGTCATAGCATTCATTGCATATGTGAATGTATGTTACATGGAGTCGAACGTCGGTGTCTGTCTTGATGTCAAGCTCGTCCAATTTCCATATCATGGGACTCGAGGATTTGGCCCATATACCCATGTTTTCTCACGGGCACTTTGGGTTTGAATAGACAAGTGCATTAACATAGATGTGAATTCAGGACAGAACAGTTAAGTTAATTATAAGTCATAGTAGTCATTGCGTATGTGAATGTATGTTACATGTAGTCAGATGTTGGTGTCTGCCTTGATGTCAAACTCGTCCAATCCCCATATCATGGGACTCGAGGATTCGGCCCATATACCCATGTTGTCTCACGGGTACTTTGGGTTTGAATAGACAAGTGCATGTAACCAGTGTATACAATGTCGGCGACATGTCGCCAATTCCGAGCTGGGCGACACGAAATCAGGGTGCAAATCGCTTTACCCTGATTTCGGTGACATGTCGGCGACATGGGGGAAAATTTTCAATTTTTTTGAAATTTTTTTAAAATTAAAAAGAATGTTAAGACATATTTTTTGCATTTTTTTGATGTATTATGATGTATTTATACACTATATAGGGTTGTTTAAAACTTAGGGGGAAAACCCATAAAAAAATCGCACATTTCCCCATCATTTCCCCCATATTTTCCTTTTTCCCTCATAGATATGGCTATTGATTTCTAGTTTTAAATATCTTTTAATTGTCTTACATTCACTTTAAGTTTGACTTAATTAGATGTAGCATCTTTTTTTACAACTTACAGACCCGACAACGTGTAATTTAACCCCCACCCCCCTCAAGTAATGACTTTTAATGTGTAGGC